>OY720041.1:15998108-16414646 GCA_963082485.1 Eudonia mercurella
AGTGTAAATACCTAGACCACCTTTATACGGTTTAAGCTTTAGTCCTCTCCCTAAACATACTGGTTCAAAATTCTGATTGAGTGTTTTCACCTCATTCCATGTTTTTTGTGCACTCTGAAATGTTTTTATCATTCGCGCTATAACAGATGTTTTATTAACAAGAGCACCGGCAGCAGATAATCCAGTAATAATCGGTATTAATGGTAAGAATCCTCCTGTCTTCGGTAGCGGTATCACCCGTGGAATTTTCACCTCGGAATCAGATACAAGATCTTTTATAGCAGCAATAGCCAAATCGATTGCCATCTTTTTACACTTAGGCTTTCCTTTACGAATATTTTTTTTCGCATAGGCAACTACATTTTTAAAAGTTTTTTTAAGCCCCGCCCCCTGTGATAGTTTCACCAACATTGCTTTGTTAACAATATTTGCCGCAAGCTTTTCTCCTACACTCGCTTGGGGTGATGATGCTCTTTTCTTTGTCATTTTCATTAAGATTTTATCTGCTATATGTCTGGATTGTAAGTTCGTTGTTTTCATATATGCAATATCGTGCTGTTTACAATACTCGTCAAGTTCATTCACACCCTTGTCACCTCTGATAAGTCTCTCGCGTAATCTTGTTCCTGGTCCACAGTAGTTATAGCCCGGGAGATGTAACTCAAACGGTAGATGATTTATTATACTATTCACAAGACCTTTCCCCTTCATATATAAGTAAGGAATGACTAAAATATTCTTGCACTTTATAATATATTAGTGTTGCTTATCCAACTATTTTCCTGAGATGGTAATCCTAACCACTTAACAAAAACTTTATCCCCCTTTTTCTTAAGAACTTTTTCGACTAAATACACGTCAGGATTTTTAGTTTTCTGAAGCTCTTGAGCATAAAATGATCCTAGAATTTTATTTTTTCTTGAGTCTTCTAGCAAATAAGTTGGTGGATAAGTATTCTGAACAACGGTTACTTTAAATAACTCAGTTGACCAATTCGGAGTGTATCCTTTCTCGAAATTTGCTTTACTCTTACTTATTCGCACTATATCGCCAACAACGAAAGGACATTTTCTCTTAATTTTCGGCTTGTTAAGAATATTATATCTTTGCATCACAATTTGTTTTGTATGTTTATTCACTTTCGCTGGACACATCTGAATAGTTCTATGTTTAGTGTGATTGTAATCACTCACAACTTTTTCTAAGGTTCCATCAATCCATTTGAAGTTACCCTTCAAACTAAACGTTTTATAAAGTTTACCTTTTATAGTACGTATTACTCGTTCGACTATTGAAGCCTTTTTAGTTGAAAATGTAGAGTAATGGTTTATTGAATGCGCTTGCATCTCCTTTTTAAAACTTTTATTGTAGAATTCTTTACCCCAGTCTGTTTGCAAGTTTATAGGGGTTCTGCCATTGTGCAAAATTGATTGAAATGCTTTTGTTACAGAATCTTTAGTTTTATTTTTTAGTGGTCTGACCCAAACATACTTCGAAAAGCAGTCAATTACGATAAGTATAAAATTATAATTTGAATTAATATTCGAAAGTTTTTGCACATCAATTAGATCAGCTTGCCAAAGATCATCTATGTCTCTGAGTAAAACACATCTGCGAAGAAAATTCACTCTTGCATATTTATGTATTTCGTTCACAACATCTTCTTTACTCATTTTTAGCTTCTATAATCTTCAACAACCATTTATCAACTAAACAAATCTTTAATATGATTATGTTATTTATGATTTTATTATGCCCGCTTCTTGTAGTTCTTCTATGATTGAAATAATTTCATTGTCTTGATTAGTATTTCCAGCTTGTTTGGAAGCAATAAGAAGTTTCAATCTTTCTACTAGCTCATTAGGATCATCCCAATAGATGAAGTCAGTATTTTTTCTATATCTCTTTAAAACGTTTAAGTTACCACCATGTTTTTTAATATTGTCTACTGCTGATGCAATGAACATAGGTTTAATAATTTGTCGATATTTGTCACCTTTATCCCCCTTTAACTGACCTTTATTATCATAATCACGCTTATGAGCATTTGTTTTTATCAAAATGTTTTTATAAACCTTTTTATCATTTTCAGTAACTAATTCTAGATTCGGTTTTTTATGTAATAATACCTCTGTTAGTCCTGCAGTCAATTGATATTCATCATTATCAATTTTGATTCGACATGACTCCTGGTCACCGTCAACTGAAGAAATTATTTTAACCACAGAATTACCCATCATTAACCGATCACCCACTTTCCGGACTCCAAAAGGTATATTTATATTATAAAGACTACTCAGATATTGTTTTGTCATAGACAGGTCTTTATTATCCGTATCGGTATAATATTCCGAGTTTGAATCCAAATTCTCTGTTTCTGAATCTTCATCTGATAAATGTTTATTTGTTGTCGATGATGTATAGGCTAAGGAGTCATCTAATTTATCTATTTCTGAATCCTCGCCCGATGGTTGTTTATTTGGTGTAGAGGTTAAGTGACCTAAATTAATCGGCACTCGTACAGTACTCACATTAAAGTCACATTTCACCTTATTTTGGTTCGATTCCAACATTTGTGTTAGAGGTTCAGTAATAGGTTTAAATATTTTATTGAGTTCATAGCTGTTTTGATCTTCCATATCTCTTAACTGCTTAAGTTTATTTCTTATGTTGTCTGATGATGTGATTATCTGTTCTTTGATATTAAGACTCATTTTTTGTCTTTTCGCTCTCACTTATCTACTGCAAATGATAATATGGCATTTTAGGATAGGTATATAAAGGTGTCAAGATTTTTTCTATATCTACCTTTATTTAATTCAGAGTCTTTATTAATAGTTAAAAAACTATGCCTCTCTTGCCAAACATCGTAACAAATATCTTTAAATTTATTCCATGACATATCTGAATTCACGTGTTCATTGTATACACGCTTCAAGTTAATTTCATCTTGTTTGAAGAGTAATAATAAATTTGTGTTATCACGAATCAACTGTTTCGGCACCTTTGAATATGTTTGTGACAGATAAAAGCAATCAATTTGATTATGTCTTCCCATGGTGAAATAATTACGAATGTTGATCTGATTTTCACAAACCACATCGTCAAATATTATAACCGTGTTTGGCAATGCATCTTTAGGATGTATAACTTCACAATCATCACTCAATACATAATATTTGATTTCAGGAACGTTTAAAAGCACTTCTTTAAGATAACAATATTTACTTTGAAAGGGGGTTTTTGTGTATAAATATAAGTTCTTAAATTTAAGACCATTTTTATGTAACAACAAAGTAACCATTACATTCGTTTTACCACAATTAGATGGCCCGCAAATCAAACAACGAATGCTATTAGGTAACAATGCACTATGTTTGATGAACTGTGATTTCGTTTCAACATCAATAGGACTAACGTCCAAGCTTAGCGGTTGTTTTTTAAACTTCATTATACACAAATGATGATTATTGCTTCTAGATTGCCATTTTATAGATATTGTGCCCCACTCTAGACTAAACGAATAAGATCTGATAGAAATCGATTATAATAAAATTAATCATGAGGTAAAAAAATAAAACACCGTAATTATTAAGCATAATACATTTTATTAGTTATCAATAGGTGCTAGATAAACAATGCAATACACAATTAATTATAACTAAATGTATGCATAGTGACCCCATGCTACAGTTTCAACTTGATTCGGTAGTATTTGACGTTTATCATCATTTCGATTTAATACTAACTTATTCACTTCTTGTGAATACAAAGTATGTTTCAAAGACTTAATAGTATTCATCCTACATTTTAAATCTTTATCATTTAATAAACAATCTGAATAATGATCTAGATTTAAAAACTTTGTTACAGACTTAGATACACCTTTAGCCTTTTTGATCTCTTCACTAGTACTCTTAATACAGTAAAGTTTAGCTCTTAATCCTACAAACTCAGTTATTAATTCGCCCCCCATTTCATCTTTGAACAAGCCAGGTATTTTGTTATTTACTCTTGGGATTCCATAGGGATTGTTTTTATCAAAATTACTGGTATCGAACTCGTGAATGTCATGCTTAATATCTTCATACACATCATCTGTAAAAATTAAATATAAGAGACTGTCGGTATCAGTATAACAAAGTTTAGCATTCTCTCCATACTTTTGTTTAACAAAATTATAATGGAATTGATACATATGTGCTTTAGCATACTCTAATACTGTGAATCCCACATAGATCGGTTTATCCAGAGTAATTTTTTCTAGACCTAACTGAATAGCTAGGAAATTTTCTGAAAATATTGATACTGATTTTAAATTTGGTTTTGCAATTAGTTTTCGAGCACCAACACGTTTATTTGTTACATTATTATTATCCTCCCATTCAGATACTAGTTTCACATTCACTTGTTTTCGCTTATTCTCTATAGTTTTACCAAAGATTGAATTATTCAATAACTTGAAAAAGTCTTTTTCAAAATCAGATTTAGAGGCCTGACGCAAACTTGTGTTCAAATCTATATATTTCTTCAGAAAACTTTCTTGCCTAAAGGTTATTACGCGATGAATTTTTTTTAATAAGAGTCCTTGTTTCAAACATTCCTTTAAATGTGTATAATGAATTACATAACAGTGTTTATTATATAGATTTGCCACAAGTTTTGTCGATTTACTACCTGGTGGAATAAGTTTCTCAACACCAAAAGGCAAGTCACAATGAGCATCATGTAAGTAATAAGGATATTCTAAATCAACTTCTAAAATGAATCCGTATTCACTATCATCCGAAATAGTTTCGATATTTAAATCGTTCATTTCTTCAGACGATAAGAATCTAAAATCAGATATCGGCATTTTTTTCATCATAGCAAATCCATACAAATTATTACAATCCAGATATATTAAAAAACTCGATGGATTTGAATAATCAAAATTTGGCAAGTACTTATTATTAGCTTGAGCAT
The DNA here is from genome assembly GCA_963082485.1 of Eudonia mercurella. Classification (NCBI taxonomy): domain Eukaryota; kingdom Metazoa; phylum Arthropoda; class Insecta; order Lepidoptera; family Crambidae; genus Eudonia; species Eudonia mercurella. The sequence continues at coordinate 16,003,074 of OY720041.1, forward strand.
GTCTCAACGTACATTGTGCTAAACCACCTCGAATACCTTTTTCTAACATTTGATAAATTTCAAGATCATACACCAACTCTAATCGAACATCAGTATAAAGGAGCATCGCATCCCAGCTAAAGCCTGGTGCGGTAACATAATACGCTGGATCTAGCTTATAGTAATGCAAACTCATGGTTCTGAAGTTTTCAAATATATCGGTTAATAATAAAACATCACATTTTAAATATAAATCAGTGTATTCACCCATGTCAATTATATGAAATTGATCCCAAACATTATGGGCATGTGTGTATTCACTATCAGATATGTGTTGTTTTGATAAACTGTTATAAAATAATCGTTTAGGTGGTAAATATTTGTCATCATATTTCGAGAAACTATTCATGTAGTCATATGGATAAATTCCTTTTTTTCTCATTAACCCAAATTGATTGGGAGTAGTAAAAAATTTTGAAGTATGTATGAAATCATCATCGTTTAAGCTTTTACTCAACTTATCTAAGCTTGCACTTAAAAATAAGAAAGAATCAATAAATTTCACTTGTACAGAGGATTTGTTCTCATTCATTTCAAATGACTTCGTGATCGTTATGTACTTTTCTTTAGTCTTTGGTATAACATTAATTGAACCATCATATTTCGTTAGCTCCATTATGAATAAATGTAAATCATAGCCAGATAAATTATGAAACACCATCGGTATAAATGGACATATTTTGAAATTAAGGTTACAGTATGAATGAGCGGCCCCCCTATACTCGCCAGTAATATGATCATGGTCACGAACTTTATCACCAAACAAAAAATGTTTACAAATATGACAATAAACACTCAAATCGTATTCAATTCGCTGTTTTTCGGTTAATTGCGTCATTGGTTTATTAGTCTTAATCAAATCATTAATATATTTCACATCTTCCATTAAATTTTTGATAAATACTTCTGTTGCATCTAAACCTCGATATGAAACCAATTTGTTTAAAGAGCTATCAAATGAACAACATATATAGTAGGCAAAACATGAAGGTTTATGAATCTTAAACTTGGTAGTGCTCGTGCTCTGTGAATTATCTGAATATTTTTCTAATAAACTCTCAAAATCACCGTATATTATAAAAGGAACCTTTTGCTGTCTTTCAAAATGTTTAAACATTAAATAAGTATCAGGTTTTGGTAATACTTGTAAAACTTTGGAACAGTAATGTTTTTTGTATTTTTCTTCACTTTTAAAAGTCAGTAAACATGCTTCACACAAATAAATATTACCTCTATGTTTTGTTACTTGACTTCGTACTAATTTCAATAGATTTTTAATTAAACAGTAATGACCTTTTCCATTGTTTTCAATATATAATAAATTAAAATGATTAATTCTTTTATTAACAGCCCTAAATAAAGGTCCAGTTACATATTTATTCTTTTTGTCTAAACCAAACACATTAATACTTATATTCGAGTTATTCTTTTCAAAGATCTTAATATCATGAAATGATGGAGGAAATTTCATTCCATTTACATTAAATATATCTGAAAAATTTGGATAGGAGCTACATCTATCTGAGTTTTTATGACATGGATAAAGCCCAGCTAAGATGCTCCAAAGGAAACAAAACTCATCATTATTTTTAACATTGATACAGCTTTTAGTATTACCCACGCGAGGAGGCAGTTTTATATATGTACCTCCTCGCAAAGGACAATATTTATTTATATTTATTTCTAAATGACTGAGTGATAAAAATGTCCAACCAGACTCGGAGTGTTCAAATTCAGTAAGCTTTCTTTTCATCGTTTCAATTGTTTTCATTTTAAATATCTCTTTCAATTCACTAATGTCATGTATAATTTCATATTTCGTATTAAATGATTTCAGTTGCTTTACTTTTGTTTTTGGTAATAAATAAAATGCAAATAATTCAAACTGTATCTTAAGACATTTGTGTTTTTGTAAAGTAATATCAGCGATTCTATATATATCGGTTTCACAATCATGTAAAAAATGTTCTGGTATTGAATAAATCTTATTTTTAGCTTTAATACAATAACTAATTACTCGATTTTTGAGCGCCGTCTTAATGATATAAATATTGTCAAATTCAGTAGCAATCAAAGAATTCATTTTATGTAATTCGGTTTTCAAATGATATTGATACTGATTCCTCGTCACTCTAATCTCACATTTATCACATTTAACAATTTGCTCATAATTGATAGGCCCTCGGGTATTGGTCACCTTAACTGTAAAGAAAAAAAAATACAAGTAAATTTAAATTGATTTATTGATTATTAATAATGAGTAATAAGATAATACAATCAATCACTTTGAGAGAATATAATAATAAGTTTAATTACTCTAGGATACAAAGTGTATTTATTGATTATTAATAATGAGTAATATAATACAATCAATCATTGAGAGAATATAATAATAAGTTTAATAACTCTATGATACAATCGATAGTGTATCGATTATTAATCGATAGTGATAGGGGTCCAAATTATCTAAACAATCTATTTTTAATTATTAATCGATACTATTTTTATCAATATAATCGAGTATAATCGATTAATCGATTACAAATAGTAACTTGCGACACACATTTATTTATCATACTACACCTGCATGCTGAAGAATGATGAATATGTGTTAGGCACCCCGCGAAATTCTTTTCGTGTGGCGGTTACCACATTGGCGAGATGTTGCCACAAGACACTATCTGTATCCGTTTTACATTTAATAGCGGCGACAGAGTGTCGCCACCTGTTTACAGGTGCTACTCTCTCTATATCAGACACTTTGTACACTTTTATTTCGACGTAGTGAGTGCCAGGTTTATCTGGTATCACTTGTTTCGATACCCCTGTGGCCAATCTATTAATAAAAACGGATTGCAGAGGTACTATCTCATAGTTACCCCTGTCCGATGATTTCAATGTTTCTTCGTTTGCGTCTTCCTCACCGAACAGATCCGCCGCCGTCACTCGAGCTGGTGGTGGGATCGCTTTGATAATCGGCTTGTTTTTCTTCAACCGCTTATTTGATTTTACTTCGTCGTCTGATGGTAATCTGCGAATAGAAGAACCTCATTAAAAATAAGCTGCATAATGCTCCTAGACAAATTTTGAATAGATGAATGTTTTGTAAAAAATATTGAATATAAAATATTCTATAAGTATAAAACTTACGTTTGGACTTCATTCTTTACACGAACATCATGCTCTCGGTTTGCATCGCCAGCGTAATGGCTGACACGTTTCTTTCCTGTGACCGCTGGTGTGTAGTTCGATTCCTCATCTGATTGCGGGAACAGCTCCTCACTGAGATTAGGCATAGACTTCGACCTATAAAAAAAAAAACAAAGCCATAAAATCAGATATCTGGTTGACTGACAGAATGCCTGATGGCATTAAGTCTGTCATTTGGACCCTTTTTGTGTGCAATAAAGTTTAAATAAATAAAAAACATTAGAAAAGTTTATTAGTAGGTAGGTACAGCGAATTCTTAAGAACAATTTTATTATATTAAAAAAGTACTTACATTTTTTATTTTATATATTTTTTCAGTCTTAGTTTCTTGCTTGCTCACTGCAGAATGATAACTTCCATCCAAATCTTGTCTGTATTTATTCAAACAAATTTTATAGTGTGTGTTGTGTGTCGATATGATAATTGCATGTGCATAAAAGCTGACTCCGCTAAAATCCATAATAGATCCTGAAGAATACATTGCAGAAACCCTAATTTGGCAAGTAGGTTACGAACACAATCATTGCTAGTTTTTCCATTGTGTCAGCAAATTACATATTTATTTGTAAAAAATGATGTATCTTTACGATTTTGAACTTTATAACTATCAAAAAATTTGTCTATAAATTCACGGTGTAGATACTATCAAAATGTTAATCACTTCGAAGCTTTCAAGAAAGTAAAACACTCATTTAAATGAGCGTAAGTATACAATTAAAAAATATAATATAGTACTTATTTATTTATGATTGATATTGTTATGTAATAATTGCTTTTTTTTTATTTTTTCAGGACAGCGAAGAATCACTATTCAATTTTATTCCGATGGATATAAATCTTCAGAGTACGAGTCGCAAAAGAATCAATGATGAAAATATATTATATTCGTGTATTAAGAGACCGGTCACGGGGGGCATGAAATTAATTAAAATAGAAATGTATGACCTTATAATGAGTGATCTTACTTCGAAAGGACATGCAGGCGTGTGTCAGTGTAAAGCTGATATTTGTGTACAACATGTTATTAAGAGTGGTTATATTGATGATGTCTATGTATGTGTAAAAGAACTTATAACGAAAATAGAAAATAATGTACTAAATTACTAAATAAACTACTAAGTACCGAACCATTCAGCATTTGTTTTATTTGACGATTAGATGCTCACAAAATCCTATTAATATGTACCTAGGATAACTTTTCAGCAATAGTTACAATTCATAAAAATACCTTGAGTTCTTTTTCACTTTACTATTTTGAAAAACTTAGTTTTAGGAACCTACACCTATATCTGTATAAAAATTTGTAATAAACTTTGATACATACTTTTTATTACAAAAATTATCTGAGCTGAATAGTCTGACGGTATGTCACTGTAACCAACCCTATTAGGAAGTGGTCTAATCAAATAAATGATACAAGATATCATGTTTACATTTTATAATCTTCGTTCGGCGCGATCTACTTGAGGCGCCCTCACTGTGAGTAGAAACTGCACTGTGGGTAGTAGGTTTACGATTATTTTAATTAGCTAATATTTATCATTATGAATGCTCATGATCTGCTCATTTAAACTTAAGAGAATAAGCAGGTCAGTACTTCATCTGAGACCTAAGTAAGTGATCTGTGGTCTTAGTGTATTATGGTTATTCTTCCATCATACCATTATCTGATAACTCAATAGACCCATCAGCTCGGTTGAGCTCGATCTATTCAAAGCAGTACGTATAAACAGATTGAATAATTGGTTTTTAGTATTTGAGAGGAAGAATAACCATATATACACTACTAACTACATGCCTGATATCACAATACAAACACGAGGACAAAAAAGGTTTATATTCCAAAAGTAGGCTACCTATTATGTCATTAAAAAAACATTGGACCATCTGGTTTTATTTGGTCTTTTGAGCGTGTTTATATACAGAAAGTTGCCTATATTTTATCCTACTTAGGTGCAAAGATCGCCATCATAGAAATCAAATCATCGCTACAATACCCACGCTTGTCAAATTAATGCGGGTTGTTGATCACAAGCCTGGGGTACTTGCGTCATAAAATCCGAAACATACTTTGCCTGACCTTAGAATTGCATCTAGCGTTTTTGAATTTCGAACTAGTATCTTGCCACCGAGATATTACAAAGATGAGTTCATAATTTTAAAAAAAATTGCCGCCAGGAACCATAGACAATCAAACGCTCCATTTTTAAATTCGCGTGCCGCTGCGTTCGCCTAATTCAAAATATGACAATGATTGCGTTAGCCCCCCTCTTGCCAGGTCGGGACTCCGGGCTTGGGGCGAGTGGTCCAAATGGAATTATCTCCAAGGCGCTCGTCATATCTCCCTCCGCCCGCTTCTTATGCGGCGCACGTCACCGGACAGTTGGTTTCGAATTCAACTCACTAATGCCCCATCCGGGTTGTTTAATTTGTAACTAGTTTTTGGTAAGCTTCGGACCTCGGTGGTGTACTGTTGTTCTTTTTTTTAAATGAACCTCTTTGGTATCAGTTGCTCGCTGCGAGCGTTGGACTGTTATGCCTTACTGAGTTTTGATTGTTGATGGTCTAACATAGGCTTAGAACACCAAGGTGTACTAGTTTTCCTTAGCTTCGGACTTCAGTGTTCTTTTTTAAACGAACCTTTTTGGTATCAGTTGCTCGCTGCGAGCGTTGGACAGTTTTGCCTTTCTGAGTTTTTATTGACGATGGTCTTACTTACGTTAGGGTTTGTATTAAAAAGTTAGAAAATGCGGTTTCGAATTTCGCATGTAAACTCTTACACAACAAAGGGAAAACCTTGGCTTGTATCTCACCTAATACTAAATGATGAAAAGGTGATGATGAAAACGCACTTCATCCAGAATCTTTATTCACCTCTGTGATCTAGTGGTTAAGACCACCGGTTTAGACCCAGAGGTCCCGGGTTCGATTCCCAGCGGGGTGTACATGTTTGTGTACTCGGTTTGGACGGTGGTAGGGCTTGTTTGTCGGCCTGGCTAGCTACCACCATCTTATCTAAATATGTCGCCATAACATCAATGTTTGTAGCATTGCTGTGTTCCGGCAGCTAGAGATAAGATAGCCAGTGCCTCACTAGTTGAGGATTACGGTTAAAGTGCACTTCCACCTGGCCTTATCATCACTTAACATCAGGTGAGATCAAGGCACTGTGCTTACCCGTTAATATATGTATAAAAAAAATCCTCAACCAATGAACTGGTAGCCCAGTTCATTGGTTGAGGATTTTTTTTATTTTCACAAACTTTTCGAACACAACAAAGTTAATTATTCGAATCACGCTTTCATTCGTGGAAATCTATAGCATACAGTAATAGTGTGCTATTTGAAATGCATTCTTATACACAACAAAGTTACTAAGAGTGTTGTTTTGGCAACATACTTAGTAGAAATGATTTCTTCAACACTACCACCAACCAAACCGGGTACCCGGTAAACCCGGTTCCACGGAGTCTACCACCAGTAGCTAACCACTAGACTGTCAGCAAACATTACACGATTAAATACTTTATATTAACATATACATTCTTATTATCTTTACGTAACATTGTATAATATTAGTACCGCACCCCAAGCATTTTTAATATCACCACAACGAGCCCTATTCATCAGCAATTCGTGACGGTGTTCAAAGCAAGTGAGGAGTTACGATTGATTTGACCTCTCCACGCCTGTCCGATGGTGCTGGGTGGACATTGAGGAGCGTGTATTATAAACAAATAATGCAAACATGGGATTATGAAAGTTGTTATTTATACTAATATTAAAAAGCTGAAAAGTTTGTTTGTTTGTTTGGTTGAACGCGCTAATCTCAGGAACTACTGGTTCGAATTGAAAAATTCTTTTTGTGTTGAATAATCCATTTATTGAGCAAGGCTATAGGCTATATTACATCACGTTATGACTAATAGGAGTGGAACAGTCGCTAATTAACGCGGGTGGAACCGTAGAGCACAGCTAGTAGTCAATATAGTCTAAAGAACAACGACATCGGACACTCTTTTGTTGGATTTTTTTTTCTACTCCTTATCGATAAGGACCTTCGTCTCACCTGATGTTAAGGATTGATAATGCCGTAGGTAGAAGCTCACTTCACCTGGAAACCTCAACTAACTGAGGCACAGTCACTGGCTATCGTAGCTTCAGCTGCCGGAACACAACTATGCTACTAATATTAATGTTATGGCGACATATCGAGATGAGAAACTAGCCAGGCGGACTTAGACAAGCTCAAGCGCCAACCAAACCGAGTACAAACAAATCGAACCCGGATCCTTCGGATCTGAGCACTTGGCCTTGGAATTAGCTACTAGGCTATTGAGTTGTGTAGGTATAAATCGATACACAAATTTAGCGAAATTTTAATGCGCTGCTTTAACGTTATAGAAATTGACGTTGTCACAGAACATAAAAAACCGGGTTTTTTTTATGTTGTGTGGTCGTTGTCGTTAACGTGATCGGGTGGTGAACGAAACCCTACGCACCCTGTTATCTAAGTTGGTGTATAATAGCGGAGGAACAAAAAGAAGACTGCAGAAGGTTTTTTTTTATTTTTTTATTTTACGAGTAAGCACAGTGCCTGATGTCAAGTGATGATAAGGCCAATATTTCGCAACAGCACTCGCAGCAGCGTTCGGACTGTTCCGAGATGCAAGTGTCCGTGTGAGGGTTCTATGCGTGCGTTTTTCGAACGCGTTTAAATGAACCTTACCTCCTTCAATCTCTTTAGTTTGAGGCGTAGGCCTGGCCCGCTCGATGGCGGCCCGGCACTCCCGCCCAAAGTTTTCCCGCCCAATTCCGCGGCCTCACACAATTGTATCGCGAGCGCCAAAGAAAAGCTCCAAGTTTGCCGCGCGGCTAACCGCTCCCCGGAGGCCTGCCTTATCAATATTTCAGTCACAAAATTGAAAATTACCACTGCCCCAACGGGCCGGCATAACTCAAACCTATCGAAACCAATAAAATATTAACTGGCAACGATTTCCCTCCATTTTTCACCGGCCATTCAGCTTTCGCGTCACGTCCCACCAGCACTCAAACTCCTAGCTAAATGTAATCATAAAATTGTTGTTAATAATTCATGTGGGAGCGAGACGCGTGCACGCGTAAGACAGAGAGGTATTAAGGGGTGGGTTATTAAATTTCTGTGAATGCTCACTTTGTATCTAATATCCGAATGTGTTTAATATTAGATTAGCGGGCGACGCTCGCCGACCTCCCTTCGTGATAGATCCCCGTAAGAGCACACCGCTATGATTGGTTGATGGGGAAAGCTCATTTCTAAATGGAAAATTCGCGATTGGCCTCACCTTGGCGCGGCAGGGCCAGGGTGCCCGACAATAAGGATGTATCGGTAACTTTAACACTACCTATATGTTGTGGAAGTGAACGAGGAAAGTGATTGTTTCCTAGGACTTTATTGTTAAACAGAGTATGTACGTTTGAAATAGACATTCCATGTTTTGTTCCAGTCATGTAAACTTAATTTCAATTTAGATATAAGAGACAAAACACGAAATAACTATTCGAAACTTATACTCTGTTTATTAAGTACTAGCTAACGTGGAGGACTTCGTACCGCTTTGACAGTGTCCACCATTGAGTTATATATCAATGGGTTCCATGACAACAAAACAAACAAATCATTTTTGTATTGGAAAATTAAATTGTCCACCGGCCCACTGCCTCTTCAGCTTGCTAATCCTGTGGGCTATATCGACGACTTTGGTTCTCTGTTATTATTAACGACTTTCTTCACTATACATAGAAAATAGTTAAATCACATGTCTACATGTTAAATGATAGGCTCCCAAAACTGAAGAAACTTTATTTCATTAGCATTATGGTTACAAACAAAAAACAATTCAAACATATCTGCCCTTGACTGTACTTACACGTGGTTACAGCTCCACAGAGAAACAAACCCAACAACACAATGAACGTAACGCCGCATCATTCATTTTTGAACAAAACTCTTTTGTCTGTGCCCAGTTTTAAGACAATGTAATTAATAGTTTAACAAAACTATCGTATAGCGTACATTTAGAAGTTTAACCTTTAGCTAAAGAATAATGGGATTACACGCTGAATAAGTATCATTCCCACAATGTAACAAAGTGCGGTTGTCTTGTCCGTTTGTCGCGGAAGCGAAGCCATAGACAAGTGTAGAGTTACTGGGCTCAAATTGGGGGCAGCCATTGGTATCGAATTAACCATAGACAGTTTTAGTTTTGTTAAGCTCGTTTTTGTGTCAAATTTTATATGCTTTGACATAAATTTTTCAAAATGAAATTTTCCTTGCCTTCTCTATCCACAGTGTCTCACTTCTTACGTTTAGTTGTCTGCAAAAGGTTGCTTTAATTCTAAATAAGCTAAATTATCGCATTAATTTATTTTTACTTAAATAATATTAACTGAGTTTTTTTTATTTTATGTTAATTTTTTTCTGTTGTTGTATAAGAAGTATCTTCTATATACATATACGAGTAATGACTTGTCCTGACTGACTGATTCATCATCGCCGAGCCGCAACCGCTGAAGCTAATTAGATGAAATTCGGACTGTAGGTAAATTAAGTAACGCAACCAGCCGCTAAAACAGGATTTTACGGAAATCATATCCTAAGGGGGTCAAATAGGGGGTGAAAGTTTGTATGAAAGTCCGTCAGTTTAGAAGTGAAATACATAAAAATTGGTATTTGGCTTATTGAAAAAAAAAAAAAAAAGAATTACTTGTTACCTATAGGTATATCTCCAGACTATATTGGTTTAAATGTTTTAATTAACTAAACAATATTTTTTAACTTCTAAGGCTTTTTTCCTATGACAAACATTTTTGTACCACAGCGACAAATTTGACAAGCCAGAAACGAAACTGTAAACTCCAACTAGATTCCCAAGCCCCCGGTCGTGTCATTTTAATGATTATCAGGGATAATCTCTGTAAAAAACACCAAAGGGTTAGCACAATACAATCACACAGTCCCATAATACTATATTGTGGGGTCGTGTATGATATGTGTATGTGTGTGTGTATTTTTATTTGTAGACTAACAAATATGAAGTTTTATTTATGATCGCCTGTTTGACGGGCCGAGAACTGTTTGCTTCGAGTTTTTGGGTTTGAAACTTGTTACTGAACCTTTTTAAAGGGTCACTATGAAAAGTTGATATATTGTGTTACATGGAAACATAACCAGTAGCTGATAGGTACTTTAATTTCACAGATTTTACAGTTTCTTCTACATAAAACTGTCAAACCTCGACTTTAAAGTTTATTGTACTTACATAACAAAAATATTAAATCCTTAATTAGTATTTTACTTAATAAGAGACTAAGTACTATAGCAGCTACAGCTGGAATAGGTTTAATTCAGAAACGAAGCGAAAGCCTAATTGAGTTCAAACCCCGCCTGTTAAACAGACCTAAAATGAAAGTTTGTTAGCAATAAACATTGCAATATAGTATAGTTATGTACTGTTTATTAAACAGATTTGTTAAAATACGTTATCTTTATCTCTTTTGATTTTTACTCATAATAAATAAATAGAGCAATCACTCGTAAAATCCGCCGACACCATCCCCTTGTGCCATAGACACGAACAGTCAAAACCATTATACGAAACAACAAAACATCCGAGATGAATATAAAATTAAAATTATTATGCCTCTCGTACACCAAAAGGGTGAGAATTACAATTGACATGCGCACAAAAAGCTGTCAGAATGACAAAGTGATTCGTCATAGAAATGACAGCTGCGCGCCAGAGCGGGACGGCGATAGCGCGACCGGGACAGAACCATCGACAATTGGAGCTACGTACGCGTACGCGCAACCTCCATTCTGTTGGTAGTATTGTTACATTTTTTTTCTCTAACTAGGATTATACCTAATCTGTCCGTATTGTGTTCGCGAACTCAAAAAGCATGTAAGCCAGCTGATTGGTTTAAATCTCTATTACATTTTAGGCTCTTTATTCAATCAGACTTATTCACACAATTTGCGTTTGCTAACGCTGTTTGTCGTGCATAGAATTAGAGTCATAGCGTTAGATAAAAAAAGGACTTCTCCCGCGTAATTTAAACTTTTGTCAAACGATTTTTGTTTTTAAATTTAACTTTTAAAAAGTTTCCTGTGGTGAAGGGTTAAATTGTTCGTCTTTAGTAATTTTTTTATTACGACTCGTCTTCGGATGAGCGCTTTAGCTTTATCTGCTATAACCAAAAACTCGCGTCTCTTTTTCGTATTTCTCAGTTTTATTATATAGTTGCTTTTCGTTATTCCCCAATAAAGAGTCCTCGACTTTCATCTTACCCGATGGCAGACGACGATAAAATAGATGATGAAATCACCTTGCTCAGAACCCTCAACAACTGAGAAACAGGCCAATCTTATCTCAAACTATTGGAAGACAACAGTGCTGCTAACATTGGTTACCGAGGCTGTTATGGCTACCGAGCTAGATAACATGGTACCTACCCAGGTAGACTGAGTACAAACGTAACGACAAACCAAACCGAAAACATTACATACCTACTTTCTGTTTTAGAATTCCGAAATCCAACCCGAAACCTCTCGATCTGAGACCGGTGCTCTAACCACTAGGTCACAGGCGGTTAGAGTTATTGATTTATGTGCGATTCGAATATCCATTCGTCTGTCTATCACAATGTTAGATTTGGTAATATTGTGACACCACGCCCCGGAGAGGTCGCAACCGCGTTCATTATGCAAATTCACTAGTAATCTGTTGTCATTCAAAGTTTTCCAATGATTTATCACTCGAATTTTCGGCCCTTACAAGTCGTGACAATGCGATGGACCAACAAGGCTACTTAAATAAATATTTCAAACTTAATTAATGCTAATTTAAACCATCCATTTTAACTAGCACTCTCCCGTAAAATAATACATAGGAAGTTTCATAAGAATGTGAGCGTTTCAAGAGATCTGGTGTAGTTGGTAATGGTATAGAAAATGGGCTTTTGTGAAAAATTCCGGTAGCGTCGACTGGTAATGAGAGAAATGGTGCATATTGATGAAGATATTGATTTGTTAACGAGCTTTTAGAACAATAAATATTTTACAAGCACAATGAAACAACATTGTTGAAAAAAATACAATTTCGAACTCGTAACTTTAATGGCTGACATGTCGTAATTATTCACTGTAGCAGAGATAAGACACTTTCTGTCACAGCCATTTTTATTCACTCTTCTAAATCAAAAGGAAATAGCGACTAAATTATAAGCAGCCAACGTGGCCTTCCAATAGTTAATAATTATTTATATCTACGGTATCGTACCAAATAATAGCCTATCTGTAGCAAATTTAAAAAACAAACGAAATATCGTTCTAAATTCAAATTTCCCTGTACACTACTCGTACAAAACTATAGAGCCAATGGATTTTCCCGCGGATTCCTTGGCAGGAGGCGGCGCGTTCCCTTACGTACTTCAGACGTTATAAGTGCTTATTCTGAACGCGCATGCTGTGACTCCGTTATGCGTCCAACTACACCATGGGACAAGAATGCCGTCGGCTAAGCAGAATGCGCGCAAAGTTCCCAGAAAATTAGATTTCCTGGATAATGTGTTTGGGCTCGTAGTCAAGCGAGGAATTAATATTGTTCCGTTAGGAGTGAATACTTGTTACTCGCTATAATGCAATATGTGGGTAGTATATTTGTTTTCACTTCAGCACTCAGAATGTAGATATCGCGCACAGAAATAAAGTTTGCCTACAGACTAATACTCCAATGACTTAAATTGTACAAAAGAAAAGTATCACCACATAAACGTGTTACGCTGCATAATGTAAATAAATAGCTATTCTACTTTTCACCATTAAGAATTCCAAATTCTTTAACTCTTGACAATTCCAGTCTAATTTTCGGACGAAATGAATATTCATTTGACTTCGACAATCTTTTTCGAGCACGTCAGACGCCCGTGTCGAATTCCCGCCAATTACCACTTGTCTATGGTCACGTTGAGCCAGCTCTATATGTATGAACATAATTTTCACGGCTGTTATGGAGCTATCAGTTACATTGGCAACTTTTGTGTTCAGACTATACGTCATTGTTTCAAGCCTACTTCAGTCACTGGCTTCTGTTGCGCCATTGTTTAGTAGTCGGAATTAATTGCCCAGTTTTCTTCGGGAATTTCCTCCTTTGAATTTCCAAATTGCATTGTTCTTTCACCGCAAGGAGTACACTAATTATTCAAATAGTGTGGGAAAGTTTCTTGCTCGTGTTCTCCAATATTTTCTATTGAAAGAGTGTTTCAACAGTCTAATTTTTAGGGATATTTTTTAATATATTTTAAATCTATAGCATTTGGGCCTAAATAGAAGCACAAACTGAAATTGTTTATTCGCAAATATAGTTTACAAAATAATGATCTTAATATCAATAAGGTGCTTTCAACTTAATTATTCTATTCAAGTAGGTACTGCAAAAGTCAGATAGCATTACATAAATAATGAAACATTTATAAATACAAATAGAGAAACAAACAAAGAGAAAGAGCAGATTGTTTACTAAAGATATGCGAGTGCGAGAGATGAGTATTTCGTCAGAATCATCAGTATATCACCATCCTACTGGTCTTTCCATATGAACAATAGCAAGGGGATCTCAGACCATAACCCACTACGCTGGGCCAATGCAAGTTTATAAGATCTTACGGCTTACAATAACAACCAGTGTCATTAATATGCAAAAAATGAATTATTTTTGTCACTTAAAATGTATGTATTAAAATTTTGACAGCCGAACAAAAAAGCTTACGTTTTTCGTGTCGTTTATATAAATTTATTCATTGGCAAAGTCAAACCGCACCCGTTTTGGGCCAGCGCCGTGGACAATGCCCAAATTAACGGCGAGGGGTCCGCGAAAATATTTTGATTAAAAATTTACGGCGCGGTACGCGTGACAGATGTCAATCTGACGACTACGTCGGGGGATGAGCAGCGGCGCCTTTGTCTATGGTCTATGGCAAGTGTGCGAGTTCTCTGCTATTTGGCTAAAAGTCTATTGGTATATTAAGTTAACTTAATGTTGGTTAACTGATCACGCTTGTTACTCCCTTTTTTATATGTTTAGCTATTTTGTCTCACTGTTACTGCCCTAATACAAATACAAATATATTTATTTGATCATGCTTACTAACTTTACACAGACAAAATAAATTTAAAAAAAACACAAAAATATTGACTAAGATAAAATTAAAAGTACGTAAAGCACAATTTTTCCATGAGGCAGCGGCGATTTCCGATGACCCCACACTAGGCTCTGTCTGGCCTGTGGCGGAAAAATATATACGTTTGCAAAGGTGAAGTGGTTTTACCTGAAATTATGTTAATTTTATGTTTTAAGAACTAATTTTATGAGGGGTAAATGCATGTTTTAAATGATATGAAAAATGCTACCATTCCTTAGATTTCTGGTATTCCATTGTTGTGTTTAAGGGTGTACACTGTAAATAGCAAGATGGTTGTAAAAAATGTGATATGAACATTCAGGGTGGGCAAGCATTCGTCGGTATTTGCCGAGATTCGGCCTGACGGCTAGTCTCTTATTACCTCCAGCCCTTGACGTGGGTGGACCTTGGTACAGTCCGCACGAGAATTAGCTCAGAAAATGTAACGTGAACGATCAGAATCCACATGAGGTCTTAAAAAAGTATTTCAGTTGAAATTAAACTACCGTTGTCACAGGGATACTGAGGTGGTGTCCTGTCACCACGGACTCTGTAATGCCGTCAGGATAAACATTAAATCATGAAATTTGCGGCACTAACTCTGAGGTCCCGGGGTCGATTCCCGGTTGGGTATATGTCGAAAACGATTTTTTCGATATTGCGTTGGGTCTGGGTGGTGATGTTCCTGATTTCCATAAAACGAGTGTTTTAGCTACTTACCTTGGGATCAGAACAATTAATGTGATGTTGTTTAACGCGAGTAGATCCGTAAAAGAAGTTAAACTTTAATGTATAGTGTTTGCGTAAACTTTGGTAAACAATATTATTGCAGTTGTGAAAACAAGACGCGTCTGTATATGCCGCTACACGCGTCTCGTTTTTCAATGCAGCACTGCAATAATACTGCTTTAAGATTATGTAAGCCCGTGCAAATCTAAAATCTCTCAAAACTGTCTCAAAAATGTCTAGATATTATGTCACACTTGTAAGTTTTCTAACTTGTCTTGTAACTCTAGGTGTAAGTTTTGTCTATATTAAAAAATATACATGAAAGAGACAAAAATATAGTATGAAATTGTGTTAATAGTTATTGCACTTGTACTTTATGTGACTTTTTTAGGAGTTTTAAATAAAGAAACTTATAAAAACGAAGTTTGGCAAAGAAAGGTCCGCTAACTTGTAGCAGATCAATAATTAAAAAAATGGCTGCTCACATTACTTCATATTTTATTTTTTCCTCATTATTTATTAAGAGGCTTCAGTCAGGCTCATAGTAAGCACCTTTTAGTTTATTTTATCGCCATTACTTTTAAAATTTTATTTATTTAATTTTTACAAAAAATATTGAGTGTCGTTGAATTTTTTAAGAAAAACATAACTTTTTTTTGCCAACCGTCTAAGAAAACGGTACCACAACTATTTATTTGGCAAAACTCGCGGTCATTTCGCGGGAAATATATAGGGCAATAGTTTCCCATTGTGCCCGTTGCGCACACCAGCGCGGACGCGCGCGCCCTTTCATTAGTGGCAACCCTAATTTATGGTGGAAAATATTCGACCTCCTTCCGGCCAGCCTTTGTAGGGACAAACTCACGACTTCTTTGCATGTTCTGCAGACCTGGTACTTTTGGGAGCATGCAAACTTCTCTGTTTACCTTTAGAGTCTTTGTTCAATTGATGTTTTTGCGTATTGTGCAACAAATAACAACAACAAACATTGTATGTTACTTTCTATTGTAAATAATTGCTTTGTTATTTCTGTAATATTTTTTGGAAACTTATCTCGATGTTCTTATTTTTACAGGTAAGCACAGATTACGATTCAAAAGAGGATATTGGTAAGTCTTAGTTTTAGTTTTAGTGACACGTAACTCTCAAGTGTAATCGCAAAAAGATATAAAAAACAAAATGTTTTTTTTATCGATAATAATTACAGAAAAATTAATGACATCATATTAATATTACTAACTTTACGGGAAAGGGTTTCATGAAAGTTAGCACAAAATAAATAATATCTATAATGTCAATCAATATTCTTTGTTATTCGTCTTAAAACAGTTCGCACAGTGAATCCAACCCAAGAAAATCTAAGAAAAATATTTTATAAATAAGACTAAAATAATCTTTAAAAAGTGATAATGAGTTGGATCGTTTTTTTAAACATCCCGGCCGATGATCCCCCCTTCCGTGAGCCCTTAATGTCCAATGCTTATCACGTGCCCCCTCCCCAGAGTCGACATTTTTTAATCAAGACCACTTTTTAACATTCCGGCCGCGACGACACAATATATTTTTTACGTGGAAAAATAAAAAACAACTCTCGCTTTCTTTACTCACTCTTATGTACGTGCTCGATTAATTTAATTTAAGAGTTTGAGAAAAACAAATATTTTCTTAAAAAACATTATATTTCTAGGAAGAAAAAGTTATAGGTAGGTACTACATATTTAAAACCTTTGACCTCTTTGTAGATATCGGTAATTATGTAACAAAAGCTGGCCATAGAGTTTTTTTTATTTTGCAAGAGGGTACGAGTAACTTGGCCTTCCTTCATCTCACCTGATGGTAGGATGCGACCGTCAATAGAAGCGCACTTCACTCGAAACCCTTATAACCAATAAGGAACTAGTTTTCTTATCTCTAACTTCGGAACTCAACAATGCTATACGGTATTTAAAACAGACTGTTTCAAAAATCCCTATATAATAATGTAACCACCAGTGTACAATAGGAACTAGAAACCGACACTTTTTCATTAAAAATAGTGGTTCATAACTGGAGGAGCTTGATGGCGCAGTGGTGGACGCGCTCGGTCTGCGAATGCTGAGGTTAAGCAACTTTCGCAAAGGCCAGTCATCGGATGGGTGACCAAACATGTATCATCTCGAGCTTCTCCGTGCTTCGGAAGGCACGTAAAGCCATTGGTTCCGGCTGCATTAGCAGTCGTTAATAACCACCAACCCGCACTAGGCCCGAGTGGTGGTTTATGGCCCGTTCTCCCCAATCCATCCACAGGGAAGGCTCGTGCCCCAGCAGTGGGACATAAAATGAGATGATGATGAACTGATTTTTGTCTGTAGCAACAATTCAATTCAGATCACCTGCTCCCTAGCTGTCTTCCAGTAAAATTTCAATAAAATTCTATTCTATGTTCAGAGTTGAACAATACGTTACATCTTTGAACCATCAAGTATTCAAGTGCATTATTATCCCGTTGTGCCGAACCACCAACATTGCAGTATGTAAAAGGAAAATGCCGTACCAATGACCATAGAGCTTTGCACAAAGTTTGAATGCAGTCAATTATTAAAAAGGTAGATCTGTTGACACCGTGGTACAACAAAATTATGATTGTGGTCAATCAACGTGTAAGTGGTACAATTAAAACGGATTTTCCCAATTTGTCCGCGGCCGGCCGCATTCTAAGCAGTTTACAGCATCGTAAAACAAGTATCTTTTTACCCCGTGCTGCTGCGGGCATAAATTTCAGATTTTTGTCAGATTTATTAAGTAAGTCTTGTGTGAATTTGTCGTAAATGTCCGATAGTATTTTACTGCCGTAAGATTATATTATACTTTTTTGGTTGTTTTTTTTTCACTGTCCAACAAAAAGAGCGGGCTGTCGCGTCACGAGCGATTTTAATTTAAATTTTTTACTCGATTTTTTTTTTGGATCGTTAAACGATGTAGTTTTAGAATCATAGGGTCAATTAGACCTTCCAACAAAAGCGGTAAGGTTTTTTGACATAAACTTTTTATGGGGTAGTAAACATTTTTTAATTGTAATAAATATTGTTTTACGTTTTCACCCGATGATGAGACGCCATCGTCGTTAAAGCTACGTTGCAGGAAATTAAAACCGACCGCCATATTGTATGGTCAACTCATCGGTTTATGTTTAGTTCAAAGATCTTTATTCCCATTAATATATTGGTCACTTACTTATGACTATTTATGTTACAATATTTAAGTCGTGGTTGTTAAACAAAATTTATTTTACATCTAAAATCTCTCTAATATCTCTCTTTATGACTATGTGCAACATCCTACATTACAAATTAACTGGAAATAAAGTTATTTCTGGCTTGAAATTGACGCTGTCTTTTAATTTGTTGATGACAGATCTTTATCTGTATATAAATATGTACACACGCCTGACTAGGTACCACAAAATTGGAGTTTCACCCGAGTTCTTCACGTAATAACATGTGTTGTGAGACTCCATTATAATTTCTATATACCATACGATTGTACCCTTACCACTAATAATAAAAAATACTTGAAACTTCGCGCTGCACGCATTATCGGTAACGCAGAAGTCACAAATACTCTTGAAACTCTGCAATTGCGTAGAGATATTGCGTCACTCAGCGTGTTTTACCGCTTATACCATTGCGAGTGCTCTGAGGAACTCTTTGACCTCATCTCACCTTCTCCCTTCCTCCATAGGACTACAAGTGCTACTCTCCGGAGTCTCCGCTTCACTGTCTCAAATATTCCATCGCGCACTAAGAAATTTGGTGACTCGTTTCTTTGTCGTGCCTCCAAAACAAGGAATAGTCTGCCAGCACACGTTTTCCCTCCTTCCTATGATATGGGGTCCTTCAAACGAGGCGTGAAAAGGCACCTTGTGGGCCGGCAGAGTGAGGGTAACTGATGCTGCGTTGTTTTCACGCTGCACCAGTTGTCGTCGCATCTGGATTCCATATTCACTTAATATCAGGTGAAATGGAGTCATTTGCCGTAATACGTATTAAAAAAAATGGCTAAATGCTAAACGCGAAGCCATTAATTAAGATAATTAATTAATTACCACAGACTGTCAAATGTCCTCAATATACTTTGAACTTTATGTAAGTAAGTATAAGGTTTAAGGTTGAACATTTATTGAAGAAATTTGTCAGTTTTGGATAGGTTTATGTGCTGACGTCTGTACATATTGTCTCTACAATGTCAGGTAAACATGTTGATATTTAATATAATGCTGTAGTTACTTGAGCAATGCCAGTTATTAGAAAACTCAACATATGACAAATGAATAATTTTTTGTCAGTTAATTTTTACAATCAGTATTTAATAATGTAAATATTCAATGAAAGTGAACTTACATAAATACAACTGTCTCATAAAATCGCAAAAGTACCCATATATATTATGTATATATATTTTTTTCAAACTAACAGAAACAAAGACTCTAATATTCCTATGTAAAATATGAGGGTACTATCTGTTTTATTGCAATATTTTGAACAACAAAATTGGAAAACGTACAACCGAATTATGAACGTACCTCATTACCTATCAGTGCTACCAGGCGTCGTATTAAAAATGCATTTGCGTGCATATTTCTCGTATTTGCCTTCAAACTTGCCCTTAATGACTTCAAACATTAGTTATCTAAATTTTCACTTCTGATACTGGCAGAGGGAGGCAGAAGGAAAAAAGGTTCTATTGAAGGGTGCAAGCACTAGGGCGGCGTGTCACGGAGCGCTGATAACGAGGATTCAAATAGAACTCCTTATCTCCCGCCTTTTGAGATAGAAAAAGTAATTAAGCTTTTTTTTGGCTTTTTTGTTTCGGGAAAAAAGAAATTAGATTTCGGTACGGCCGGCGTCTTCTGTTAATGTATTTGTGATGTTCTTAATTATGAGATTGCGCGCCCGTTGGCGTGGAGTTAAACGAATTATGGTGGTTTTTTTCTTTTACTTTTTTTTAGATATGCAGTCCCCAATGGTTGCGGTTTGGTAGACTTCCGCGATTGGCGAACTGTTATTAAAAGTGATGCAATGAATATTGCTATTATTAATACTGATTGTCCCTTTCGATTAATACGACTACTTGATTATATCAGCTGATTTTATTGTTCTTGCTTGTGGGGAGATTTAGGAATCTACTTATTTTAAACTAGCTGAGGCGGGCTTCGTACCGCATTTCTCATATTTTTAAATATAGCCTATGTTACTCAGTGCTAATGTTGCATTCTAATGACGAAAGAATTTTTTAAATCGGTCCAGTACTTTTTGAGTTTATTCGTTACAAACATACATACATACAAAAATACAAAGCTTTCCTCTTTTATTATTAGTAAGTATAGATATAGATTAAAAAGTATTAGATTTTTTATAAATGTGTGCGTTTTAAAAGGTTATTTTCGGCTTCCACTACTGATGTCTGATTCTTCCAGAGGGAAGCTTAATGGTTTTCATTTGCTCTTATGAGGTTGATGTCTTAGAACAAGCTAAACAGTTTATAGCAAAACATTTTTAAATTCGTTTAAAAGTGGATTTTTCACTAAAAGCGATACTTTCCAGAGAAAATCACATAAACATAAATAAAATCTTGAAATAAATTTCTGAAGTTGTTAATGCAACTGCGACTAGCTTAAAAATACATGTTTCTTATTAAAATAACAAAATTAACAGTAAATGTGGGTATTAACTTACAATTTTACCTGAAATCAGAAAAAATAAAATATTAGCACTGTACTCGTTAAAAAAGTAAAATTGTATTTAACTTACCTACTAGGTAAGTTATTATATTCACCCCAATTTTATAAATAAACACAAAGTTACGCAGCAAATTATATTAAACAGCATCGTTAAAATGGCCACGTAATCGGCCGCAAATAATCTAAACGAAGCTTTATCACCAAAATAATATCTTTTGCTGCATGCCCTGTCAGCTATTTCCTTCGCGGCGAGAGGGATGCAAACACGGTGAAGTAGCGCGTAAGAAAGTGACAGCGAATAGGGGGCGCCACTCGAATGCAAAGAAAGTATTGTTTTAAAGACAGTTTTAATTTCCCTATGGTGATTTATCACGTCGCGTTGTTTCGGCGGGCGCACTGTTCGATCGATTTTTTTTGGAACGCTCTCTGCGATAGGGCGCTCCGTCCCCCGCGACGGATTCGAATATAGAACGCGTCTGTTTTCAAAATAAGAGAATATTATTTTGAATATGGAATGCCTTTGCGGGTGAGGTAACGATGTTACGCGCCAGTGGACTCGATAGAGACGTACCTACGCGATTTTTTCGATTCTCTTTTGTTTTTATGACAGAATTCGAATGTTTTTTGTCTACGTCAAATTTGAGTTATTGACGGGAAAGTGTTTGCAGTTTTGTTCCATTTTCTAAAACTCGAGTTATTACCGAGTATTAAATTAAAATCGTGGTTAATAATTAAGCTTATGTGTTTGTGAACGTTACGTTAGTATTGGCTTATGAAGCAAAGCAATACAACGTTACTTTTGGAATTCTTTCTAATTGCCTTGCGAAGTAGGTCTTAAGTCCCACATTTTCGCTGATAACACAAACAATCATCCAAAACAACCGTCTCTTGTTTTTAATTAAAATTCTAACGTCTCACAATTCAATATTAACTTTCTACAGTTACATTACACAAGTTGATTTTCACTTGTTCCCGTTTATGTGACACGCACAAGACGAGACGAGAGACATCGACGACGCACTAAATCATGTTATCCCGCGCTTTTGACGCGCATTCATCGGACATTGTCACGTGGGCAGGGCGCCGCGCGCTGCGTAGTGCGTGTCGCGCGCACGCCCGATCACCATACAATCGTCACCTCATCTCACTGTTTGCAAATCAAGGCGTGCCATTGTGGGGATTAGCATTTTTTGAAACGTTCTCAATTCAAAGTTGTTGGTGGTCCCCTCTATTAGACCACTTTGACTCTATGCCGCCCTGGTACTTGTTTCTTGTTTTGTATGTGATCGTATGACGTTGCGCAAACTTCGATTTACGATTATTTGCTTCTGGGTATGAGTATACTTTTTAAATAAAATAAAATAAATGCTTTACTTTTTTACTTGCCCAGGCAAAATCAAACTTTATCTTTATTTACTTTAATTTATTTAAAACAATTAATATCGCGTCTAAACTCGCATTTTACATCCACGAGATTTCCCTGCAAAAATAGACAAAGGAAAGTTTTTAAATAAAATTAATAGGTAGTATTACTTTCCGCAGCCAACCTAGAGACTCGTTAGTTACTTACCTTTAAAAACAAATACTAACCTAAAGAAAAAAGGAGCATCAAAACAACTAGCAACAATGTAAGCCCGCCAACTCAACCACAATGTTACAACTTCTAAGAAGATAGTGGAGGCGATTATTAAAGCGAGTAACTAAAAATACATTTAATTATCTCAACCGTGCATTAGTCCCGGGCGGAATCCCGAAGTTTCGAAGAAGTTCGGGCTTTTAAAGTAAGCGGCTTGCGCCAGCTTAAATTCTACTTCGCCCCGCTTCGCTGTTACTCCGACGTCATTACGATTTTCCAGTCGACGAGGAGTATGAGTGCGCGGCTGAAGCATCCGCCGATCTATAATTACCTATTGCAAAAATATTGATGCAACAGAAACCAAAGTAAGGCTCCGCAAAAGAACTCATTTGCTTTAAAATAAAATAAAAGTAAGGCTCCGTAAAACGTCTCCTTTGCTTAAAAATATTCAATGTGTCTATCTTCAATTATAAAAATATAGAAAGTAAAATATTTTGTCTATTATGTAACTATTTTTCTGCCGAAAAATATTAAATAAATTGTAATCATTGTAAAATATATTGCAAGTTAAAATTTAAGATTACCTATGTTTAATTGTTATTTAAAATGAGCACTACGTGCCAACATCACTAACAGCAATAAATTTTTTTAATTAGCAATATGCATCCTATCTGAAACATGATTATGTTGCAATGCAATAATTATAATTAAATGTAAAAAAATTAACGAGCCTTACCATAATTTTTTGTTCTTTTTTTCCTTTTTTTCTCTTTTTTTCCTCTTTTTTCTTTTTTTCTTTTTTTTACCGACTTGAAAAAAGGAGGAGATTACTCAATTCGACCGTATATATATATATTTTTTGATTTTATTTCGCTAGCAAACTTGCAAACAAACTACTGACTGATATTTCATGCACTGGCTTTCTTAAAAAATAAGAAGACTGCTAAAGTAAGCTTCATACAAATGCATATCACACTATCTAAATAAGATAATACAATATATATTGTTATAGAAGGCGAGCGAATCACACTATTACGTACTTCCGTCCCTTTTCTACCTAATCACTCCCACAAATTGTATATATAGAAGGCGAGCGGAAAGATGTTACACATCAACAATTTCTTTAAAATATTGTTTAAATAAAAATTTTGCTTTGTACGTAATAAAATTACCAAATTTGAAAAGAAATTTAAATTTTATACAGATAAAAAGTCTTGCGTAAGTAAACATTTGCTCGTCACATTAAAGATAAAAACAAATCATTTTCATACAAAGACAAAAAAAATGTCACGAGGCGAACCTTTGACGAGTTTTTCGCAACCACAAGACGTTCATACGTCACTGAACTAAATGATGTACCTACACAAAACTTAACTGTAACTTTTACTAGGAAAAGAAGGCTTGCTATAGCAAAATAGAGATCATTTACCTTTTTAAAAGGAGCATAAAGTAATGCGGTCTCTTGTACACTGTTCTCCCAAGCCCGGAGAGAGTGGTTGCGTGCAATTATTCCGCCTAGTTTGCTGTAGCTGTGGGTTTTTTTACAACCATTTAATACGCGGTTTCGATCGCGCTTTAAATTTATGAGCTGTGGATGTGCGCGAGTGTGGCCTACCTAATTATAGATAATTTACAGCCGGCTTAATAACGCATCCTCGAGAATATCTGTTGATGAGCACCATTCGACAACTTTATAATAAAGTCATCAATGATTCACGATAACTATTGAAAGTACCAGGAGATAAGGAATCAATAGGAGTAGTGCATTCGCGATAGCCGATTAAGATCGGCAATTGTTTGCAAGTGGGGCGCCGTACGTAGCGCGCCCGCCGCACACGAACTTTTTGCTTATTCATAGCAGTCTCTCAATGTAGACGTCGCAGATGAATTCTTCGCCGCGACAGCCGTGATGATTTACGTGCGCAGCAATTCATACTCCAGTAGCTTTCTCGTTACAAGAAACAAAAGAAAAAAGTTATTTTTCCCATTTCCATCTGGCGATTGTTTACCAGGCGTACAGAAAGGGGCACAGGTGGACTGGTCGTCATTTGCATACATAATCGTCGAGACAAAGGCGCGCTCGGCCTATGCTTCGCTTTGCTATGTGAGACCGCGCTTCTGCTTCCCTGGTTAGCATTGTAATAAATGCTAATGGACATTAGGAATGTTTTAAAAATAAAAATTTGTTGGTACGGTAGCCGGCCGCAGCCACTCCAACCGCCATTGTTAGTTATGGTCCAACAATGTAATTACATCACTTCAAATAAAAAACCGCCTTGTTTTCATTAACCAAGGTAATCGAAGTTGTAAATTACATGATTACCAACATCTCATTAACATGTAAATTAGATACAACCCACAACAATAACATAACCTAACCAGGAGAGCACAACAAAAAGCGTTTTAAAGGATGAAAATGAATACCACAGAAAACGGGGCGATTTTAATTAGAGTGCTGCCCGCCTCGGGCGGCCGCAGCGGGCCGTAAACCGAACTACCGACGGGCCGGCGTTTAAAAATTAAATCTCGCTTTATTTTAAATTCCGAACACTTGCAGATTCTAAACTTCTACACACCTATGCTCTCCTGGTAATTAAAGACAGCCGCGCCCCGAGCCGATGCGCCTGTTTGTATTTTTTTCAACTTCTCCAGCTTTTTTCGCGAAAGCCTTCGCCGGCCCGTCCGTATATCACGCCCATGCACAGATTTAACCCTCTAAACAAGACCGAAATCTCCATAGAAATAGTCTGCGGGCAAATATCAGTGGTTCAGTTTTATCATACAAATGGCCGGACCTAAATAATACCGCCCTTATTACCATATATTTGGGTATAACCACCGTGCCACGCCGCGACGCGTACCTTCCGGCCGAAGGAATTCCATGAAGCGTTTTCGGTTTGCGTTTTTAAAATACGTCACGTTTATATAACGGTTATGTGGCGGCGCCCAATGGAGCGGGGCTAAACACACCCCGAGGGACCGAGGGGTTGAAACTGAAAAACCGCAAGACAATTCCGAAATTCATTACACGCACTACGAGAACATCCTCGGAATTCACAATATTGAAATCCCTGGCGCCCCTCCCGCCCGCCGCCCGAGATATTGCAAAGCGAACGTCGCTATTATTGCAAACTAACACCAATGTGTAAATAGTTAACATAGCGACCCGAAAATCCGCTGGGATCCGCGTTTTCCCTCCAACTTTTCCTTCCAAGCTGGTGTGACGTCACTCGGGAAGCATTTCAATAACACATCGCAGTCGTAAATAATGAAAACATATAATAAAACAATTTACCCGGTAATCCCGGCTATAATTTACGACTAGTAATATCGAGGAGAATCAGTGTTAAATCATAAAAAGAGCACTTCACGGATGTATTAGCTAACACGGGCGGCGGTTTAATAACTATTATTAAAACTCTTGACGAAATTCCCCAATAATAAAGTTGAGTGCGTATCTCGGCGCTTCCGTTTATGCATTTACCTACGTTAATGATCGTTAGCGATGCTCCTGTTGGCTCATGCTGCCCTGGTACTCTCTACTGAGTTAACTCCTGGTACTTTTGCTACTTTGTTGATACTTGGTGCTGTTTATTGATGGTTCGATGCTCCTGTTTGCTCATGCCACATGAGTAAATAGTGCTCATGCTGCCTTGGTACTCTCTACTGAGTTAACTCCTGGTACTTTTGCTACTATTTTCTCCTGCTACTTTATTGGTGCTGTTGACGGAGAATGTATTTAATGATCGTTAGCGATGCTCCTGTTGGCTCATGCTGCCCTGGTACTCACTCTCTACTGAATTAACTCCTGGTACTTTTGCTACTTTGTTGACACTTGAGAATGATTTAAGTAGCGCGAATTATCTTTTCTTAACAGAATAAAATCTCAAATCATTGATTTTAAGAATTACAAGAAAAAAATAAAATTATACAGAAGAATTTTTTGCCTTTTCGATTGTCGCATAAGCAATGCATGTCGTAAAAAAGTTGAAAATAGCTGTTCTGACCGGTGACTAAACTTACTGTACGTATAACACGGAGGTTGTACAATTATATAGAACTAGCTGGCCCGGCGGACTTCGTACCGCATTTCTTTTTTTTTTCTTTTTTTAATATAGCCTATGTTACTCAGCGCTAATGTAGCATTCTAATGGTGAAATAATTTTTTAAATCGGTCCAGTAGCTTTTGAGTTTATTCGTTGCAAACAGACATACATACAAAAATACAAAGGTTTCCTCTTTATAATATTAGTATAGATTAATAACAGATATACTTAAGTTTATTGTTTTGTAATCCACACTGACAGTGAAAAAAAAAGAAAACTGATCGGATGTTAATGACGGTAGTTGACATTGAATGGGCGCCTTTGGCTTACAAAGTAAAAAATGTTGAATAATTTCGGCGGGCTGGTTAGAACCACGATAGCTCAATTGGAAGAGCACCTGACCCGGAATGTCAGAAGGGTGCAGGTTCAAATCCTGCTCGTGGAAATTTTTTCAACATTTGTGTTTTTGTAAAAGAAAACTACATAAGAAAAGAACATATTTAATCAAATAGGAACTAGAGCCGGCTAAGCGATTCATGATTCGTTAACTCATACAATATTTGTACTTGGCGGCGTTACATCCAGATTAAAGTCGTTAAACCCGGTTAAACAGCCCCATCGGAGCCGATTTTAACCTTTATAGTGTTCAAAGGCCAGTAAAGTTGGCGAATGATCCTCAGGCGTGATACACTCATACGGGAGATAAAAATGTATCATTCCTTACATTTTACGGGCGCGCCAATCGTAAAGAGTGCATCACTTGGACTCTCGCGCCACCAGGAGAACATGTGTCGTAAAGAGACCTCTTCGGCTAACAATTTCCTGATGGTCTGTAAATAGTAAGTTTATTGTCTTTTTATGAGGTACTCGGACCGTAAAAAGGAAATAAAAGAGCACCGCCGATGGTGATAATAAAAAAAATAATTTTCGACTCATCTTCGTGATTATCTCGCTCAGTTTTACGAGCGGCGCGCGAGTGCGAGAGGGACGCGAATCTTTTAGAGCGTGTCGTACCAATGTGACCCTTTCGAGTCGATGGGGGTAAAGGTCGTAAAATGGGAGCATAAGGATAATGTTTTCGGTTTCCTATACTGCGCTTCATTCATGATTTCGTTTTAGTACAGCCGGTAGACATGTAAATCGGATTGCTTTCACGATGTTGATGCTCGTTCGATTCGGCGTTTCCCCCGTTATACGGCGGCATTACATGCCTTAATAGAAAAGTCGGGAAGGAACTTTGTACACACACCTGAGTACCTGACCTGTTAACCAAAGAGGCGACTTATTAATTTTCTCCAATTCCAAATTCAAAATTCGTTTTCAACCTACATACCTACTCCTTTTTATTAACGTATCGAGTATATTATAGAAAGTTACCGAACTGGCAATGCCTTCATAAAATTAAAAAGTCCAGAAATTCAAATTTGGAACGGCCGCTAACAGCTCCGCAACGTGCGGTTTCATTAAGCGCGGGGGATGCGCCCCGCACAGCCGGGCTCGTAGCTAAGTTCCGACACTCCATTCGTTCCGGCCGAGTGAGCGTAACGCGCGGCCACGGGACGCATCCTAATTCTTAAAGGGCCATCACAAGACCTTTATTCGTTAATAAAGTTGCGATATAAAAAGAGAGGCGTCCGAGGGTGGAAGACGGAAAGGGTAAGCTTAAGTGCGCGTTTAAGACGATGTCGAGGGCGTGCGAATTTGTCAAGCCATAGACTGTGACGATTCTATTGCGATGATTAAATAAAGACAAGAGAACTGCGCCGTTGTGGTGGAGTTTGAGCGGCGAGACAATCTGTTTGGTACGAATCGAGATTGTCTTATGACTTTTATCAGTTACCTTGAAGATTGGAGATGTGTGCAGTCTGTTGTGAAAGATTTCGATGTTTAAAGTCACAACAATAGTTGAAAATTTACTGTATAGACTTTGTTGTAACACGCAGAAATGGATCAAGAAAGTCAAAGAACTGATAAAATGATTGCGCAAAATGTAATTTTTATTGATCAAAAACAGGAAAGGGCTTAGCTTTTCTTTTTTCTTTGGCCACCGACCGAATATGAAAGCTCTATTAAACCGGAATCTTCAGCGTCTAAAAATTCTCTAACCGGCATGATGGTGGTAGCTAGCCGGGTGGAATTAGAACAAGCTCTACCACCAAACAAAAACTACCTTTGGAAAATGCATTCGAACCTTTTCTATGTAAACTTTATTCAGGTTTAGTTGTGAACCAGATTTAGTCCAAATTTGAAGTAACACAATCTGAGCTTCAGACTGCTGGTCTAGCTGTCATACCTGATGATAATCTATAGATCAGGTCGAAAAATAGTCCTAAAGTAAAACACCATGAGTGGTGGTAGAAGCTGGCCCAGAATCCAACTAGATAGAGCCACCATGCGATAGTTTTACATTTCTGGTTTGAGGAGTACTAGATCCAGTGAAATCACAGAGCCTAGTAGCATAAGAACTGAAGCTTCAGGGTTGGCAGCACTTGGTGTCGAAAGTCCATGAGCTGTGGTGGCCTTGCATCAGGCGAGTCGTAAGCTCGTCTTCCGGCTCTGTAACATAAAAAAAAACTACTCCAAGGCTGTGAAATGTCGTTGTCGTACTGACCAGGCTATAGAAAGCAAAAGATAACGAACGGCAGACAATATGATTTAAAATAAGAGTATTCGTGGAACCCTGCTGACTTTTCTAAGGAACCTTTAGGTCCTACGGAACCCACGAAAGGACTTGCTGTTTTAAACAAACATAGTTGCCACCGCATCATCGTAACATTATCCTGCGCACTCCAGTCGTATCCTTAAAATGCAACAAACATGATCCTAATCGGCAGCCCATAGACAATGGCGCCCGTAAAGGAGTTTATGGGCCATAGGTTTTATTTAACGCCCGCGGGTTATGGCCGCGTCCTCAGCGGCCCTTACAGGGTCCCCCCCCCTCTGGGGGAATGATGTCCTGATTTGTTTTGTGGGTGATGTACTACTGATATGGTATCTTCATGAATTAAGATAGGCAATTGAAATCTTTGAAGTCTAGAGTTTCTTGCACGAACCAGGGTTAGTAGTGGAACATGAACCGATGTCCCCATTTGCTATTGGGGAAGGAAGGATGATTTAAATAAAGTTACTAACGCTAGTACACAAAGATGGATTTCTTTGAAAATATTATAAGATGCATCTCGAGAGAAAAATATTTTAAACAATATATTAATCATTCAAATCAGTATATTCTTTGGTGGCTTTCTCTAATCGTATCTATGCATAGCAAAACGACCTGTATTCCCGATCATGGTTGGTTTGTAGGCGACATGCCACAACAATCTTCTACGATTTTGCTTCTAAGCTGATATTTCTTCGTAGAACAAAACTAATAGCATTTGCTTTTCAAAAGCATCCCTAAAAATTTGTAAGTATCTTCATTTACTTTTAATTGTTAAGTGCTAATTTGCTGCACATAATTTTGATTCATAAATAAAGTAAAGTAATCAGCTTATAACTGCCCCACTGCTGGGCAAAGGCCTCCATCATTGAAATCAAGTCATCACTACAATTGATGGGTATTGGCTTCATCACCACGCTTGCCAAATGCTTGTTCGTGATCAAAATCCGGGCTATGCATCGAAAAATCCGAAATACATTTTGGAATACACCTGGGAATCGAACCCGGGGCTTTGGATATCGGGCCGAGCGCTCTGCCACTGGGCCACCGAGGCGTTAATTAAATATTTATAAATATAGTGAACTACTGCCGCTAAAGCGCAGTCAAAATCGAAGCAGTGAAAAAATTCAGTGCTTACGTCAGCCTTCCCGGTAGCATAATGAATATCTTTATTGATAATAAAGATATATTAGAATACCAAAAGAAACCCAGGTTTTACTAAAAGAAACAGGAGTATTTGATGGAGCAATGTTTTTATTCGTTAAAGGATTTTTTTGGATACGTACATAATTATTATTATTCATATCTATTATTGTTTATTTGTTGTTTATTAATTTGTTATATTTGCCTTTGTTAACCTAGAATGAATACTTTTGTTGTAAAAAAAAATATATTAAAAAACCCAAATTGTTGCAATACCCTTACAGGGTCAATATTGTAATATCTGTACCATACCAACATGATGCAATAAATAATTATGACTGACTATGACTATGATTATAATGGTCAGTGTAACCGCTCGGATTGCGGAAGACCCAGGTTCGATTCCTTGCTCGGTAGGCATTTAATTTTTCATTATATTTTATAAATATTTACTTAGATCTTCGTTCAGCTACAATCTGTAGATCTGCGGATTTTTGAAAAAACTCAAAAATTTCCTTCTGTTATCGAGCTCCCTCTTCGATCTCTCAAGCACAGTCAAAACTATCACCATCCACCACAGCTCCCAAACTCCCAAAAAATGCAACAATGAGAACCCTTAGCAGCAACTTGAACAGTACTCACGCATTGTAATCGGCGCAAATCGAATGATCGGGCACTCGAGCAAACCGCGCTAAGTTATTTAGAGGCCCCCTGTGCCAGCCGGTAATCGAATTTGAGACCACCACTTCGCGACACTTGAGCGGAGTGTTACTTTGTTAGGATTTTTGCACGGAGCGCCCGGGGGCGGCCGGCATTATGCAAAAATATACCCGTATATACCCTTTCGATCTCCATGCAAACAGTTTTACGTCTGTCGGCAGTGTGAAGTTTGAGCAGCCCATAAACGGATCAGTCGACGAATTTGCGGTTCCACTTCAATGTAAGAGGGCAGTGGCTCTGAAACTTTGATCTCATCATCTTTGTTAGGTACAGACGTTTTGCTAGTATGCAGCAACATACTTTTTTTAGCAGAATCATCAAAACATCACATAGACCTGTGGTTTAATTTCATGCAGCTGTAATTCCAGTACATATTACTGTACTCAGTAATTTATACTCGGTTTGGTTAGTGGTAGAGCCTGTTCTAAGTCCGCATTGCTAGCCACCATCTTGCTTTCTAAGGTTGTCAACAGAACAGTAATGATAGAGCATTGTTGCGTTCTGTCCTTTAAAGATAAGATTCTATAAAGGTAAAATGAGTGTAGATATAAAACACATAAAGCGTATCAAAACCTTAGCCTCTGCCCTGTGTCCACGGACCCTACAAAGGGTTTGAAGAACTAGCATAAAATAAAATAAAATCAATGTGCAAAAAAAACGCGAGTAGATGCGTATACGAGTAACTGTAGGTTTTATTTAAATGTGAAGTGCTCGCGTAAACTTTAGAAAACAACATAACATAGTACTGATAACAGAATGCACTTTTTGTTCTAATATAACAAATCGGAAGTAAACATAAAACTCTTAGGAGGCCCAACTAATATGCAAATCAAATACAAATCGACACTTGTTACACAGTAGTGTCATAATAGCTACTACAGCTACTAACTGAAACGCCATCAATATTCCCGTCATAATTCGTCAGACGCCACATGTGGATACGCAAAGAGCCCGCAAAAAGCGTACCAGCGCCAAAACAATGGGTATCATCGATTCCGAAAACGTTGCAGACCGCTAACACCTTGTAACGAATCCGATTCGAGCCGATTCATTCCGTATTCCGACGAGTCGCGACTCTATTTGAATATTTTTGACATGGAATACTAATACGGACGACAGTTTAGCAAATCGTATCTCACTGTGGCAGTTTTATGTTTTATTTATGACACATTCGGGTGTAAATTTAATTTGTGCCGCGCGATAAGTGCTCTCCGTGCAGCGACATGTCGTATAAATGATGAGCGACCGATCGCCGCGCGTCGTTGCTGAATGCTGCAGGTCGCAGGTCGCATGCAATAACAAATGACGAACAGACAGGGAACTCAAAATAAGGAGACTGCGGGAAGTAAGCTTAATACCCGAGCTTAATACAAATGTGCTCGAGCATCACACACATATACGAATCTTGGAACAGCAGCTCGAAACAGTCCGAGCACAGCTGTTGATTACGAGTCCGTGGGAAGTTCATGTTCATGGTCATGTTCGTGAGAGGTTCCGTGAGGGTCTATGTCTGCGTTGCTCGAGCGCGGTATGTGTTATAAGCTGACCTTCTGTGGGTCTCGTTATTTTGTCCCGAAACGCTACAGCAGATTGCAGGTCACATGCAATGACAAATGACAAACAAACAGGGAATCTCATTTAAGTTGACTCGAGTCCATTCACAAGCTCCATTCTGTTCCTTGAGGATTCTATTTCAACTTTCACTTCGCGTCAGTTGATATTAATTAACCGAACGTCTCGGAACGTGGGAGACACGTTTTGGCGTCCACAGAAAAACTTGAAGTACCTATCGAAAATAGAAACAGATGACTAATGACGCGATGTACCTAATGAATGTCGTGTGAAACTGTCGCTCGCGTTAATTAATGTCGTTGAAGTTGCGCGCGACCTTTTGGTCGGAGAGCCTAGCATTATCGGCGCGGACACGCTGACACTTGTACACCATTATTTCAGCTGTCTCGAGATTCACGTAAAAATGCTTTGACGTTTACATTGGTACCACCTTTTCATGTTCGTCTGTAACAAACGACGCGTCCGTCTGTACGTCCGCGGACGTTTTAAAATGTCCCAACATAAATTTTCGATAAGCTTGGGAAAGTATTTCGTAATTTTACAACAGATCTCGGTTGCCTATTGCGAGTTTCATGCGCAATTTGATCATGTTAAAAAACGAAGACAGTTAAAATTTCGCCACATAAATTCTCCTTTTCGTTTACCTGGTTGAATGGCGAATAAAACTCGTACAAGCCACCACTGGTGCGCCCGCGCCGTGAGAAAAGCTAACAGTAAACATTAATTTGTCGCATGAACGTTGCTTTTTTGTTATTTATATAATAACAGATCCAAGTGTCTCTCGAGAGAGGGCTCCGACTCCAACCGGATACGGTGATAAAGCACTCCACGTCAAGATTACATTTTTCTATGCACACATGAGGAGTGGGTGTTATTTGCTGACGAGGCAGCACAAAAGTCCCTGTTCTCCACTCAATGGTGTTTGTTTAAAACCACTTAACTCAATGGGCCCGGCAAACAAGTAAATGCGGTAATCTGTGGTAACACTCGACACTGTACATAAATAATAGACGATGTTTCATACATAATTCTGTTGCCGAAGGATACCAAAGAATCTCTGAAAACAGCGTTGCCAGAAAACAAATGAATCTTTGGAGTAAGCTCTAACATAACACTAGAAGAATCTTAGAAAGTATGGCCACTATAACACTAGATAAACTTATGACACAAGTACCTGTATAACACCGGAGATATCTCTAGAAATAGCGCCACTAAATCCAGATACATAACTGGTATAAACGTCTCCATAAACTAATATTATAAAACTGAAGAGTTTGTTTGTTTGTTTGTTTGGGTGAACGCGCTAATCTCAGGAACCACTGATTATAATTGAAAAAATATTTTTGTGTTGAATAGTCCATTTATCGAGGAAGGCTTACATCACGCTATGACTAATAAGAGTGGAGCAGCAATGAAAAATGTTGCAAAAACTGGAAAATATTTTTATTGTTCGCTAATTTACGCGCACAGCTAGTGTCTCCATAAAACCTAAAAATGTTTTAGCATCACTTCCAAGAGGCATGTAAAAAAGAAGGAAGTAAATAGGCTAAATACAGTCCCACTGCTGGGCAAAGACCTCCATCATTGAAATCAAGTCATCACCACAATTGGGTAACAACCACAAGTGGTTGCTGGATAGCGGGCCGATGGGAATCTCACATATACATAACTCATCGCTGGATAACGCTGAGCACGATATTCAAGAATCATCCGAACAACATAACAATGAAATTCAAAGTGTTTCGCAACCACAGGGTTACACAAAGATTATACGGGTAGATGATAAACAAATCATTTGTGACTCAGCGGAGCTTCAACGGTCGTCGCCGGCAGTACCCCACTCCCCACCAGTGCACAGCGGCGCGCCTGCCGCCCGCACCCCTCCCGCTGTCCGCAACCCTGTCGCCCGCGGCCCCGCACTGCCCGCTGCCACTTCGGCGCATCGCGGGGCTAGCCCGTGTACGACTGCAACTTGTTTGAGGCGAGTGACAATAACAGATGAATCACTCGCACAGCCAGAGCGTCACTCGCGCGCTCTGATAACAAGTAATAATAACGCAGTAAGTCCAATTATCGCACAGTCGTCAATTAAGAGTAGATACGACAGTGAAGGATGGCAACAAGTAGGCAAGCCTAAACGTAAGAGACCAGTAAAATTTCGTTACCTAGGAATATCCGGCATAAGCAGGGATAACGAGGGAAAATTTAAAGCAGCGGAGAAAAAGTTGCCGATTTTTATTACGAATGTACACAAGGATACGATGGAAAAGGATATAACAGATTATATCTACAAGAAGACACAGGAGTTAATTAGTCTCGAGAGAATAACTTTTAAACAAGATAGAGATTATCATGCCTATAAATTTTTTGTGGCGGAACAAAAGTTGTTTATGTTCCTTGATGACAAACTATGGCCTAGTGGTATCATATTTAGGCGGTTTGTGAACTTTAAGCGGAAGAGTTCGAGCGGTGATAATAATAAAAGCACTGCCAACGGCACGATACCTTCTTTTAATGACAAATGTTCATAATCTTATAAGTTTTAACTGTAAGAGCGTTAAGCGCTCTGTGGAGTATATACGGCAATTATGTATAACGTCTGATATAATAGCCTTGCAGGAAACATGGCTACTTCCAGATGATATTCATTTTCTGAGTTGCATCGACAAGGATTTCGGATACGTTGGTACATCAGCGGTTGATACGGAGGCTGGAATGCTGAAGGGTCGCCCCTACGGAGGAGTGGCACTGTTGTGGAAGAAGAGTGTTTTCCCAAATGTCTCAGTAATCCCATGTAATAATCCACGTGTGTGTGCAGTAAAAATAAGTGTAGGACAAAGTGCATTCATAGTCTGTTCTATATACATGCCCACGGATAGTGCAGTGAATCTTGCGGACTTCACGGACTGCCTCGCGTTGGTGAGTGCTATAATTAGTGATGGCAATATTGAATCGGTCTATTTACTCGGTGACTTTAACGCTCATCCATCTGAGCCTTTTTATAGAGAACTAGTTAGTTTTTGCTCTGAATATGATCTAACCTGCGCGGATGTTGAGTTATTGGGATCAATGTCAGGCACGCATACCTTTATAAGTGAATCCCATGGATCTAGGCGATGGTTGGACCACTGTATTGTGACTAAATGTGCCTTGCAGACTATTGTAGGTGTAAATGTATTGTATGACGTTCTGTGGTCCGATCATTTCCCTCTAGTGATAAAATGTAAGCTAGATACTATTAAACCAAAAATTGTCTTTGAGTCTAAGGAGGTAGATACTGGAGTAAGGTGGGGGGAAAGAAAACCCGACCAGCTGAGTTTATATAGTACATTGAGTCATCAAAAGTTGCGACTAATTGATTATCCTAGTGAATTAAGTTCTTGCAGTGATTACAGTTGTACGAATGTGGACCACAGATACGTTTTAGATAAATTATATGACGATATTGTAAGTGCGTTATCTAGAGCAGCGTCTGAGAGTTACCAAGGTAACAGTAGGAAGAAAAAGCCAGTTATTGGTTGGAATAAACATGTTAGTGAGGCTCACAGTGACGCTAGGTATAAGTATAAGTTATGGACACTTTATGGCAAGCCAAGATCGGGTTATGTCTGGAAAGAGATGCAAGAAAGTCGTAAAATATTTAAATCCCGACTTAAATGGTGTCAAAATAATAGGGAGCAATTAAAAATGGACATGCTAGCCAAACACCATGAGAAGCATGATTTCTGTAGCTTTTGGAAGTCCACCAATAAGTTTAAAAACAAGCCGGCTGTGCCTGTGAGCGTCAATGACATCAGTGATCCTAAGCTAATAGCCGATATGTTTAGAGAGCATTTCACAGTGAAGTCACCATTGGGACGACCACAGCAGCAGTGTGGGGGGGGACAGCACGGACGGGTGCTAGGTGCCAGATTCACAGCTAAAATGGTCAAGGATGTCATAAGTTCGATGTCGAGAGGAAAGTCACCTGGACATGATAATCTGAGCATCGAGCACCTAAAACATGCTGGCCCCCATCTGCCAAGAGCTCTAGCGATGTTTTACACGTTATGTGTCAGTCACTCTTATTTGCCTGCTGAAATGATGAAAACTGTGGTGGTGCCAGTCGTGAAGTGCAAAACTGGTGACATTAGTGACAAGACCAATTACAGACCGATCTCGTTGGCTACTATTGTGGCTAAGGTTCTTGACGGTTTGCTTAATTCTGAGCTCGACAAACACCTTAATATCCATGACAACCAATTTGGTTTCAAAAACGGACTCTCTACGGAGACAGCAATTTTAAGTTTAAAGCAAACCGTCAAGTACTACACGGATCGGAGGACACCTGTGTTTGCCTGCTTCCTCGATTTATCGAAAGCGTTCGACCTGGTTTCCTATAACATCTTATGGCAGAAATTAAACAGTACTTCTATGCCTACTGAACTTGTAAACCTGTTTAAACACTGGTACGAAAACCAGGTCAACGTGGTTCGCTGGTCGAGTGCATACTCGGACCCATATAGGATGGAGTGCGGGGTGAGACAGGGAGGGCTGACCTCACCTAAGCTCTTCAACCTGTATGTGAATGCTCTTCTGGAGGAGCTCAGCAGCACACATGTGGGTTGTCACATTGAAGACGTTTGTCTTAATAATATAAGCTATGCGGACGATATGGTGCTGCTGAGTGCCTCAGTATGTGGGTTGTATAAGCTGTTAGCTATTTGTGAGCGATACGCACGTAGTCACGGGCTGCTATATAACTCAAAAAAGAGCGAATGTATGGTCTTTCGGGCCAGCGGTAAATGTCTAGATAACATACCAGCTATCAAACTTAATGGCTCGCCACTTAAGAGGGTTGAGAGTTTTAAATATCTTGGGCACATAGTTACCGCTGACCTTAAAGACGATGCAGATTTAGAAAGAGAGCGTAGGGCGCTGTCTGTTAGAGCCAACATGATCGCACGCAGGTTTGTTCGTTGTTCGGAGGAGGTCAAACTTACCCTGTTCAGGGCATTTTGTACGTCCTTCTACACTAGCAGCCTGTGGGCGGACTATACAAAGAAACAGTACAGCGCCTTACGTGTTCAATATAATAATGCTTTGAGGGTGTTGTTGGGGCTGCCGCGTTTCTGCAGCGCATCGGGTATGTTTGCCGAATATCGAGTGGATTGTTTTTACACGACCATGCGTAAGCGGTGCACATCTCTGGTGCGCAGGGTACGCGCCAGCCCTAACAGGATCCTCAAAGTGTTTTCAAATCGATTTGACTGCCAGTACATGAACCATGCCGCTATGGTTCATGTAATGACATCATAACAATATGCCCAATTTTGATTTTAATTTAATTGTAATTTTATTTTATTTTAGTTGTGATTTTTATTATTTTATTTAAATTTGATTTTTGACGTGATTTTAATTTTGTTTTTATATTTGATTCTAATTGTAATTTAAATTATTTTATTAAATTTGATTATGTAATATTATTAATAATGAATTCAATGAAATGCCTGTATGATCTAAAGTGGTCGAAATAAATGTATTTTATTTTTTTATTTATTTTAATCACCACGCCTGCCAAATGCGAGTTGGTGACCACAAACATTGGCTGTGCATCAGAGCAAAGGTTATTTAGGAAATATTTTGATCGAAAGTAGTATCAAAATAATGTATACTTCTGATAGAGGAGCCAGGAGGTTGCCAGCCCGTGTTTGATCAGCGGCGCCGGCGGCTTATACCAACATTGTGTAAGGAGCTGCGTCGATGCGTATCTCGGATCGCGAATCGTAAACACTGACCGGAGATTAGATAGTGCAGGTCGGCCCGACCTAGTTAGCTAGTTACTTTCCGCTCTAGTGTTCTGATTTTAAAATAATTGAAGATATATAATGGTTACTTGGCCAATAAGACATTAGGCAATATTCCGACCAGGAAGAACGGAGAGTAGGGGGACGGGGGGTGACAAAGAACAGAAAGGTGAGGGTTGGTAAGGTTTGGAGTGGTTAGGTTAGGTTAGATCAGTGACCAATATAACCACATGAGTAAATAGTATAACTACTCATTTTTAATTTTTAATGTCAATACATGATAAGGAGTTTGATGGGGGGTGCAAATTTGTTACGTCATTGAAGTATGGTAAGGAATTAAATGGGGGTACAGCTTCGTTACAATCGTTAGAGTTAAGTAACTTGTATTTCTGGATGGGTCATCATCGTTATAATGTTTTTCTATTTCTATCATCATCATCTCAGCTAAAAGACGTCCTCTGCAGGACAAAGGCGTCCTCCCGCATCTAGCGGCTACCCGCGACCTTCACCAGATTGTCTAACCACCTTGGTCCTTGGGTGGTTGACCAAATTAAAATGTCTCGTGCTCTCCTCCGTGCTTTGGAAGGCATATTCTGACTTTTCGAAAGTTCGGAGTCACAGGGAAACTGATCAGTTCTAAAGTAAATTTGTAACATGCTAACTGCCTTTGCCCAGCAGTGGGACAGTGAGGGCTAATAATAAATAATTAAATAAATACTGTGCATTGCATCTCTTTTTCGCCAAATGAGCTCATAGTAGAGGAGGAGGAGGAGGAGCTCGATGGCGCAGTGGTTAACGCGCCCGGTCTGCGAGTGCTGAGGTTAAGCAACTTTCGCAAAGGCCGGTCATCGGATGGGTGACCAACAATTTATCATCTCGAGCTCCTCCGTGCTTTGGATGGCACGTAAAGCCGTTGGTCCCGGCTGCATTAGCAGTCGTTAACAGCCACCAACCCGCAGTGGAGCCGCGTGGTGGTTTATGGCCTATTCTCCCTAACCATCCATAGGGAAGGCTCGTGCCCCAGCAGTGGAGACATAAAATGAGCTGATGATGATGATGATGATGAAGATAGTATCTTAATATGGTCTTGGAGTGTGCATTCAGCTTCACTTGCATAAAGGATACTATGATTCAGATTATTGTAGGCAAGAGATACGTCAACATATCTTTGCTAAGCCAAAGCAAGAT
This sequence comes from Eudonia mercurella, assembly GCA_963082485.1. Lineage (NCBI taxonomy): Eukaryota > Metazoa > Arthropoda > Insecta > Lepidoptera > Crambidae > Eudonia > Eudonia mercurella. Next base: position 16,042,684 of record OY720041.1, read on the forward strand.
GATATTTACCAAGTATGACGCAAGGAAGTGACGCTACCCTCTTTATTTAGTGTAATAAAACTAAATACACCATGTTACAGCGAGAAAGTACGCGATTAGCGTTTTCAAAGAAACGAATGACGTACGCACTATGCCTGTTTATTTGTTCTGCCATACACAATTCACAACTGCAATGTTATTATCATTATTCTCGAAATAGGATACCAAATGTTTGCTCACACATTACAGGGCGGGCCGCAGCATATGTTTGACGTAACTACGTTTTAATGAGCGCGCAATAGGCAAAGGTGCGAACTATCGAACTGATGATTATTCGAATATAATCGTAACGCACCGATAATGTGCTAAATTCGTATTAGGCACCGCCAGCCGGTCGTAATTGTCGTTCACACGCGAAATGTCTATCAAAATTATTTTCGTATAGGGTGCCTTTTTTTTGTCTTATGCACCCCTGGTAACGGCGGGGTGGCATCGCACCTCCGGCCGGACACGCAAGCCCCGTCAATACAGATAATTGTTTCATTTATTCTTCTATTAACTCCACTCATGCGGCAATTTGTCTGGGCGCGGGCGTAGCGTGCCCCTGAAGGTGAAAATGATTCTAGAACCACTAGGTATTTGTCTGAACATTACCATGAAGGTTAATAATGATTCTAGAACACTAGGCTTATTCTTCTGTTTAGAACTGTAGCTATTGTTTTCCAACACTTACGAGTTTTTAAAAACTGTTTGATATTTTGATTCTCTCAATCGTTAACGGTTTAATGCTTAGAAGAGGTGCTATCTTTCAGCCAGCTTGACATAAATGGAAAATAAGATTATTTAGACATTATGATGCTTGATGGTAGAGTTGGTTCTAATTTCCATTTAGGCAGACAAACGGTAGTTCCTGAGTAGTTGAGGTCTCCATGCTTCCACCTTCGGGCTTATCATCTCTAAGGTACACACAGGTAAGATGAAGGTCATGCAAACTATTTCTATAATAATGATAATGATGAGGAGCTCGTTGGCGCAGTGGTTAACGCGCCCGGTCTACGAGTGCTGAGGTTAAGCTACTTTCGCAAAGGCCGGTCATCGGATGGGTGACCAAAATTTTATTATCTCGAGCTCCTCCGTGCTTCGGAAAGCACGTAAAGCCGTTGGTCCCGGCTGCATTAGCAGTCGTTAACAACTACCAATCCGCACTGGGCCCGCGTGGTGGTTTATGGCCCATTCTCCCTATCCATCCATAGGGAAGGCTCGTGCCCCAGCAGTGGGGACATAAAATGAGCTGATGTTGATGAATAATGATAATATAATAAAGCCTCGATAGCGGGGTGGCAAAGCATTCGATGACTAACCCAGGTTTGGGATCACCAACCCGCATTTGGTAAACGTTGTGAATGATTAAAAGCCAATATCCATCTATTGTAACATTGACTTGATTTCAAAGATAGAAGACCTATGCCTAGTGGGAAAGTAAATAACGCTATATTTCCTTACTTTTAATGTTAAAAAAGGGTGCTCAAAATAATGTGTCACAACTGATCAGTAAAATCAGAAAAATACTGTAATCGCTGAAAATACTAGATGACATCCTTGTAGCGACAAGGTTGTCTAGTATTTTCAGCGTCAATGAGCCACCGTTCCCGGTGATTGCGTTGCCATTCGGCCCGCAGTGTAAAGGCGCTCGTAAAGCCTGTAAAGGCCCCAAGGGCGTGCCGGCCCGCCCCGCGTTTTACACAGACACGCGACCATCTTTATTAGTGGATGGACTTACAAACTGGCTACAATGCTGTCTGTGGGTAGTTAGTTAACGACTTCTGGGTGCGTAGTGCTAGTTTTAGATACCATTCACGTATTTCCTACTTCCCAAAACATGGGGTCATTTAAACGAGGTGTGAAGAGCTTGTGGGTTGGCAGATTGAGAATGAGGATGGCTAGTGAGGCGCAATCCTGAACCACCAGCTGTGGAGCATATTGACTCTGCTTCTGTTTAACATCAGGCAGAGTCTTTTATCATCCTTTTTAAATGAGAATCATCATCATCATCATCATCATCAGCCTATAAACGTCCCACTGCTGGGCATAGGCCTCCCACATGATCAATAGCACGTGGGGATATTGGGCCATAACTCACCACGTTGGCCCAATGCGGGTTGGTGTGTTTTAACGACTACCATCTTACGACAACAACCGGGACCAACGACTTAACGTGTCTTCCGAAGCACGGAGGAGCTCGAGATGTTTTTTAATTGGTCACCCATCAGGCGAACCGGCATTGCGAAAGTTGCTTAGCGGGCAAGATCGCAAGCCGAACGCGCTAGCCGCTGCACCATCGAGCTCCTCAAATGAGAATAAATTTGCCTGAATTTTTACTCTTTTTGTTTGTCACCAAGAGACGCTACTTCAATGCCATACAAATGATCTTTTTGGTTAACGTGATCGAATGACTGATAAAAGTTGCACTAGGCGACCCTGATGACTTGGGAGACTTTTGTTTTCAAATAAAAGCTGATGATATCACAAAAACTTTATTAAAATATGGTTTTGGAAAAAAAGTTAAAATTTTCGTTAAAAGTGTGATTCGAAAAATGCTAACGATGAGAAATAAGTGGACTTGAAACTTTATATCTAGTATTTTCTTGAATGCTTAAAGTTAAGTGTTTAAAAATGCTTAAAATCCCACCACAAAGGTCGAATATAACAAAAAGTTCTCACACAAATTTGGACCTTTTGCTTTTAGATGTCCTATTTTAGATTCGCGTGTATCGGCTCTAATTGCATTAGCACCTCCCTCGGTTGCGTTCGCTAAACAACTAATTAATCAATGTTACGTTGCTTTCGTTATAAACGGCCGGCGGAATAGCCATGTATTTTACGTTTTTGAAACACGCAGATGCTTGGACCTTATTGGTGTCTACTTTGTACAGATAAATCGAAGTGAAATTAGCAGTGGAACTAGAAATAAGCTGAAAAAAAAAAGTTAAATCAAGATATAAATAGAAAAAAGACTCCTGAGTTTTTTGCCAGCTCTCTCAGTCGCATAACTTTCTTACTATGATTCAAAATTATTCTTGTGTGGTGGATTTCAATTGGAATTTAAATCATTCTATTAAGAATTATAGAATTTTCTCTTCTATTTTAAATTCTCAAATACCAATGACACTAAAGCCGAAATACCAGGGCAACATGAGTGCGCAACTGATGTGTTAATTAAGGTGCAGATCAAAGAGGTGGACACAGACTGCCTGGAGATATTATGACAGCCTGGTAATTGTGTTGACAGCTCGACTGTTTGATGGACTCAGGATTGGCTAGAAAAGAAACTTGACGAGTGATCATAACAAGCATAGACAACAAATTAAGAAACAATAAACTACCGAATAGCCAGTGACAGAAAACTTTAACCCCTTTCAAATTAACAGAGAATAAGATCCGAATAGTTATTCCATGTTTTGTCTCTTTTACTCTAATTTGAAATGACGTTTACATGACGGGAACAAAACACGGAATGACTTTTCCGACCTTATTTATTTTATTTTATTTATTTATTTATTTTATTAATTTTTTAATTTATTAACTGCAAAAAGGTTGTACAGGAAGAACCACAAAAATTTACCAACGACGATACGGAGGGGTTATTGACCGTTGTTAAGTAATTTTTTGTTTATTTATTTCTGTGTGTATCAACTTATTATTATTTCATTTATATCTTTATATTAGATTGTAATTTAGCGTATAAACTGTTATATTAGTTTATGTTTTGATTTATTATATTAAACTTAAACTAAGGGGCATGAGGGCATTCGCCTGAAAAACAGGGTATACCTACCTCAGGTGACAGCATTTAATTTATTTTAGATTATTAGTGTTGGCAACAGGACAACAATAATAATAATATGTTAAAACCTTTTTATACTATGAATTTTAATTGATTGTCTTTTGTTCGGTTTTTGCTGTTCGCTATTGATTTTGACGTTCTGTCTACCTAAAATTATTTTATAAATTGATGTTTTCTTCTTTACATTCCTTGATTTAATAAAGTTCAGTGTCTTAACTCCAAGCAGTGTTTAAATGTACTCGCAAACCCTAAACAATATATTATACAGTCCACTAAAGCTTGAGCAACAACGAAGACTGCTACAATTCGTTTAGAGCTCTTTGTAAACAATAGATGTAAACGTACAATAAAGATTTTATTTATTAATTTATTTATTTGTAAAGTACTAATAGTTCTTTTATTACTTGCGTAAGTAAGCACTTCATCTTCATCTCACCTGATGTTAAATGATGATAAGGACAAAAGTTGAAGCGCACTTCACCCGGGATCCTCAACTGAGGAAACTGGCTATTTATGTCTGACTGTCAGAAGTTCGAAACGCAACAACGATACTAACATTGATGTTATGGCAATATATCTGTATAAGATAGTGGTAACTTAGCAAGGCGGACTTAAAACAAGCACTTCCAACAATCGAACCAACTGCCCTGCTGGGAATCTAACCCAGGTCTGTGACTTGAAGTCTTAACCACAGAGGTAAATTGTTGTGTTGACGCGCTGTCTAGCGGCTATGTGAGGAGCGCCGCGATCACAGAGAGGTGGCTCCAAAATCCAACTCCTAATTTTGTCCATAAATTGTTAAATCTATTCTATTAAATATATTGTACCAATGTACTAATTTTAAGTCAACATGAAAGCAACAGTTTCATCATAAAAGTCGTCTTATTTAAACCCGGACCTGAGAGAAGAAAATACCAAGACAGGTGCATTCGAACTGTACCAGTTGTTTCATAAGAAATAGGTTGGTTTCCACAATTGCGTAAGTAGGCAGTTAAATAAAGGATCGTTTTAATCTATGGGCTCTTTCTATCACAGTGTCTGGTCGACGCGAACCGCCCGCCGCCACCGTTACGAATGTCAAACATTTACGAAATAAAAACAACGAGTAGCTGGCTTTTATCTTTACGACGTTTACGGGCTAATCTCGCAGATAATATTCTAAGCAAACGTTATATTCCCCGTAAAGCAATTAACGCGGTATGACGGCGTAAACACGGTATACGGAGGCGAATTTGTGGGGACCGTTTTACGACGCGGCGGTTTTGATTTTGTGATTGTAAACTTTTTGATTGTGAAAGTAGGACGTTTATGTGGATATAACTTTGTACTAAAATTATAAACGGTATTTTTTTTTAAAAAAACCTATATCTTTGTTATTTTTTTTTAAATAAAACTGTGAAAAGCTAATTTGGAATTTTATTGATTTTATTATTACGTTTGCATCCATTGTAGCATATCTATTATATTAATTCTAAATAATTAATAAAAAAACACACCTGCACATACCGTGTTTAGACATTCCTGAAAATACCAGATACATACACAAATAGCGGCTAATGTATCCATCGGTGGAACAAAGGAGCAGCTCCAAACGGAACAGTTCTCGGAACAGTGGCACGTCCTTTGATATCGTGGTGCAATAATAAATATCACGCATCTCCGTAGGATGCTTCCGCCCTGGTACTTGCTTCCTTGAAACAATGGTTGTCGAAAAAAATAAATAGGCATTTACTATAAAGTTGGTTATAGAAAACGCATCATCACCTTATCTGAAATGCGCTTGTTTTTTTATAAAAAAATATACAACATACATCGCCAAGAAAAGTATATTATGTAATAATAGACTAATATTATTGTTTCCAAATCACAGAATTAAGAAAATTGGAATATCTATGAATTATTGCCGCGATAGAAAAAAAAATCCAAAGTTACCTCTGTATCTATTTACATGATTATCTTTTCATTTATTAAAGTACATCGATGAAATTAGTATACCTACACTACAAACGCTATTTTAAATAAAAAGCGTTCTTCATATTTTTGACTAGAATTCAGCGGATCACGTATTATTCGCATCCCTTTTGCTTGCATTCAGATTGACAGTGAGCGCTTTTTCATAATCGTCAGCGCCTTAACGCCTAATCTCCAAATGGTTATGTAAAACTGTTATTGTTCTATGGGCGTTTATTTTTACCGGGCATCGTAATGATGAGAGTCGCGCCAACAACGGTAAGCGATCGCTTTAACAAAGTGCTATGTGGTACAGCGCTGGTTTCCCACATAGTTTGTTGGTCCCGATATTATCATTAAAACGCAATTGTACTTATACGTGGCGTATGAACTTTGTTTGACTCGTCATTACTTTTTAATTGTTGGTTGTTACCGAAACTGATATGAGGCATTGTAACAGACACTTATTTTTATACGAGTACAATCATGTGAGTTAATATGAGTTTTTTTTTCCTTTAAAGAAAAACCAAAGACTATTATTGTAGAACTGTGAGAAAAACTAGTTTTGTTTTGTAGATGTCATAGTTTCTTCATGAAATTTGACCTGTAATTACAAAAGAGTTAAAAAGAAAAGAAAAGATATAAGTTAGTTCAAAAGAACGTAACATGTGTGTGTTCATGTCATTTTATGTCCCCACTGCTGGGGCACGAGCCTTCCCTATGGATGGATAGGGAGAACGGGCCATAAACCACCACGCAGGCCCAGTGCGGATTGGTGGTTGTTAACGACTGCTAATACAGCCGGGACCAACAGCTTTACGTGCCTTCCGAAGAACGGAGGAGATGATAAATGTTTGGTCACCCATCCGATGACCGGCTTTTGCGAAAGTTGCTTAACCTTAGCACTCGCAGACCGGGCGCGTTAACAACTACGCCATCGAGCTCCTCATGTGTGTGTAACAAAATTAAATCAATGTTGTTCGCAAGCCAAGAGATAACTTAACCGTGCTTAGTTTTAAGCTTAACTGCTTAAGCCGATTACATTCACGGTGACAAAACGATTTCGAACTACAAAAACGCCATTTTGAAATTTTCTAACAACAACTTTTTAGAAATATTAGATACAATATGTCCGTCGAAACCAATTTCAAATTTGGAATGGATGACCACATTTTGTCGAGGTACGGCCAACCGCCATCGCGAGTGATTTATAGGAAAGTGCAAATTCGAAAAACTATTCCAATTCTGACGCGCTTTGTACCGGGAGAGCAGAGCCGGGCGGCGTTCCATAAAATTAAATAATAATGAACTAATCGCGCACGTACAGTGGCCGCCCTACGAACAATGGCCGCGTTAATTTGTGCCCTTTGTCCGCCCGAATAGAAAATTTCATGTTCAACCGCCAGTCGGAATGGCGGCATTCCCATTTTATTACGCGAGAGTTTAAATGTAAATCACTGAGCTTTGTATTGAGACAACGCGTTAACTTGCCATTATGCCTGACGGAGATTCTCCAATTCCAATTTAAAGCTCAGGTGCATTTCTTATCCAAAAAGTTTTTAAATTAAAAGTAGGTACGTTATTTCTTTTTTTTTTTTTGATTTTTAAAAGTTGCCAGTATTCGAAAAGTTGATAAGACGTAAAACAAAATAATGCTCATTGTTCTATTTTCAAATCTTTTCAACTCGTCTATTCCACCGTTACTGGGAATCGAGAAATTCGGCGCTCGCCTTTGATTCAGCGTGGAGCAGGTTACAACGTTGCCTGGAACCGCGTATTTGTTTGTCTGGCTGTAAAACTGTTACGACGCGTAAACGGTCGTGTGTGGCCAGCCCTTACGCCGAAGCCCGGACAGATGGACGCAGATCAAAAGAGTCGGCGGCGATAAAAAACGTTAATGTGAATTAAAAGTAACAACTCAGTACTAGAAACTGACGTCTCGGACGGTTCGCTTGTTTATCTCGCATTTTCTTTCTTGTTTCACTCCATATATTCCCCTTTAACGCAACGCGTGAAGGGAAGGGAAATAACATTCCCATTTTCCAGGTACTTTCCGCACTCCATATTGGTAGGATTTGTTAGAGCCCCGCTCTCCGGCGCAAAATCATTAGCCCCCGAATCCTCTGCAGCCGTATGAGGCCCTGGTACGCTGGGGGAACTATTGGCGAATTTTCCGGATTTTCTTCTTTATTTTTATCCCCTATTCTCGTTTGTACAATGCAAACAGAAGCGTATACGGCCGCTACATCCACCCAAACATTACAGGGACGTTTCCAAATAAGTGAAATTACTGAGGGAGCTGAAAATGAGCAATTTCCCTAAGTAATCTATGGTAATAACTGAACAATTATAACTTCAACTAATACTCCATTATCAAACGTCTGCGACACCCGGCGGCCGACACACCCGTTTCGCGCTGGGCGTTATTAACCGGGATTACCGGATCCCCGTCCCGATCCCCGGATACAGGGATTTGCTCCCGGATCGGGGGACCAGTGGAAATGATAAAAGATATGGTGCGCTTCGGATGCGGCTTACTTGCGATAAAATGTTCCATTTTTAAAGAGTTTTTTTTTATGCAAAGACGTGTGGGGGGATGGTTAAAATGGAAACCTAATGCTCTCGAGGGGAAGAATTCTCTGTAGGCCTGAAGATAATGAACAAGTCGTGTCGGTGTACCAGGCTCGCATGATCGGTAGGCGGTGTCGCGCGGCGGCCGGGCGAATCCCGCGGTATCAGCGTTACAAGCGATCGCACTTAGCCGCGTCACTCGTATCATATCGCGCTGCAGCGCTATCAGTCAGCGTCGCGCGCTGCATTAGCTCCGTCGCCGCGTCGATAAATAACATGGGGACACCTCCGCGCGCCGCTGCGGCCCTGGTCACTCGCCCGGATTAATCTTTCAAGAAAATAATATATATTTTATTTGTATGTAAGTAGGTAGGTAAAATACATTTTGTTTTAATCTTAATTCTGTGTCCGACTTCTTTTTTATCATTATCAATTTGTTTCTCTAAAACATTTTGAAAGTTTGTTGTGAACGCTTCGACTGCAACATGATTCAAGACATTTGTAATGTAAGTTTGAAAACAAACCTCCGGAGTTTCTAGTCAGCTCTTCTCGGTTAAAGGTAGTCCCAGAATCCTAATTGGTAGTATAGATTCAGAAACTTAGTTTAAACTAAATTCTAATTTATAATTTTTTGTTTTTTTTAAAGTTTTTGATAATAAGTGCCTAAGGCGTATATAGTATAATTAATTTGACTTTGCCTTTGGCTTTGGGCGGAATACCTGGCGAGACGTCATGTTACACAGATAGGGCAAGGATTGCCTGTGGACTGGCAAACAACGCCTCAGACGTCCAGCTGCGAGATGGGTAGTCGGCATCATGAACTTATGAGTCGAATCTAAATGAGGTTCACTGGACCGTGGTAAATTCCTATACCATCTACTTGAGATATAATCAAAACAAACTTTTTTAATAATTAAAAAAAAAACTTAACAAAGAACTATAAACTAAAAAGTTTTTACTAATCTCTGGTGGTAGACGCGAATACGTTTGGAAATGTCAAAGTGAACCTCTGGGGTCAGCCGTATAAATAGCCGGTGCGTCAGGCGGCAGTGCCTCGCTATTATTGTGTATAAGCCGCTTATTAAGACCGACTCCCACTCGGCGGCTGGGCACGCAACCGGGCTAGCGGCGGCTCACATGGCGGCAGGCGGTGCTGAAAAAATTATATTAAAAAATTTACTTGATGTGAAAAAGTTTTCAAAAGTACAGACTTTAAATCAAATTACATAAGCATTATGATAATGTTTTAAAATTTGTTCTTTAAAACTTATTCTTTTGAATACTTATTGACATCAAGTCGACTTTTTTATGCTAATGTAATTTTTTTTCAGCAACGCCTGCGCCATTGAACCGGGTGCTAGCCCGATTGCGAATGAATGAAATTACATAACCATTATAAATATTTAAGCATTATGTAATTTCATTCTATGCTTGATATTAGCAGGAGTTGCTGGCTGCTGCAGTATTAACAATTCTCATTAAAAAAACGACTAAATGTGAAAGCATTCAAAACTAACGAAAGCTAGATTTAATATAGCAAAGCCTTTAGTTCACCAGAAGGCGCTGATTGCATTATTATATCATATTCATATTCTGGTCGAAAAAGTTATCGAATGGTAAATGAAACTCACATTTAAAGAAAAAGAAGATAGAAAGAAAGAAAAGCAATTATTAAAAAAACACTAAAAAAAAAAACTAACTGGGGTGGCGCAGGAACCCAAGATGGGTTTTGGCCTCCGATAATAACTGCCTAAAAAAAAACACACGTACATATCATCATCATCATCACCTTATTTTATGTCCCCACTGCTGGGGCACGAGCCTTCTTTATGAATGGATAGGGAGAATGAATACACACACAAACACAATATACAAAAAATAAATTGGCATATGCTCTCTGACGGAAGAGCGGGCGGCATGTGAGCCGCGTTTCCGCCAGTAAGTGGAATCGTACGTACATTTCCAAGTAGGGCCCGGAGCCGGCGCAGCTACACGCTCCGGTGGACTCTTCCGATCACTCTTAAACTGTAGTTTAATGAAAATATATAAAAAAAAAATGTTATTATAAAAACAAAAGAAATGCCTCGTTGGCTGAGTGACAAAAACATTTGAAAATTCAATGCTAGCTCCCGTATATTTAACTATTTAAGCTATCAATAAATTAATATTACACGGTGTCAATTGCTGGCATACTACTTACCAAATCCCCGAGTAGCGCATTCTCAATTGTTGGCATACAACTACCAAACTTTGTTTTGTTTTGTTTAGTTGAATTAGTTGTGTATATTTTGCATATAGTTTATCAAACTATATGGAATTAGGTAAAATTATAAATTACTATCAAATAACAACTTACATAGTACTAATTTAGGCTGATAATAAAGATAGTGATAAATAAAGTATCTGACTTAGATGCATTTTAAAAATCTAATGCCATTAGATTTTAACAGTTAAACCGTTAACCAGTGTGCAGTTACATGCGCGGTGTCGCCGGCCGGTCGTGCGGAGCGGTCCCGCGCGGAATGTAAATAGAATTAAAGCGGGCACCGCACGCCCGTGCCGCCGCCGCGCCGCACCGCAGCCGCAGCCGCAGCCGCAGCCGCATGTCCACACACGCCGAGCGATTTCTTTCTAATGATTCATACGCCGTGACTGCGACCTGCAGTGCGATCGTCAACTGTCTACAGATACCAACCTTGCTATACATGACTTTAAAGTTTATACTGACACCCCCCACCAATCAGGGCACAAAGTAGGTGTCTGTCAGACAACTTTGCGCAAGCAAACTAACTCGCACAAGGGACCATCTACGTCAGGTCATAACGACAGATGAGGACGCGCCGAAGCGCATTCTTCATCCGGAACTCTTAAGACTACAGATTCCAGTTGAAATACCCGAACCAGCGAGTAAAACGATTGCCAATTGTTTATATAAAACAAAAAACTGTTTGACGAGACTTACTGAGAAGCGCGGTCCCAATTGTTGGCATAAAACTGCAAAATCCCAGAGAAGCGCGGTCACAAAATTATTGGCATACAACTGTAAAATTGCAGAAAAGCGCGGTCACAATTGCTGCCTTGCAGCTATCAAATCCTAGAGAAGAGCTTTCTCAACTGTTGGCGCACAAGGACCAAATCCCAGAGAAGCGTGATCTTCAATTGTTGACACGTAACTATCAAAATCTAGAGATGCGCGCCTCTATTGTTGACATTTATGAACCAAATCCCAAAGAAGTATCACCAGTGTCAAATGTTGGCATATAGCTACCAAATCCCAGAGAAACGCAGTGTCATTCATTGGCATATCAACTACTACCAAATCCCAGAAAGGCGCAGCTTTAATTTCTAGCTTTAACAATTAAATCCAAAAAAAACGTGATCTTTAACTGTTGGCAAATAGCAATCAAACCCTAAAGAAGCGCGGTCTCAAAATTGTTGTTATACAACTGCAAAACCTCAGAAAAGCACGGTCTCAATTGTTGACATACGGCTATCGAACCCTAGAGAATCTCTATCTCAGTTGTTGGCACATCACAACCATTTGGTCATACAGCTACCAAATCCTAGAGAAAAGCTTTCTCAATTGTTGGCATACAACAACCAAATCTCAGAGAAGCGCGGTCTCAATTGTAAGCATACGACTATTTGTTGATTTGAGGTTTGTCGTCAACCAACACCTGCATTGGGCCATCAAAGTGGGTGATGGCCCAATCGTTGTATGAGTATTGTTGTTGTTTGTTGTGTTTTTTTGTGCTCCTTGTTTATGTGGGAAGGCTGATAACGAAAAGAGTATTTTTTATAACGAAAGTTTTTTGAAGATCGTACTTCGTCACATCATCTTGAGCTGTCAATATCAATCAGTTATCGCCTGTCGACATGTCAAATTTGTCATGATACTGCAGATAACCTAGCGAGAGATACGCGCAGTGTAGAAAAACAATGAGTTTATTTAAAATGTCTTTCCTTCACTTTAGATTTAAAAATGCTTTCTTTAATTAAATTTTACTAGAAAAAATCCACCAGTCACCCAGAAGACTCGTTGAGTTTTTCTAGGGTCTCGGTAGCTCAACGATCAGGGCATTGGACCGGTCCAAAGGTCGTGGGTTCGATTCCCACTGAAGCTTCCTGAGACTAGTTCTTTTTTTCTAGGAAAAAATTATGTTATAAATGCTTCTTTTTTTCAGGGATAGTACCTCCTTGGCCTTTATCACTAACTGGGTGACTAGTGTGTTTTATCCGACATTCGACCATGTTTACAAAAACAAGAATTCGTAGGTACGGCGTTGCAGCTTCAATGCCATATAGTGATTCTTTTTTGATAACGTGATCTAGTGAAGAAAACTCGCACTCTGATAGTGACGACGAAGTGACGATAAGGCCGAGGGCTTAAAAAGTTGGTTACGACTTATGGGGTGTTTTTTTTTTAGTTCTTTTAGGCTGGCACGTTCGAACAACTGATACAAAACTGGATAACCGGATGGGTGACCCAAACCATCCTGGCGGAGGATGGTTTTGGTCCCCCATTAATTAGTTTATTTATGCGACAAAGTTTTTTTCATTTACAAAGAAAATTTCATTAAAAGTTGGCTTCTTGGTTTAAAAAGTTAGAGCTTTTGAAGCTTTAATGGAATATCAAAATGTACTTATGTACTCATACGCACTTGATATAAATATATATTTGTGAGACAATAATTTTGACGTCTTTATAAGTATTTTAAGGCTTCTCTTTTAACGTTCGTCGAACGGACTAGTTTTATTTTTCAAACTTGAGAGTTACGCGTCGCTTATTTTATTGTTTTTTTTTTATAATTTTATTTACATTATTCCCCCTCCGATTATTCATTGATAGTGAATTGTATATTTGAATACTTAAATACTTACCTACAACTGTTAGTTGGAATTAGTTTTGTGCAACTTTGTAGTTTTAAATGTTTTTTTGTACTTTTGAATGTGTTTGTCAAGATAGAATTACTTTACAATCGTATGTATGTAAGTATGTAAATATACAAAAATATTTGCATTTGAAGTTTACATGACGTATGTTTTGTTTTCATATAAGTTTGTCCTATATATGTTTTACCCTCAGTTGGCTAATATTTAGGTGCATTAAAACAATGAGTAGATAGTAACTATTTGATATAAGTAATTTCGTGAGTAAAGGCCGTTGTATCGGGTTATTGTAACATGTAAAAACGACACAGAAAAAAGTACTTTTGTGTATTTTAATGAAGTAAATTTGTCGTTTTTTTTATTTGGACTTGTGACGAACTTACACATATTTTTAATGCATGTGACAAATTTACTTTTAATGTATGGAGTGTACAAAAATGTTACGAACTTACTTTGTGGCAATCTATCCTTAACTGCCGAATTTCTTCAATAAATGTTCGACTATATTCCCTAGACATAAAGTTCAAAGTCTAATATGCAGGCGTGTGTACTTACAATAATCCATTGTATCTATGTGCTAACGTCAGAGCTCAACTGTGAGACTTTCATAAACTTTTTTTTTCTTTTTTTGATGGCTTCGTGCGATTAGCACATTTAGCCAGTGTCAAAGTAATTTTTCTAACAAGTAATACATAAATAAACAATATTTCTTTTCTGTATGATGATGATGAATGATAATAGAAATCAGAAGTGAGAAATGATATACCCCCCAACCCCTCGAGTAACTCAGTAAAGATGTGGGGATTTACTAAGTCCTCGGGCGGACTTCTTGAAAGAATTTTAAAAGTGACGTTGCACTGTTTTGTTTCATTTGCCAACACTCATGCACACTCACGAACACTTAACGGTTAATAATCCACCATTATTCGATATAACACAGATTTTCATAAAACAAAACCGCAGACATGACTCTTCACTTTCCCGTCAAGAAGTCCCTTTTATAAACTACTGTCTTGATTGATGATAGAAAAGATTAATTTTGCATTTATGTTTTTATTGTATTTAAAAAGTGTCTCCATAACTAATGTCCTCGCAACTGTACTGAAGTGAAAATAACTGGCCAACTCTATTGTGATCCGGCGCTGTGCTCGTGGGGATGTGTCAGTAAGTCTGTTTTCTTTGTTCCAGATGCGATGGGTGAGTCCACATCTGCGGGGCAGCAGGAAGCCCCATAAATCATGGCGGCTGTAAAAAGATCATGTTCACCGAAATTCCAATCTTCATAAAACTCGAAAATAATTACGCGCGCCTCGCGTTTTTTACACAAAATAAGTCAATCGGGCAACACTAGGAGTCGGGGATTCGCCCCGCGTCATAAACTTTGATTAGGTCATTAAAGCATGTTAATTTATTAGCGTTCGAACAACTCTCATTTGCTATAAACAGACAAAAATCGCCCGTAAAAGATTCACGTTAGCGCCGCTTGTGCGCCTCCGAAGCGGCAGGCTTTTACGACCTTTCTAATTTTCATCGAGTGCGTGTAATCGAAAATCACCTCTGCGGTAATTAAGCCCACGGTGCAAAATGCAGGTGGAGAAGTATTAATAAGAAATTATTACAAATGCTAAACGATAACACAATGATTGAATTCCAATTTCGAAATTTAAAGAAACACAATTCCCACGCTTTTGACTAGACATTTCATTCCATTTTCAAAGTTTGCAAATCGGGTTCTGTTTCTTTTTTTAAAGTTGGAAAAATATCATGTCCGTTCGGACACTGTGTATTCATTTGGCGCGAAACCTGCGCGATGCATCGCCTGAAATGAATTAAATTCAAACAATATCAATCGGACACGGGAACACACTCAAGCGATTTCGTTTTGCTATTTATCATAAAATACGTATGCGGCTCTGAAATTGAAATACTTTTGTCCCGTTCTGACTGTGGGTGTGTGACAGAGACGGGGCGGTGCGTGAGCTTTTTTCTTTGTTTCAAATCGTGTTATCGAGTTGTCCGTCTGCGCGTTGATTTGCTCGCGTTGGTATCGGCGCGCACAATATTAATTACTGGCAAAATGAGCTTTGTTTCTTTCGAGTTGATTGCGATCTACATATATCTTGTAATAGGTGTCGGAATCCTGACCGTGGTGAAGGGGTCATTTAAATGAATTTTCTGCCAATTTACCTTTAAAAGAAATTTACAAAATAAAAACAGGTCAACACAGAAAGGAACAGAAAACTCTTGAATTGAAACTATATTGCTACAATTTAATTGAATACAAATTACAATAAACAAGTAAATAAAAGTGAACCTAAACTACAATACAAATCTGAAATTGTAGGCACCGTTGTAGCTAAAGCTAGACTATTTGATAAAGAAATAAGAAGTACCTACGCACAATGATAAAAAACCACAACATCGGTAAGTACATTATAGCGTTATCTGTAAAAGCATTTTTCTTACGACTGTCAATATAAAATCAGTATTCCATTGTCTAAGCGCACGGACCCCCAAACTTGATTAATGGTTCCGTACCACGTTAGCATAAAGTACTGCAGACAATGTATTAAATATAACAGGCTCAAAACTAATCTGAGCCTTCTGGCCTTAGATTTAAGGAATATAGCTTAGAAACTCTAAGCTGTTGTAGGAGTAACAGCAAATCTACAGCCAATATGACTTGTTAATTATAGATTGCATCGATACTAATGTCAATTTCGTTATTATTATTGTTTCGATTAGCGCTATGTCTAAGGTTTAGCAATGAGGAAGAGGGAATGAGCCATATTATTCCATTTAAAGAGCTATCTCCGTAAGCTTAAGACAAAAGTCTTCAATCAGTGCGTCCTAACCTGTCATGAGCTACGGAGCCGAAACGTGGACACTCATGGTAGGGCTGGTTCACAAATTTAAAGTCTCTGAGCGAGCTATGGAAAGGGCTATGCTCGGAGTTTCTCTGAGGAATCGGATTCGAAATGAAGTGATCTGTCAGAGAACGAAAGTTATCGACGTAGCCCACCGGATTAACAAGCTGAAGTGGAAGCAGGCCGGCCGACCATATTATCTGCAGAACCAATAACTGTTGGGGTAAACGAGTTCTCGAGTGGAGACCGCGTATTGGCAAACGTAGTCTAGGACTCCCTTAGACTAGGTAGAGTGACGATCTCCGGAAGGTGGCTAGCA
Source organism: Eudonia mercurella (assembly GCA_963082485.1). NCBI lineage: Eukaryota > Metazoa > Arthropoda > Insecta > Lepidoptera > Crambidae > Eudonia > Eudonia mercurella. The sequence continues at coordinate 16,059,104 of OY720041.1, forward strand.
AGAGCTGGATGATGGAAACCGCGGAGAGCGTTTAGTGGCGTGCAATCCTACTCGACTAGCTGATTTCGCATCTGGACTCCGCTTCTGCTTAAAACCAGATAGAGAGTCACTTGTCTACTCTTCAATAAAAATCTCTTTGCCGTTTCAAACAAAGCGTTTACCTTTGATTCCTGAACAACTACGTTACTAAGCTGTATACGTGCGAAAAACTAGCAACGCCACAAGCCATTGTGATCAGAGCCACAATCATAACGCCACCAAGATTGTCATCACTGTCACAAACGTTTGCGTTTTATAACGACAACTAATTGGTCAATTTGCAATTGGTCGGATCAGCGGGCCGCCGACAATCGCGCTTCAATCCGACGTCCATTATCTTGCATCGTGTCATTAGGTGACGCAACAATTACACGTATCGTGCGGTAATGGCATATCATAATTAGTCATTCCGTAAGTATGCGTTTTACTTCATTATGAGGGGTGTTGTCATCTTGATGTATAAGCATATTTAGCTATGCCAGCCTTTGATGATCTCCGTGCTTCGGAAGTCACTTACTTTGAGTTTACGTTGTGAGAACATCACTTCACCAGCTCATTTTATGTCCCCTCTGCTAAGGCACAAACCTTATTCCCTATGCATGGAATTTCCTTTTGAAGAACGGGCCATAAACCATCACGCAGACCAAAAACTGTAGATTGCTTGTGAGAACGCAGTCTTTAAAACCCAATAAATCACATTGGGACAGCACGGTTCCGATCTCTCCATGTATTCATATGAGAAGACCTAAGCCTAGTGCACTAGGCTGCTTATAGGCTGGTGATGATGATGATGATGATGGGGGGTAAGCTTTATCAAAACGTTCTCTAATAGAAGTGCTATTAACAACATAACTACGTTTGAATCGAGAAGTTTGTTTTGGATAATTATAATCAAATCTGTCGAGTTGGATACATGATGAATGATACTACGCAGAGTGCTTTAGCTACGTCACTTTCAAGTACAAATCCATACCGATTAGAGCCGGCGAACACTATCGATACAATCGTAATCCCCAACGAATGTTTGACACTTTTAAGTGCCATTTCAATCGTCAAATAAAGTGTGTGTTTTGTTGACACTAAGAGAACCACGTCACCTTAAGTGATACAAAAAATTCCAACCATTCAGATTCTTAAAAGCCATTAGAAAACATTTATAAATGGAATTCATGATACAAGAAAAATAATAACCGTAGTAGACGAACAACTTCCCGACAAGTCAATAAAGTGCGACTCCAATTTCAAATGTGTTGTTCAAACTGGGTTACTATTGCAAATACTATAAATCACCGCAGAACGACAAACACGCATTAGAGAACATAACCTAAAAAAGTGAAAACAGCCACAAATGTCATTTTGACACGTTCTGGAACGAACCAATCGCGAAAGATTCAAATTTCGAGCAAAACATTCAAGATGGCGACCTTCGCGAGCCGTATATCAATCGTGATTTACGCGCCACGGTCGAGGTCGACGACCGCCCGAATTTCGTTCAGAAATGCACTCACCGAGTAATTTATTTGTGACCATCTATTATTTTGTAGACTCACGAGGTCCTAAACACAGCTGACATTAATATATCATTTTATGCCACGGCGCGCTTTACGGGCGTCTCGCTCTAACGTACGACTACGGGAGATGGTCGAGAGGGACGGCGATACCGTTTGCGTTTTCACTTTTTATAGTAGCAATATATTTGATCAGCTGATCGCCATGACGTTTAGTGCTCGTGTGCGTAGTATTTCATAATTTATATTATTGTGGTGGTTTTTTTACTATGTTGGCTAGGTCGGGATTATTTATAATGTTGAATATTTGTCTAATCTATTAGTTTCCGTGTGGTGGGAGCTCGTCCATAAATTTGTTGTGTGTTTCTGAATAGAGCATGTATTAAATAATAACGGAAGCGTTCATGACAATGAATATTAAATGCAATGAAATATTATAACCAAAACCTGTTTATAATATTTCACGGTTCATTAATGTATTTGAAAACTTATGTTTAGGAAATACATATCATGATAGGAATATAAAAAACAGCGATAGTTGACGGCAAAGATTATTATTTTAATTACGATTATAAAATTAAATGTGAATGCCGATGATTTGTTAATTACATTTGAATCGTTTCTTATCTTATTTATTTTAAAATAATACTTTTTGATCAGTTTCTTGTTGTTAATCTAACTTTTGGCTTTTTATGCAATCATACATATCGACGCTTAAAAATCCAAACTTTAAACTACTCTCACGTAAAGTGAGTTTAATGTCGCTTAGACAATATTTTCTTTCAAGCGTCGATATGTAAGTACATACATACGTCTCACGTACTTCTCTCATATCACCTCGCCGTCACATTTATTCAATTATGTATGACTAACGAAAATCAAGAAGTCACTACTATTAAAACTTTATACTATTAGAGCTATAAACAAAATAATCTTACACTGCCAATAGACACGGTAAAACAGTCGTCACTATAACAGTCTATGTGTATAAAGGTGTGGCTCCGCCAAAAAAGTCCATAGACAATAATTAAGAATAAACCAATTTTCCCGCCCATTATCGCACGCGGTTCCTGAACGCAGCAAACATAGGGTGTTCACTAATTAGCTATGTGCCGGAGTGCGTATAAAGGTGGCGCGGCGCGGCGCGGTGCGTACGCACGTGGCCTGTAAATATTTTTGGAGGCAATCGATTTCCGAAATCCATTCTGTACCCTCGCGCCGAGTCGCCGCGCTCGTATCCGCCGCTCGGCTAGTGTGGATACACCTTTCATTGCCTTAACTTTCCAAATATCATTTATTTATATATATCACCATCACTTACCATCAGGTGAGATAGTAGCCAAATGCAAGGCTATCTAACTATAAAAAATAAGGTACTAAAATGCTGATTGATCGTCAATTTAAACTACTTATGTATTTTATTTTATTTTGTAATGTACAAAATACAGAATATAGACCAATACATTATTACATTAAACATGTGATAAATTATCTGATAAATCTATTTCCCAATTACAGATTGTATACAGCAATGATCAAAGAAGTTAACAGCAAACGAATTACAAGGGATATGCTTGTGTTCATTTTATATTTTTAACAACGCAACTGGTACCTACATTATAAGAAAACAAATATGAGACATTTTAGCAAATGTGGCAAATATCATTGATGTCTTCGTTTTAATTGGGATCACGGGTACTCCCACTTAGACTTAATCTTTGAAGTTTTAAGATAACTATAAAAGCAGATTTTACTATAAAAATCTTTAAAAGTAGTTCTTAATTTAAGTTAAATGAGGTAGCATACTAGTACTAAGCCTGATATTAAATGATCTTTGCTGCTTATGACAACATCATGGTTTAGAAATAATATTGTCATTTCCTACCCTTCAAACTGATAAACAGCAAAACATGACACTCATGCTAAGCTGCAGCAACAGGCATAAAGACCCATCCAGACGATTTCAGAGAAAAGGCCACTGACTGTTAAAATGTTGCCAGCATTGAAATCAAATTATTACTGATCAATATCTGAAATAACATTACAATTAATAGAAATTCGTTTAAAAACTACAAAAAAAATATTAGTTAAACTCCCAAGTCGTATCCACACTAAGCGACAGGCATTAGCGCGTATCGCACGGGCTGCTATCATTAATCTACGTGACAGTTCAAAATTTAGTTACAGAGGGTCCCGCCGCCCCCGCGCCCCCCGCCCCCCGGTGCCCGACAACTAACTTTTTGAAGGATACCTATTTAGGATTTTAGTCTGAAACTATGATCATTGTAGTTGCGCCGAGTGGAATGTTATACCATGTGCGTAGCGGGTTTGGTATTCTATTTTGGGCCACGAGTTGTGGAAAACTTCCTTTAGGTTTTTGAACGGTGCGTTGAACCGAAACGGCGCGACATTTTGAATTTCGAACACATGTAGTGTCGTGCATCGCACAACTATTTTTCTTTGTAACACGTTTTTCATGCAATGTTTACAATCGAAACTTATCTTTTTATTGGATGATTATGACACTGACAAACTGTCCAGATTTAACCACCAATCCGCACTGGGTCCGCGTGGAAGTTTATGGCCGGTTCTTCCTGTTCCATCCACAAGGAAGGCTCGTGCGCCAAGAGTGGGGACAAAAAATGAGCTGATGTTGCTGATGAAACTGCCCAGTTTTGATCAATATTAAGTACATATATCGAGCTTCGAATATCATTTGTAGCGTAGTTATTTACGTGTAGCCATTATCTACGAGAAAACAGGTCACGCAGGTTAATTACCATACAAGGGTTCAGATACGAAACAACCAGGCTCGCATAACTCGTGGCGGGTTATTACGAAAGTAATTAGCGTGTAGCGAGCGTCTGCGGGCGGCGCGGCGGGGCGTCTTCGGACAGCGCGGCTGCTCCTGGCAGCGCTGCGACCCTGGTACCGGTGATCGATACTCGACAGATATGTTGCTCGGGCTCTTATTGGGAAAGTTTCGTTTTGCAGCAGCTTTTGAACGCTTCTGTAAACTAGCTTACGCCAAGACAAGCACTGAAAGTTATATCACAGCCATGTGCTCAAGCACGATTAAATTTTGTGCTTCTAGCCAGATGATGTGCTTATTATCAGCGCAGCTGCTTCTAGCAGCGCTGCGACCCTGGTGCCGGTGATCGATACTCAACAGATATGTTGCTCTTACTAGGGCTCTTACTGGGAAAGCTTAGTTTTGCAGCAGCTTATTAACAGTTTCTATTAACAAATAGCTTTTGCCACGAGTGGCTGTAGCACAAAACATATTTTTGTTTTATTACAAGCATACGGACGCTTTCTGACGCAAAAGGAGTATGCTTTAAAAAATTATGAGAACCATCTAAAAGCGCAGAAAGTAAAATAACAGTCATGCTCTAACACGATTATATTTGTGCTGCTAAATGATGTACTCGTGATCAGTGCGCCTGCTTCTAGCAGCGCTGCGACCCTGGTGCCGGTGATCGATACTCGACAGATATGTTGCTTTTACTCGGGCTCTTATTGGAAAGCTCAATTCAGCAGCAGCTTACAGCGTTTCTATATCACAATTAGCTTATGCCACGCGTTGCTGTAACATAAAACATTTGGCTACATTTCAAGCAAACGGACGCTTCCTGATACAAAAGCATTATGCTTAAATTATAGCCATGTTCTATACGATTATATTTGTGCTCCAAGATGATGTGCTCATTATCAGCTTCCTGATACAAAAGCATTATGCTTAAATTATAGCCATGTTCTATACGATTATATTTGTGCTCCAAGATGATGTGCTTATTATCAGCTTCCTGATACAAAAGCATTATGCTTAAATTATAGCCATGTTCTATACGATTATATTTGTGCTCCAAGATGATGTGCTCATTATCAGCGCGGCTGCTTCTGGCAATGCTGCGACCCTGGTGGCGGTGATCGATACTCGAAGGGCTCTTATTGGGAAATCTCAATACTGAAGCAGCTTATTAAACGTTTCTATAAAGAACTAGTTTATGGCACGCGTTGTTGTAGCTTAAAAAAATGGTTTGTATCAAGCAAACAAACGCTTTCTCACGCAAAAGCGGTACCATTTGGAAAATGGCAAACACCGCGCTATCAGCCCCTTGAAAATAACAATTACAATAAATAAATTTAACTTTAAGATATTATTACAACCACTACAATTCATATAAAATTAGGCCGTCTTACCTACTGAGGCATTTCTAAGTTCAACACAGAAATACTTACTGACTGGCATGTACTCATCGAATCTGGAACGCGACAAATACGTTATTAGACAAATTCGTCCTTTCGACTTCAGTGTTAATTCTACAGTCATAGTAATTAAATTCAACCCCCATGTCGTGACGATGTCCAATTAACAGAATCATACCGGGTATGTACATGCAGTCAGTAAGTCTTTCTGTGTTGAACTTTGAAATGCCTCAGTAGGTAAGAACTACCTAATCAAATAATAAAATATTATAAATGCGAAAGTTTGTGTGTTGGTATATTTGTTGCTTCTTCACGCTGCAACGGATGGATGGATTTGGATGAAATTCGGCATACAGATAGTTTATAACCTGGATTAACACATAGGATAGTTTTTATCCCGATATTCCCACGGGAATGGATGGAAACTGTTGAAGCGGTACGAAGTCCGCCGGGTCCACTAGTTTTATAATAAATTGTTGTCGTTGTAATATTTTGTATTTTTAGGAGTTCGATGTCGCAGTGGTTAACACGTCTGGTCTGTGATTGCTAAGTAAGGTTAAGCAACTTTAGCAAAGGCCGGTAATCGGATGGGTGACCAAAAATTTATAATTTGAAACTGCTACGTGCTTCAAAAGGCATGTAAAGCCGTTGGTCCCGGCTGCAATAGCAGTCGTTAACAACCACCGATCCGCACTGGGCCCGCGTGGTGGTTTACGGCCCGTTTTCCCTATCCATCTGCAGGGAAGGCTCGTGCCCCAGCAGTGGGGACATAAAATGACCTGGTAATGGATAAGTACCGTATACTTTACCTTAAGAAATATGACCATTTTAAATACTGTGGAAGATAATAAGTAATTTTTTTGTTATATTTTTTTTCGTGACTCCACAATTATTGAGTTTGCCGTCAAACACTTAGCATATTATTCAAAAGTGAACATTTCTGTATAATCAACGGAGCATCGACCCGGGCCTTCCAAAAGCGCCCCGTAAGGCCCTGTGTCATATCTGCTTGTAATTTTTTTTCTAAAAGTCGGCATGAATAGCCACATTTTCTATAGGTTGGTACATTCAGCATTTATTCGAGCGGCAATGTTTCAATGTGGAAACGACGTTAAACAGAAAACGGCGTTTACCAGAAACGTTAGTATTTCTCCAGCGATAACGTTCAAAATCGAATGGGATCGTATAGGGTTGTGAAATTTATGAAAATAACGCTACATACCGACCCTTGTGACTGGCACAATTCTGTATCAGGGTATATTTTTACGTTTCTTTTTACTACCCGACCGCGAGTGTACTATATTCTGCATATAGTACGAAGTTATGCGTTTTAAAAGCAAAATTGATTTGACAATGCACGCTTGGTACACGGCTGCACATCAGATACCATAAACTGTCAAATTTCTTCAATAGACTATGACCTTTATGTCTACGGCATATGGTTGAAAATTTATTGAAGTTTGAGAGTTTTGATGTGCCGGTCTCTGTACCATGATGGTGGTGGTTGACACGGAAACAAACTGCGAACTAAAGACTTATGGGCGAGGCTTTACTACGAACTGTATTGGTATTCGCCTTGCGTTATTGAAAGTAGGAAATATGGATGCCGTGTAAATTTTTATGTGATGAAAACCAACTGCTTAAAGAAATAAACGGTGTCAATGTCTATAGGTACTCTAATGGTAAAGTACTCATGAAGCATCATCACCATCATTATCATCAGCTCATTTTATGTCCCCACTGCTGCCTTCCCTATAGGCGTATAGAGAGAACGGGCCATAAGCCACCACGCGGGCCCGGTGTGGATTTATGGTTGTTAACGACTGCTGATGCAGTCAAGACCTGTTGGTCTTTGGCTTTACATGCCTTCCGAAGCACGGAGGAGCTCGAGATGATACATTTTCGGCCACCCATCTGATGACCGGCCTTTGCGAAACTCGCAGACCGGGCGCGTTAACTGCGCCATCGAGTAAGAGTGAGAGAATTAGTACACTTCAGAGAAAACTCTATCACATTGCAATAGTGACACATTTACCGTGTCCAAGCTCTCGCCACAAAATAACGAGACTGCAGAAAACTAGCTTTATACAAACGCGCATAGAGATGTTGCGTCACTCAGCGTGTTTTACCGCTTATACCATGGCAAGTGCTCTGAAGAGCTCTTTGACCTCGTCCCACCTTATCCCTTCCTTCATATGAGTACACGTGCTGCTCTTCGGAGTCACCGCTTCACTGTCTCAAATATTCCATCGCGCACAAAGAAAGGTGACTCGTTTCTTTGTCGCACCTCCAAAAGATGGAATAGTCTACCAGCACACGTTTTCCCTCCTTCCTATGATATGGGGTCCTTCAAAAGAGGCGTGAAGAAGCACCTTGTGGGCTGGCAGAGTGAGGTTAACTGATACTACGTTTGTTTAACGCTGCACCAGTTAGTTATCTTCGTGTCTGGACTCCATTTCCACTTAACATCAGGTGGGATGGAGTTATTTGCCGAGCTTTCTTTAAAAAAAATGTATGGCAAAATTGTAACTCTTCTCATATGTCGCCAGGAGGCGCTGCTTCAATGCCATACTAATTTTCGTTTTCGTAAACGTAATCGAATGAATACGGATAGTAAACAAAACTCACACCAGGCACCCTGAGCTGACCCGAGTCCGTGCAAGGTCTACGTGTGAGTTCCTCGAGCGCGGTATGCATTCCCGATCCAATCTGAACCCCTCGGAGAATCTAGTAGGGCACGGGGACAAGCACTAGTGCGTGATGCCGTTCTCTCTAGAAAACCTCTGACGATGCTTCGTTTCTCACGGCTGCGGCTTGAAGAACCCTTTAAGTTTCTCGCCGTCCCAAAGAAAATCCCCGTGAAGCTGATAATGCCGTTTGAGGCCATCAGCAAAGTCTATGTGTGAAACGCGGTTCGTATTCCCGATTCGATTCGGACCCCTTTGGAGCATCTAGTAGGGCACGAGGGCACGAACTAGTACGTGATGCCGTTCCCTCTAGAAAACCTCTGACGGTGCTTCGTTTCTCACGGCTGCGGCTTGAGAAACCCTGTAAGTTTCTCGCCGCCCAAAGAAAATCCCGGTGAAGTTGAAAATGCCGTTTGAGGAAATCAGCAAAGTCTATAAAAAAGCGGTTTTTATTAAGCTTACCCAGAAGGGTCTCCCAATTTTGTGCTCTCGCCGATTCGTGCAGCGTCATCGCCGGTGGTGCCACCACGCGGTGCTCGCTATCAAACCCTCGTTACCAGCACACGCCTCAACCGTTTGTTTTTTTAAGTATCTCCACTCTTTTATCGGGGGTGAGCAACATTTGGTGTTGTGACGCTTTTGAATATTTTGTGACGCAGTTAATATAGTGGCTGCAATTTTTTTGTATTTTTTTTTTTGGATGAGGTAGTTTTTTGCAATGTAATGAATTTTAAATTATCATCTACTAGGGACAGAACAGTTTCCAACACGTTTGAATAAAGAGTAGAGTTTTTATATTTGGACTTAAATATATTAGTGGTATTGTATGGTGTGTGGTAGTAGTACCTAATACATTCGTAGTGTTATTATTGTACAAATCATAGTGATTCCTAAGCTTATGATGATTATAGTAAAAGATCGCCAAATCCACTAAGATTTATACCAAAATCTTTAGCTACAATCTGCTCTGTCCTATTGAAAGAAAAAGAAAGAATTAAACGTTGCAACGTCACAGCACAAACGGTGACGTAACCATGACGTAACGCCTGATCAATGACTGTCAGAAGTGTGACGCGATCCCTGATCGATAACGGACTGTCAGCCGGCGCCAAGGTCGCGGTCCGCGGCAGTTCTGACAGCTGTCAAACGCGAGTGGTGAAAAACGCGCGCTGTCAGGGCGTAATGGATCGCCCGCCGAGCGCTCGCCGCGAGTCAACGACCTTTTCGCCTATTTATTTATAAGAACTTTTTCAGTTTAGTGTCGTTGTTGAAGTTCAAGTCGAGTTTGAACATAGCTTATATCAGTGATCTTATCTAACTAGTGTTTCCACTTAAGAGGAAACACTAAAGTCGACTGATTATATGAAAAGTAGAAAAAATCAACGTTTCGTAGTCCCCTGTTTCCTCCTCCAAAACTGAACCGATTTAATTACTTTTTTCATTAAAAATTAAAAGAAGGCTTTGGCTGTGTCCCTATGTTTTGCTTTTTTTCATAAATTAATTATTAAAAAAGATATGAACCTTTAAAAACCTTAAAGATTGGCCAGATTTTTGCTGTGTTCAGACATCCAGCAAACAAATTTCATATATATAAAAAAGCAAAACATTTCTTTAATTTTTAATGAAAAAATTGATTAAATCGCTCCAGTTTTGGAGGAGTAATCAGGGGACTACGAAACGTTGATTTTGTCTACTTTTCATATAATCAGTCGACCTTAGTGTTTTCACTTAATGTACTAGATAAAGGATGCGGACCAAAATGCATGTCGGAAACGGTCCTGTTCACATACCTGAACATTAAAATTTCGAATAACAAAATAAGATAAAACATTAGATAGCATCAACAACTTCAGCTTATTCTAAATACACCTTAGCTATGTTTATTTATTTTATGATTTATATTGCATAAACTCTGTTTAATATATTTATTTCCCATTTTCTATGTTTTTTATTTGATATTATTATTATTATAATTTAGTTTATTTTTACTTGCACCCATTTTTATTTTTTCTTAGTTTTATTATTTTTCGCCCAAGGTTGCCTGGAAGAGATTGCTTGTTAGCAATAAGGCCGCCTATTTTGTACTATATGTTTTTCTCAATTTGTCAGTATCTGTTTGTTTTATTTTTGTGTGCAAATAAAGTTTATTATTATTATCTCCTTTATTTATTTTCTTTCTTAAAACTAGATTTTTACAATATTTTAATATAAAAACAATAAAACATTATAAAAACCTAATCCTAGAGTTCCACCAGCAGCGGGGCAGGGCCCAAGCTACCGGTGGTCAGGGCTGCAGAGTGAGGAACCTTCTGACAATACGTGCCGTGTCTAGGAGTACTGCCTTTTGCATCTGACCCTTAACCCAACCTTTCAGCGAGAGCCTCTCTAGGTGTTGATCGAGGCTCTTTATTATTATTATTATTATTATTCCGAACCTTATACCTTAAAAATATACATTAAATAGGGTCGCAAAATATTTGTGTTTGAATGTACTGTCATCGCCACAAGCGTCATTGTGACTCCGTGACACCTAAGTCGAGTACCGTCTTTCAAGCGCTATATACTTCATCGGGAATCTAGTACATAGTGTACGTACTATAAGAGCCTAGTTATTTAAACTACAGTCACAATATGTTTAAATAATTTTAACGCAATTTTTTTTGCGAAACAAATTACAAAAACACAAATGTTGAAAAAAATTCCACGAGCAGGATTTGAACCTGCACCCTTCTGACATACCGGGTCAGGTGCTCCTCCAATGGGCGCCTTTGGCTTTCAAAGTAAAAAGTAAATAGTGTTGAATAATTTCGGCGGGCTGGTTAGAACCACGATAGCTCAATTGGAGGAGCACCTGACCCGGTATGTCAGAAGGGTGCAGGTTCAAATCCTGCTCGTGGATTTTTTTCAATATTTGTGTTTTTTTACAGTCATAATTTTATGTCCCAAAGTCCAATAGACCAGTTTATACGTAGATTTTGTATTAACGACAACCTCCCGTCAACCGGTGAAGTGCATTACCCAATGTTCCGCACAAAACCAATTTTATTTACCGACTAATGAGTTTATTATTTGTAAAAGCTAAGTGCCCTCAACGAAGTGCTCTCACGCCAAACTGCCGAAAACAAATACTCTGGCTGCAGCTGAATAGGTACTCTATCGATCTGCTGGCCGTACCTACGGATGAGTTATACGTCAGAAGCGCCCGCCCGCCCCCTGGCAAGCCAACGACCCTTGCCCCCCGCACGCCGAACCCCGCCTTATCACCACAAAAACAAGACGTCATTTCCTTTAACAGCGCGCTACCTTCTTACGACGTTCTCTAGTCTGTCCGGAGAGTTCAAGTTCAGAAAGACGTAAAAGACGTAGACGGGCTAACGATAATCGCCTTTATTGTTATGACGGTAAGGTCAAGGCGGGCGGCCCGCCCTACCTTGGGCGGGAGCAATTAGGCACGTTTCCGAACTGTTTTAAAAATTGCATGTTTTTTTCGACATTACTCATTATTTCAGTGCGCGGAAGTTGCTTTTGTGAGAAATCATACTGAGCTTGTGTTTTTTTCTCCTTTTTTCTTTTTTAAATGCAAACGCCAGAACTGACTAGGTTTAGCGCTGTTATGCACGAACGAGCACTTCTGTAAATTGTTTATAATTTGGTATTGTGACGTTGTACTTATTTGTGTCCGTTGTTCGCTTTAACTCTGCAATTCTTCAACGATTTATTAGTTAAGTACACTTCAAAATGGCCAGCTCTTTATCACCATAACAGTTATGAATATCGTAGGTGTTAAGGCTATAAAACAATGGGCTATTACGTAAGCGAAGTTTTACCAGAAACAACTATTTAACTGTTGCATATATTAAGTAGACATAATAATTTTCTTAATTACTTACAAGTTTACAGTGGCTTAGACAATCTTTTGAAATTAGAAGTAAAAACATGTCGTAACATTATTAGTCAAAAATTTTTAAAATTTGCTACTTAAATTTTAAAAATTATTTGTTGAAACTTAAGAAAACCGTCTTAACACTTATATTTATTCACGTTTTGCTAGGTGTAGGTAAACGTAAGTAGTTTAACGTGGCTATAGGGTTTGAACCTCAACTTCTCACATCCAACCCCAGCATCTGAGAATTAATTGTATCTTCGCGTACATAGTATTAAACAAAGTCGCTTCCCGCTGTCAGTCTGTCCCTATGTATGTATGCTTAGATCTTTAAAACTACGCAACGGATTTTGATGCGGTTTTTTTCAATAGATAGAGTGATTCAAGAGGAAGGGATATATGTATATGTATAAATACATGCATTTAGTATCAGCATTGCACTCGTGCGAAGTCGGGGCGGGTCGCTAGTCTTTATATATATATAAATCTCCTGTGCGTGTGTATGTTATTGAACTCCTTTTAAACGGCTGGACCGATTTGGATGAGATTTTCTGTGTGTGTTCAAGTGGATTCGGGAATGATTTAGATTTACAATTGGACACGGTAGGTGGCGTTGCTATAGGGGTCCATCATGGGATACGGGTGTTCTTAAGCGGACGAATGATTTGTTTGTTTTGTTGTCATGGAAACTGTCAACGTTTTGTTTGTTTTGTTGTCATGGAAACTTTCAAAACGGTACGAAGTCCACCGGTCACCACTCCCACGATAGCTCAATTGGGAGAGCACCTGACCCGGTATGTCAGAAGGGTGCAGGTTCAAATCCTGCTCGTGGAAATTTTTTAAACATTTGTGTTTTTGTAATTTGTTTCGCAACAAAATTTGCGTTAAAAAATTATTTAAACAACCCTTTTTACGTTTTAAATTAATATTAATTCGAAAATGGTTAGAGAAACTCTAATCAACACCATTAGGTTTAACTGTAGATAATAACCAATATCATTAGACTTATATAAAAGCACGCGTACGGGCGAGACGGAGGATCGATCGGGGATCAAACCCGGGCACACCGGGACGCATCGGCGAGCCATTAAGGAAATTGCTTTATGTGGGACCCGAGAAGGCCGGAGCCACACGAGTACACACCGCCAATACGCATATATCTATATTAGTTTATGTGTGGGCTTCTAATATATACGAGTAGGTAATACTGGGAAGGATACACTCCAATATCATTGGTTTAAGTATAGAACTTTTTAAATTACTTTAGTCACTAAAGAAAAAAAGGGAACTTGATGACAGAAAGAAAAATAATACATTTATTGGAATCACATAACAAAACACACAATTAAACATACAACAGGTAACATAAAGAAATTAAAATAATAACTATACTGACTATTCCCGACCTGGGAATTAAACCCGGGAACTCAGGATATCGAGCTTAGCGCTTTGCTCACCGAGGCAAATCTAGTTACCAACTCTTTGATGTATTTTCTCTGTTATCATGTGGATATTTACAAAACAACAAATTACTCCAATGATAATTACTATATATAAAGCTAAATATCTAACAGTATTTACTTAGAAAAGGGTTAGAGGAAGCAACTGACTTTAAATTGAAGACAACTCAAATTTCGAACGCCCCAATACAATTCGTTGGGAGAATAATTCAGTTTATCAAATTGGGAGTCGCAGCCAAATTTAACGACAATGCCAAGTATCCAGCAATCGTGTTTATTATTCGACGAAAAAACATCAGAATATTGGCGACAGTGACTGCCGGCGTTTGCCAGGCTGCAACGCTGCGCTGGGAATCTAGAAAGAAAAAAACAACAGACACAAAGAAAAGAACACCCAAAGACCTTCCGACAGTCGGGGCTCAGTACCAGGGCAACATAAAACACGGGGAGACTCCGCACAAGAAAAACTGCCGAGTGATTTATCGTGAGAAGAAGGACATCTTCGCGGCCCTTTATTTCGGGTGCATGTAGGCACAGGTACCTCTGAGCAGGTGCTGTTCGCCTGGTATCCTATCCCTAGCGTGGATTATTTATCTCTTATGCCTGCCCGTTTTTATTTGTTTTTTTTACGTTTTAATTGTTGATCCTTCTTATAATTTTTTTTTATCGCAAAGGTATCTATTATCTGACGGATTCATATTAATAATTATTATTATAACCTCTTTGTGTTATTAGACCTGAAGAGGGCATGTCATGTCACTCATCTTGATATCTTATAATTCGTAAAAAAGTTAAAGCATTACACTCAAACGCTCTATGGTGAGTCACGAAATTTATAAGTTCTCTGTACTTTACTAAAAGTATTTTTTAAAGCCCAACCAAACAGCTGAAAATTCATAACTTTTGTTTTGGATCAACTGTTAAGCAAAATGTTCATAATAACAAAACAGCTTTAAAAACGGTAAAGAAAAAAAATAAAACGGGCTCTCACCTGAGCGATAACCGAAACAAACCACAATGGAACGGGGCGAAACGTTTAAAAAGTGATAATTAATAGTGATTATTGTGTAAAAATAATTGTTGGTTTCTTTAAATTATGCCTCGGAGATCTAATTTCTGATTCAAACGTCGGGTGTTATTATTAAAATCTGCCGTTCCTTTTATACCAACGATAGATATCAAAACAGTTTTCGAAGCGCCCAATTGTTTTAATTCGGAAACACGAAAAAGAATTATGTATGTGTAATTGGTACGTTCGGAAACGGCCCCGGCATTGTTCTATGTTTTGTTGTTCTAATTGGAGTTTAATAATTGGTTAAAACTATGTAGGTATCCATATTGGCGTATGAATAAGTTGAGCCAGAATTCTCATTTTAATTTCTATGTTTTAACAATAATAATTGTTTTTATTCGGACCCAGACTTCAAACGAAATGCTGTTCGGTTGGACGCCTATATAAACTTATTTGAATTCTGATTGTGGGTTTTGAATTTGGAACAGAATGTTCGTGGTATAACATAATCTGTTTAGAAAGGAAACTTAAGAATTATATTTTTTTAATTTTCTATATAAGTGCTGAGAATATACAAGTGAAAACTAAATTCCACCTCTTTTGAAATTGGAAAATATGCATTGTACGGAGTGGGGCTGAATAAGTGCTTTTCGCCGTTTAACCTGACTGCACATTTCGCATCCGCATTTGCCCTATTTCCAAATGGCGTTGAAACTCGGCCAACTTTTAACTTTATTTGTATTGACAATAGCGTTTTAGAATAATAGAACTCGCTGTTTCCTCATATTTTTTGCATGAGATATATTATACTGTCACACACGAACGGTCGGAGCGGGCATATTTAGACAATTTCCTTAACAAATCCCTAGCAAGGGGCTCGCCCTCGTATAAATAATATAGCATTGCCACCTCGGCTCACCCTATTCTGAAATTCGCCAGGTTATTACAATTTTTCGCGTTATGAATATCGTCGCGAGGAGCTCCTTAATATCTCTTCACGCGGGGGAGTCACACCTCAGCAATTTTACTTTAATTCTTATTTAGAGTACCACCTTATTTCGGTTACAAGATTTTTAGTATTTGTTTATGGCCTTAACTTGTTCTTTGGCGGGGTAATGGGCCGTTTTTGCATTTCTTCTCCACTGTAATTCGCGTTTATGCCTGCTAGTTAGTTTGTACTTTTGGGGGAAACGCAAATTGTCTATAAAAAGAATAGAGCATGGAGTGTGCCAAGGGATGGTGAGACAAACCTTTTTAACGAGAGGATCAAAGGTCAAGCAAGGCTTTATATTTTTGAAATTCGAATGTTCATTCGGAGCGCGCGGCGTCATCGCTCCACTATCAATCATGCATGCACCATTGCGCCGCGCGCTTTTGTTCGAATTACGAATTTCGAAAAAGGAACATAACACGAGAGAAAATTATGGCGGTTGCGTTCTTTTTCAAATTCGAATACGAAATTCGCCCCCCGCGGTGTTGCCCGCTGCAACCGACAATAACGGCGCTGTTGTGTGATTATCGTTCAATTACATTATTAAAAAGAGCATCATATTAATGCCTTTGATACGCTTAGCTCTGTATCGAGTCAGTATTTTTAGTGCCCAATAAATATAAGAAAAGCAATCGATTACAAGATGCCAGTTGTTATATGCATATTCACTCCGCTATCTGACAAATAACATTATACAGTGTGACACCGTTAAAAAAAGTAGAGAAATTGCTAATGGTGTATGATATTGCCTCCCCTCATTTTAGGGTAAGAAAAGAATAGGGTGGCAACACCTTCGCTCTCCCAAGAGGTGTTTTTTGAGAGGAGTATTTTTTTCTTTTTTTGTCTGTTTTTTGCGTAATGACATCGAGGTCCTGAGAGAGTTGGTCGAATCCATTAGATAGGCGGGAAGAGCTTAATGTAGCCGTTTTTTCGTTCGTATTCGAAATCGGTTGTAAAAACGATGTCGCACGCATGTGTCGCCCTAGAGGACATTAGTACGAATTGTAATGGCTTTTTGTCCGTACGAGCGAGGAGGGCTGTCATGAGCGCTGTTCCACGTGTCTGTAGAAACGAATTTCTCAAATAACAGCAGATCTTAAGAGATTAAGACGATATTCCTACTCAACATAATTCTCCTCTAAAATACTGGTTTACAAGGCGTGATTTAAAACTCTTTACCAATTGTTTATGTTATGTAATGTCTACTGGGTAATTTGGCCTGATAACCAAAACCTATGTAGAGTTCGACGAAATCTAAGAAAAATAATTTCGAATTTTAAATTTAGAACTGTTTGCAGGCAAATGGTGCGGGTCGCGGCGCGAGTGGTCGTCGCCGCCGGACGTCGCGCGGCGGGTGTACCAGTCCGTGTTCCTGGGCAGCCCCGGTGAGTACCCAGGTAAACGATCAGGGAGCGCTGACCTGCGGGTTCCATTTTTAAAAGCGCCGTTTCTTTTTTCACTAAGTATAATGTTATGGTTTTTTAGTGTGTAGCTTTTGTTTTGAAAGGCAGCAGTAGATATTTCAACTGTTTAGTTTTGAAAATAGAACGACTTATTTATGTTTGAAAATGGAATTCGCACGTCCTATCTATTGACACACAGTACACTCACGTGCACACGTTTAGTCAAGTTAACAAATGTGGAGCCGGTGAGCCGGCAGCGGCGGCGGCCGTCACCGGAGAGGCCATCCGTCAGCCGGTCCGGCGCAAGGTCACTGGCACACTACAGCTTCTGACATATTTGAAATTTGTATCACAAGGTTGAATAGCAACATATTCCTTGGTGACACGAAATAATGAATAATAAAACGAAAACTTTTTATCTTAGGTAAAGCATTTTATTAAACTATGAATTATTTTACAATAAATTGTTGATAGTATCTTGAAAACATGTTCTAAATCATCACAAAAATAAATATAATATAATATTTTGACATGCTCATTATGCTACTACGGTTAATATAGCCAAAATATGATTAAAACCGCACGCGCATACACAATATAGTGTCACAATAGTTTAAACCAAACAAAGCTTTAAATGACGGACAACTAAGTTAATCCCTATAGGTAATGAGTTGACGAAAACAGCTCCGAAGAAAAGACGATGCAGTTGTTTTTTCAAATGCAACGTAAAAACTTATTTTTAAAAAAGCTCCACAATGATGAGATGAGAACCTCTTTAGGTATTTTTGTTTTTTTTAATCTTGTTGGCACCGTCCGTCGTCGTCCGTCGCTTAGCCCTATTGGGTTTCAACGATGCTATCTTACAACAGCTAGCAGGACCAACGGCCTGTCTATATCCAAAAAATATTAAAATGACTTTGGTTAAAAATGTAAAATTTAAAAAAGTACCGTTGTTTTCATCAGTAAAATGCTAATTAAAACATCCAAGTTTCGGTGTAGTTGTCATTGCGCGAGTTCCGTGTCGTTGCGTGCGCGCCGCCATCGATCATCGGTGCTATCGCCCGATCTGTGTCGTCCCGGTGTTGCCCGCGCAAAAAAGAACTACCAACATCGCGAGAGATAAAGGCTCGGAGCCTGCGACGTCTTCAATGAGTACAATTGAATTAGTGAACGCTTATCGATGCGATTTAGAAAACATACTTACTGGAACACTTATGACAGTATTGACTGTTTAGGAAAGCCTTATGTCATGATTAGAACCTGTATTTATTATGCCACAGTGGGTAAAAGACGAAGGTGCAAGCGATGTTTACTCGGAATCCCTAAGGAACTGACTATTCCATTCTTAACTATTTGGAACACAACAATGCAAAAGAAAAACTTAAATTAAATCGTGGTAGCTAGCCAGGCGGGCTTGAAATAAGCCAGTACCTCCGTTCACGCTAAGTTTGCCGGTCCGTGGAATGCCCCAACCGTCTATCTCACCGCTGAATCGCTCTCAGTATCGTTGACAACGTCAAAACGTTAAACTCTTTGCTTTGACATTTCTTAGTTTTTCATTTCTTAGCTACTCTTCGAGTGACGTCATATCGCCAGCGGTAAACTTAGCGTAAACGGGTTTAAATAATTTTAATATCCAGCACCAACTACCAACCAAGCCGTAGCCTGTACTGTAGGACCGTGTCGTTCTTACATCCATTCGTTTTCATCATTCGTCTGTCACTTTCCCTATTTTATTTATTATCCATGTATGAAGATCCGAGCTCAGCATTGGGAAGGACGTGTTAATTTTTAATTGTTAGCTGGTTATATTAGTATATTCCTAGTCATTAATTGTTGGACAATAATAAAATAGTTTTATAACCCCAAGCTCGAACCTACATAATATTTTATTGCTTCAACAAAAAGTTTATACTGATTTCGAAAACGACAAGAGACCTTGTTATCTTCGCTTCACAGACAAAGTACCAAAACAAACCCGAAACAGTTTGAGTGCACACACATCGATACATCACCGCCATCTATCTGGCCGAGCGTGAAACAGGTGCGCGCCGCCCTATCAATCCAAATTAGACTTTGCACAGCACCAATAAAGCCACAATTACGATGGCAGCCCACCGCACTTGCATCTTTAACGCGTTTGATATGAAAACAGTATCTATTTCACTCTAGCGCGCGTCACACGTCGCGCCGCCCGTCTCCCTCTCGTTGTCACTCGACAGCGTCATTGCCCGTTTCCATTACACTATATTAATTACCGACACCGGTCGGCTCGATGGCCATTTCGTTTCGATTGCGCCTTATGCTTATCTCGGAGTTCATTCACGAAACTTTCCTTATGAAATGTGAAAGAAAAATAAGCTGTCAGATAAAAAAGAAATAATAAAGCACCGTAGCAAAATGGAATCGGAAGAAGCGCAGTCAATTTATTCGAAGATTCGTTACAATTCCGATTTCTATCTGACATCTCGAATGAACGCCGCCGAAGACGGATAACCGTGGATCGCGATACCGGCAAAAACTCCGCCAGAAAGAGAGGTATCGAAGAAATCGATGCCGTCCCCAGCTGGAAAGGCACCGAGAGCCGCGAGCGAGCGCGCGCGATGCGTCTTTACGACGTGTGAAAGAGATAAAACAATTCCTTATGTCGCTATTCTTAAGCCGTTTGCGCGCACGAAATGGCACTTTACTCGCAGACATTAAGGTCGCAGTTTCATTGTTGTGATTGCGTATTGACGATTGTGGCGTATCGTAATGGAATGTTATAACTTCATTTGGTGGTATTTGTGATTAGATCCTTGCGTTGTAAAAAATAAGGTCGTTTGTTGAGCGGGTACCGGGAGTGAGTGACGGCGTAGAAGCGCGGCGGCGGTCGCCATGGCGACGGGCGCGTTGGAATGCCTGTGCAGGTTCGCTCAGGGTTGCTCGCTTCAGCAATGTTTTTTCCCAAATTAGTAGGCAATAAAAATAATGATTTCAGAATGACTGACATAGGAAAACGGTAAGGCAATCATCTGATTTTTTTATGGATAATCGAAGATGTTTTTTTAATGTTGACAAAGATTGTTGACTTGAAATCACTGAAAATGTTATGAGTCAGAAAAATTATCAAGAATACTTTTACTTTACTTTAAAACCTTAATGGATCATGAACAGTACCTATGTGTATGGTAGGTATGTCCTAATTAACTAATTTAATTTTACATTGATAAGTGCCTGCTATACTAAAATAATAAGAATTGTTTTGTTAACCAACTCGAGCAGGTAATTCATAACATTCTCATTTCAGATTCACGTTCGAAATACGAAATTAGGATGACAGAGATGGCTTACGGGCGATACGCGGGCGCGAGCAGGCGCGCACTAAATTGCTCAATTTGTGCCCGACTCATAAGGTGCCATCGTTCCTTTTTCAAAAAATCCAATGAGATCGATCGCTCGCCATGTCCGCAAATTAGAGCGGGAATCGTTGTTCGTTAACCGGCGTCCCGGGCGAAACGTCTCAACGGCCAGTGCGTCTATTCGAAATGAGTTTTTATTCCAAGGTACTTAGGCAAGATACTGTGTGGTGCGGCGAGGGATACAAAGCTCACCGCTGCACCGCTGTAGATGCATTTTAGTATCGCCAGCGGTCTCGAGCCGCTCATTTTACTTGAACCTTTTAGAGATCCAACTCATATGAAGTTCGGGTCATGATCGCGTCCCGTGGCTTCATTACAGTGCGATGACCAAGCGCTACACGAGCCGGTGTGCCCAGATATATCTATCCTACCGATCGCAGATACTAGAGATGAGATAGCGCGCGAATTCAACTTGGAAACCAGTTTTTCTCCGGTTAAATTACTCTACCATTCTTGAACAATTTAAATAACTGGCCGTGATTCGTTGCGGCGTCTAAACGAGCGTTAAAACGTTACTTTGTAATGGCCATCGATTGGGGCCGATAAGTTCCACCAACTACCGTATTATTTACTATGATTATCCTTTTATAAGATCCTTCGGTTTGTTGTGGTGGAGAGATGTTTTTTCAAGAATTCATGTTCTATTTTGAGCAAACTTTAGATTTGTGTGAATTGTTGCTTCATTGGCTTGTTAGCAAAACTTTTTCTTATTTCTTCCACAATGCAGGGTTGCCATTATTTAGTTTTATGTGGCATTAAATTATACTTTCTGAAAGAAACGCTAGAAGTGTTTGTGTAAACTTTAGGTGATAATACTTAACTTTTTTTTTTACTTTGACTTTTAAGTTTATTAATCACGGAACGTTATTTATCTCACTGCATCTAACAGATCTCGTAGTAAGTAGTCTCCGAAAGGTAGTAGTTAAACTAAATATTTTCCTGCGTAACCTAGTTAATTTTGTGTTGTGGTGATAATTGTTTCATTTTAATAAAATTGACACTTTCAGTTTCTTCTTTTGTAAATAATTGTTAGTCAGCCCGTGACCACTGAAATGTCCTTTTTACGACAAATCAGTCATTTTGTAGCTGTCATAATCACATTTTTAAACACTCAGACTTAATAGTAAAAATTTTGAAATCGTCGAGTTGCTACTATAAAAGGCGTGCCTAGGTCAGACTCGGTCAGAATTAAAATTTCATCAATATACTTTGAGTATGGTATATGGTTGAACATATTGAAGAAATTTAACAGTTTTGGTTAGATTGTTGTGCTGGGCCTCTGTACTAAAAAGGTGTGTTAGGACCTATTTTAATCAGTTCGCTAAACCTCATTGAACGTTCATCTATAACATGTATGGTGGTTATTAATCGATGCGATATTACCACGTTCCCTGATGGTCGTGAGAACACAATTTGTCCGCGCCTGACCCCCGACCCGGTAGCGATTATATGCTAATGAATGAATAACTTTGACGTCATCTTGCGGTGTTGTAAGGCAGCTTTCGTAAAGTGCTGATAACATGTAATTTTTATTATGATACTGAACCGGGAAACGAGTTTACGGCACACCTGATGACAATCAGCCACCTAGCCACCGTCATCACAGAATAACTGCTCCGTAATCAAGGATATCACGCGCGCGTCACTAATCCTGGGTGTCTAGCGTGTTACGTTTACGAAAACAAAAATTAGTATGGCATTGAAGCCTCCTGGCGACAAACGAGAGGAGTTAAAGTTTTGTCATACAAATTCTTGTTTTCGTGATCGAATGTCAGTAATAAGTCACACTAGGCCCTTTGATACTCAGTTACTTAGTTCACTCAGTTCTTACGTTCCTATCCTATAAGTTCACTAGATTTTCGAACCGGATCACAATTTTTTATATTATATTTTTTTTAAATTTTCAAAATGCTGAGTCATGACGATTAGTGATCGAATTAAAAATATCTCGAGCTCATTTGTGCTTTTGGAAGGCAAGTAAAAGCCGTTGGTTTTTATCGTAAAATAGCTGTCGTTGAAACCCACCACCTTAAGGGTACATATGGTCTCTATCTTCTCTATCTTCTCCATGCGCTATCGATCGTGATAGGACTGCAATAAAACCAGCAGAAAGATGTTTGTAGACTGATGATGTACTTAATAACAAAATAAAATTGTCATTGCCACAACTTCAGCGGACCATTTGAGATTCTTTGAGAAGTTATATGTTGCTTTAATGCCATAGACCAGAAATGTACTTCCAATTTCATGCACTCGTAACCTACAGAGTAGGAAGCGAAACAGATCGCGCACTCCGTAGTAGCAGCCATCGCAGCACCCACGTCTTCATTATAAGCCATTGCTTATCGTAAAAATCGATCTCGTTACGAACAATGCAACGTATCGAAACCAAAAAACAACAGCCGGCCGACGAATACGAGAAACGTAATCAAGCAAAGCGTCGCGCCGAATGAAATAAAACCTCAATCAAGCATCACCGGCGTTCGGTATCATAACCGGAGCGGGGCGACGACCCCGCCCGTGTGGGTTACACGTTCAAAAACGAAACAAAAGTACACAATAATGTAACGCACTAAGTATTCGTCTTAAAAATACGCCTCGATCTCGGCGACCTGCAGCGGAATTCGGACCGAGAGATGGTGGGGGGAAGGTCGAGATTGGGGCGAGGGCGCGCGCGGGCGACGCGGGGCGGGGGCGGCTGATGGATGGCCCAATCAGGCGGCGGCCGGTGCGCTCGCTAATCGACGCACACACGCGCGCGCGAAAGCGCAACCAGAGCCTCCGCGAGATAGCGCGCTATACAACATTAACTAGCCGCTCTGGCCTATTCCCGCCGCGATTCATTAACGATTTCGTGCCGCTAATAGCCCGGTTATAGACAACAATTATTATTATTATTGTTGATAAGCAACTGACTAAGCCACACTCTTTCTTATTGCGACAGTTATTTTACTTGTAGATGTGAAACAACACCGTATATCTGGTCGTCTCTTACGTCACATGTTATAAATCAATTGGGATCCGCTTATAGGCTACAGATATGAATTGTAAACACAATCTCGGTCATCCATCCAAAAGCAACTTTAATGTAAGTTTTAAGCTTGACTCGGCCATGGCTGACGACGCCATAGTGGGTAGGATAACGTCTGCCGTCTGAGAGTCGATGGAAAACTGTGAATGCGATATGGCCGTCTAGCGCACCCGCCCGATCGATCGCCACCAACTGTTGTAAACAAGCGCTGGCCTCGCGGCCCCGCTATTAAAGGCCACGTGACTAATTTCGGAGCTGTCACCGGCAGGCGAGCACGTGTGCGCCCCGCGCCCGCCGCGCGCGGGCCAGCCAGCGCCGCCGCTCCATCCACCTGCACAAACAAAAATGGCGCGCACAATTAATAACGTCTCCGAAGGGATCTGTATAAATCAACGGACCTGTACCTACTATCCTTAAGAGACCTTTCTCCGGCTAATCCGGACGGAATTGAAACGGACCTAATGAAACGGGGATGCGTTCGGCAGAGAAAAAAAACAATGGCGACCGACGCGTCTCGGGATGGCCTACAATCATTTTAACTTTTTTCCGTGCGCGGCGCGGCCGGCGCGGCTTGCGTGTCTTTTTTTAATTCTGTCTCTGGACTCCGACGCTTTTTGCCCTTTTTTGTTGGCTTTTCATAAATATTTTAAAATCGGATTCAGACGGGGACAGGCGCGGCGAATGGATTAGGATTTAGATATTTTCGGGCCGCGTAATTTATGCCCCTCTCCCGGAGATATGAATAATGAGGAGGAGAGATGAATCGCTCGCTCGCTATCGGCGACTGGTGCCAGGATCTGACGTTTGCTATTATAGTTCCCGTATTCGTGTTTGTTTGTACGAAAACAGTATTTTCTTGGCGGATTCTGTTTGCATTATTGAAGAGTCAGCGAAATAAACATAGCACTAAACATAATTTAGAAAGGTCACGGATTAAAAGATCTCATACAAGAAAAAATTCCATGTTATTCGTGAAAGATAATAGCAACAATTTAAAATCTGAATAATCCAATCCAACATTAATCTAATCCAATTTAAAACGCGTCAGTCATTTACATTCCGATAGAAATGATCCAGCCCATAAAGTACCGGCTGCTATTCCAAATATGCGGCTCGTTTAAAAAGCTCTTAACGAAATTATTAAAGTCACACAAAAAAGGGTCCATCCGATGATTTACCGACGTCAATCTTGACAGCTTGTAGTTTTGTTTGACCAAAATTATAGTAATTTTATAAAATACCCATCTACTTATAATAAACGGCACGAAAAAATGTATTTGATGGCCAAGTGTTTAGTAATAGACCAAATATGTCAGGTATGCGGTTAAGCGTGCTGGCGAAGGGCAGCTACTTGTTAAAATGGCTGAGCACACGGAATGGATGTCCCAAAATGGCGAATGACTAGCACGGAAATGATGGTGTGACCAACTAACAATAATAATAAAAATTAGTAGAAAAATTGCAATATATAAAAAGGGTAATTAAGTATTTAAGCTGCATGTATCTACGAGTAGTGTAAGACATTTATAAAATTAATGGCAATAAATAAATTTAAATTTGTTATTAATGACTTGTGAATAAATATCGCAGTAGTGGGAGAAAGATCTTTTACCTGACAATGTGACTTTCAACGCCCGCGATGTATTATTTCGAATAATGAGTTTTTAAATGTAATAAATTGCATATTCTAAACTCATTTACGTTTGTAATAAAAAAAATACAAAAGTGGCAGAGTATCTACAATAAAAGAACATTATAAAATAACAAAAAACGTAAAGAATAATGAGATCAGACACTGCGACGTTGAGCACAGCAAATAATGTTCCAGGTCCTTTAATTAAATATTTTACATAACTCTACAACTCTACTACTTTAACCAATTTTTAAATCCCATACAAACTTCGAAATTCCAATATTTTCAAACCAGCAATAAGTAAATGAGTAAGCTAATTTTACTGTTTTAACTTTTAATAATGTTCTCACTAAATATTTAAATCTCCGTATTTTTGTAAGGCATATAAAGTTTCATTAAATGGGTTTATTTGGTTTTTAATAATTTTACCTAAGTACTCATTTTCCTTGTCATTGAAAGATTCATAAAAATTTGCTCATCATTTGAAAAATGAAACTATGAAGTTAATCAGTAATATTAAAACGTTTAAACGCTCTCAACTTATACTATTTTACAATAAAAAAACTAAGATAAAGATAAATTCGATCTGAATCGTTATCCGCAAAGTAATAAATTATTGTGAGCCTTCAACATAAGCACTTGTTAATTTCGACAAGGAATTGGATTGCGAAAGATTCTAGTTTGTGGGTTCGAATCCCACGACCGCCTGAGGCAACACGCCTTTAAGAACTATTTTTAGAAATAAAAACAGATATTTTTTTTACTATTTAACTAGATAGAAATAAATAATATCTTAAAATTATTTTCTGTATTTACAGTTGCAATTTTAACTTACAATTAGGTATATCTGTTATTGTATATTACTAGCTGACCGGCAGACTTCGTACCGCTTTGACAGTTTCACGTTGACAGTTTCCATGACAACAAAACAAACAAATCATTAGTCCGCTTAAGAACACCCGTATCCCATGATGGACCCCTAAGCAGCGCCACCTACCGGGTCCAATTGTAAATCTAAGCCATTCTCGAATCTACTTGGACACACACAGAAAATTTTATCCAAAGCCGTTTAGAAGGAGTTCAATAACATACACACGCATAGAAGATTTTTATATATAAAGATGTTGTGGGCCGGCAGGTTCAGATTGACTGATGCTGCGTTGTTTTGACGCTGCACCTGCCTTCGCGTCTGAACTCCATTTCCACTCATCAGGTGGAGCTGAGTCATTTGCCGAGCTGATTATAAAAAAGATTTGTCATTCCTACATACGCAAATATGGTGTGTATGACGCCATTCAACCATAAACTGAATAGAAAGCAGTTTATAAATGGTATTAGGGCAAAAGAAAAACGTTGTCCTCTCGCCGTAACTCCTCGCCGCAAACCGTTTTGCCGGCCAACAATATTTTTGCATCAATATAAAGACAGTTTTTTATTATAAAGCGGCCATTTAAACCGTTCAAAAATAATAATGAGTCGCATATAAAAATGGCGGATTCATATGGGGCCCCCGACCCGGGGAAGCCTTAATATGATTTCTTATTGCGAGATCTCCTTATTAAATAAACTTTGAAAACGAAAATTATGTCCCCGGCAAGGAGCGCGCGGCCACAATAAAAACTGGGATCCGACAAGATTAAAATTGTAATTCAAGTTGTTTTTGACGTCCGTCTTATTGCTTTTTCGATACGGTCATCCATGTTGCTTTTTTTGCGTATTTTTTTTTGTTGCACAATGCGTAAGTTGGTACCGTTGGAACGTAATCTCGGCGAGACGTGCAAATAAAAAACGTTAAGTCGCTTCGTTGTGATACGTTTAATTAGTAACATTATTCGCGCCATTTGTGGTCACCAAGTTTTATTTGTTGGTAGAATAGTATGAAATGTTGGGGTAAAGCAGAGTATATATTTTTGTAGTGGCTAGTTTTAGTCGGTGATAGGACTTCTCAGTAGTTAGCAAAACCTATTAATTAATGCCGAGTCTAAGTCATTCTTGATAGCATACCTATTTCTGATGCTTAATAACAATCTCCTGCATTGATTGTTTACAGTAAGGATAATTTTAAATACAACAATGAGCATCTAGTAAAGTTACCTACTTAGATGAAGAGGAATAATAACTCAGTCTCATCAGCTCTCAAGGTTGTATTCGTCGAAATCCTATTATTTGTGCATAAACTACTTAGATATATAGGTAGAGTTCAAATAAACACTTTAATACATAAATAATACGTTTTTGTATCGAGCGTGTACGAGTTATAACAAGAAATTGTCACATGTGGATATGTTGAACCCTACGCGTTGAACGCTAAACACTTTTAAAAAATAATTAAAAAAAGAAATTCTTTCGAGTTAAGCAGTCATTAATTATGCTATAATATCTTGTGTTGTTTATAGTTGCTATTAGTTTATGTGGAAACTTCACTGACTTATGTTATTCTTAATTGTATTTCTTGTAAGATTTTTGTAATTGTTTGTTTCACCAAATAAAGAAAAATTAATAAAATAATAATAAATAGTCATATTGTGTAATCACAATATCATTGCACTTTTAGTACCTAAGTGACAAATCATTAAAAAAATCTGGTTAAGTCTATCTGTATCTTCGGTTTGTAAAATGTTGTATCAACTAAATGATGACACAACGCATTCACCCCAAACAATAATCAAAACTATAAAGCAGGTTTTAGATATCAATCTTAAACATTCCACATTTAATGTAACGTTCGCATTAACAGCATCAGTTTCCCATATCCCGTGTTGCGCGCTGGCAACTGGCAACACTGGCCGTAATGCCGTAGGAGCGATCATGCCGCCATTACTGCAGATTACCTCTAATGTAATGCGCCGGTGATTTGAAATAATCACGCAGATTACTGCGACGTATCCGCTGTGGAGCCGTTTTAATCAATACCCAGTTATACCGTTAAATCTAGTGCCAGCGATTTTAACATTTTGTTTGACAGTTCCTTTTTTAAAATTAGGCAAAGGAACTTAGAAATATTGGTAGGTTGCTTCAACCTTACTTTCGGTTTAATTTCAATTACTAGGGAAATATGTGTATATAATAATATAATATATTAACGTGAATTTTTATATTCATAAAATAATTTTATAATATACTTTAGTAACTTAAAAATTGAAAAAATAGTTTTTTGTTATTGTTATCATTGTTATTTAAAGAAAGATTATAAACCTGTCCTAACTGTTTTTTTTATTGTTAACTAAGTTGATACATCCTCCAAATAGATGACCTCTCCCAATGTACCGATATATTATATACTCCACAGTCACCTCACGGCGGACCAGACCTAGCCAGAACCATTCAAATCCCATTCCCATCCACACGAAGCTTAAGCTGAAACGCCATAAAAACGAACAAGACACCTCAACAAATTACCGCCATAGGAATTTCACATTAGACGCTGTCATTGTCCAACCGCACAGCATTTGCGGTAATAGCCCGCGCCGTACACTTGTTAGGGTAAAAAATGTGTGTAAAACTGACAAATAAAACAGACGGTAACGAGCCGGCTAGCCGTAATAAGTTGGCGCGCCGCGGTCGCCGGCGACCGCAAGCGTTTTGTCATCGGCCGCGGGCTGTGACCACCTGGCGGTGACGATGTCATCGCACCTTCTAGAGCTTGCCTATTATGGGTATTATCGTTAGTACATCAGCCCATCAGGAAGACTGGAAAGATCTCGAGAAGTCCTAAAGAAGTGTTGATTCATCATCAGCTCATTTTATGTCCCCACTGCTGGGGCATGAGCCTTCCTTGTGGATGGATATGGAGGCGTAAACCACCACGCGTGCCCAGTGCGGATTGGTGGTTATTAACGACTGCTAATACAGCCGGGACCAACGGCATTATGTGCCTTCCGAAGCACGGAAGAGCTCGAGGTGATAAACTTTAGGCCTCCATCACTGAAAGCAAGTCATCGCTACAATGGATTAATAGTAATACAAATGGCAAGTTGTACTTCGAAAGTTTGTTACACGACTCGAATGCTCCGATTCTAAATTAGTATGGCTATGTGAGTGATGCTGAATTCTGCAAGAAGCTTTTGGCTGTTTCGCCTCCACATCTTGAAGGGTCTCGCTGTAAATACTACATGCAGTAAACTGCCAACAGCAATTACTTCAAGAAATTTAAAGCTTTTACATTGCAAGAATAAAGTTCACGACTACATATTTTTTTCACGTAGGTAGGAATCTACCAAATAATTTTCTCAAAATCAACGGATAAGTTCTCGCTTCTGTATGTTCAAAGACTCATAATAGTGTTATAGTACCTACATTGTACGTGTAGCAGAAGTAGAAATTACATTAATAATAAATTTTGGTAATATAAAGTTAGAATTCAATAAGTTAATTTCTAAAAAACCAGAAAACTAATTCGCCCTGTTGTCTCTCGCCTTCCAATTTCGTATTCGATTTACATTGAAATAGTTCCGCTACGCGCCGCTAGATGGAGCTGTTTCAAATTTATTTCGCGTTCGAATCTGTAATGCAATCGCTTTTGTTCGCATAGGATATGCTTTAACGTCTTCACCGAAAACAACAATACAGGTTATTCCATATTCCGGGTTCCGTAATTGAACATCGTATGCAAATGCAGGCGCGCGTTCGCCATCTCTTTAATATTTATGGTGCCCTAGTACCGAGCAGGTGGAGGCATGCCCTATTTCAGTTATTGTTTACATCTTGTTAACGTTTTTGTCTTATTATTTCATAATCGCAATGGCATACCAAATGGTTTCTGCCTTGTGTAGTATTCGTGCTGTTTCTCTATAAAAAATAAGCAACGTGTAATAATGGTTAAATTAAATTAGTAACTGGCAACATTCCATCAAAAGTTACCATTTTATAAAACTAGGTCCTAATTGTAGAAGCAAAAACGTTTTGTGACTCATAAAATAGGTGAGTTACACAAAACTGTGATTTTACACTATAGTGTCGCAGAGAGAATTTAATCAGGCACAAACAGTTTTATCTGCAATTAAAATTTACGACAGCTTCAAACACGGGGGAATTTGTGACCAAAAATAACCGTTAACCTATCCCACACGGCCAACCTCGGACCCGACATTGTAGACATGTTTCTCCGAAGTGTTTGTACATCATTAGACGGCCCACATAAATCTCTATGATTCCGCATAAATTTACATCTTAACGGGCGACGCGAGCGCGACAACATTTAGCACTCCATAAAATTAGAACAAAAGAGTCTGGGACCAATCAGTCGCACCCGCTCCGGGCGCTCGTTTAGAATGAGACACACGCGACTTAAATGGTCGTATGATTAACAACATTTCGGAACGTAATTAAATATTTAATTGGCCGCCCCTTCAGCTCAAAACACGTCTTAAGACTATAGCAGACCCGAAAGTAATTGACTGTCGTAGATACCATTACTAATATTGTTATTGACGACGCGACGGCCCGACCGGCCGGAGAAGACAAATGACGTTCAAATTTTGAGTTTCGAAAAACTTTTAAAATTCGAATTTGGAATTGCGTTCGGAAACGCTGACGTCTATGACGGCAATGCTCTGACGTTCAATTAGCGATACAAAAAATGCAGAGACGATACGCGCCGCGCGGTGAAGCGCTCCGAAACGCTATCGGTGGCCGTAATTAAAAATAAACGGGCGTGGCGTCGGTGTTTACATTTTTGAACGCTCCCGTGTAGGGTTACCCGCGCAGCGTATATGCGCTTTACACCCAGCTTAATGAATTTGTGAGGTGAGAGCTTCTCTTACGAGTACCTGATAATGAACGTGTATTGCGTTCCGTCAAGTATAGCACTGCAATGATTACATCAAAGGGTCGAAAGTTATTCTCGAATATAAATTAGTATTGTCGTGATCAGGATCATACTACAACTTTGCAGCAGGATGGCATTCACTTGATATCAAGAACATAAAATGTTTTTGTTTTGTTTATATAATTTTAACGCAAATTTTATTGCGAAACAAATTACAAAAACACAACATTTGTATTTTTGTAATCAAGAGCATAGCTATATATACGATAATAAAACAAAAATTTTGACTACTCGTCCTGGATGGCTACCATTGGCATAACTGTTATATTCCACGGCTTCGTCACTCTGATTGTCGATGAACCGATGGTAAGTGTCGATAAAGCCAAAGTTAGAAGCGCGTCTCTCCGGACTCCTCTACTACCTACTGAGGAACTAACTATCCTATTGGTATATCTAACTGTTATAACACGACAATGCTCTTTGTTTTCCCGAACCAAGAAGCACACCTCACCCGGAATTAGCTGTCCTGTGTCTAACTGTTGCAGCACAACAACGCTCCATTATTGTTATAGCGACAGGCTTAGAGAAGATAAGAAGAGAGATAGCTACCACCAGCTAACCAACCAAATCATAGACAAAAACATGTACTTTTTTTTGTTTGGGGCTAACAGCATTTTCCACAATTTTACTCGACATTTAATAAATTATGAGCTAATAAAAAGCTACCGCATTTAAAAGCAGAAAAAAATTACTAAGAAAACAAAAATCATTCGCACTTATTTGGTTAGGAGTTAACATAGTTTTAACCTGTCCTGCATTAGTAGTACAATAAAGATCAAAGCGGCTATCTGAACTGAGCTTATTGAAATATTTCATCATCATCATCGTCTCAGCCAAAAGATGTCCACTGCTGGACAAAGGCCTCCCCCAAGGATTCATAAGGATACATGAGGGGATTTGCCATAATCGCCACGCTTGGCAGGCGGGTTGGCGATCGCAGTAAGTTGATTGAGAGTTAACCTCAGAGAGATGCTGCTGCCCATCCTCCGGAATGGTCCCTTAGTCGGCTTTTACGACACCCACGGGAAGAGATGGGGTGATGCAATTCTTTATCCCCGGCACCACACAGGGAGAAATATTTACTAGATCTAATCATTAAACTATTCATTCTATAATTAGTACGAGCGGAGGGAATGCAGAGCAATGTATGTTTAAGACGTAATTTTTTGTCTGGGACTTTTAACTCTAATGTACTGAGGAGTTTTTCCGGACAATCCAATTTATTTTGGGCAATTGTCATAAAAATGCTGACATCTGCAATGTTTCTGCGTCGGTAAAGCGGTAAAAGATGAAGAGCAGTGCAACGTTGTTCATAGAAGTCCTAAGGTATTAAACTTGGCGCAAAGAAAACGAGTAAATTGCTTCTGTATCTTTTAAATTGCATTGATATAAATGTCATAATCTGGGTTTCAAGCTCGAGACGCGTATTCTAGATGGCTTCGAACATAGGGACAGTAAATTATTTTTATAGTTTCATATTTCTAAAAGGCTTTGATGATCTTATCACAAATCCAAGAGCCTTGTGGGATTTATCAACGACATGTTCTTATTAGTTAGATATAGAATAGAAGAAGAATTTAATGTTTTTGTTTGTGAAGCATAAATATATTTTTTAAATATTATTTTTTTGAGAATGTGAATTCTTTAATTGACTGTACGTTTTAAAAAGTAGTCATATTGCGACCAAGTCATTTTACGATAAAGACTTAATGCGAAGTAGTTATTTTCAGTAGTAGCTTTTTCACGCCATAGACTTTTTGATTTGTAGATTTTTCAAGCCATAGTCGTTTTACGATGTAGGCTTTTCTCACCATAGTCTTTTTGCGAGGTAGATATTGATGTCTGGAATTGCGTTTACGAGTGAAGTTATCAAATAAACATTTGGAAACGTTGAGATCTAATTTATTTCTAAGACAATAAGTATCTAATCTATTGAAATCATCTTGTAAAAGAAGCGCGTCAGAAATATTGTTTACCACCCTATAAATCTTCATGTCATCAGCAAATAGAAGAAACTTGGAATTATGAAAACGTGAATGAATGTCGTTGACAAACAACACGAGTAAGAGTGGGCCCAGTAAGGACCCCTGAGACACGCCAGACGGCACATCCACCCAAGAGAACGGGAACCATTCAAGACGACTGCTTGAGACCTGTTCTTAACGTAGGAGGTAAACCAACGAAATAAGTCACCGGGAATACCTAGAGATTGCAATTTCGCAAGTAGAATAACATGGTCAATTCGGTCAAATGCCTTACTATAATCCTTGTAAATAGCATGAATTTGAGTGATCAAAAATTTTCTTACGTATAGCATGGATGTAGGTGACTACATCCATGCTATACGTAAGAAAATCATCATACACAATAAGGTTAGATACAGTTGACCTTCCCTTTAAGAACCCATATTGCTCATCGATAAAACTTGATTTGAAAGAATTGTAAAGCTGGATGTATATGATGCGCTCTAGCACATTAGCAAGCAGGCATACTCCACTCCAGGAGTCCAGGAGGAGCCGCAGGCGTACTCCCCACTTAGAATTAGGTAACCTTTAAGCATTAGACCGGTTGTCATAACCAGTAGAGCACAGAGGTGATTAGCTATGCTCTGCAAATTACACAAAAAAATCAGTACTTGCGTCAACCGTAAACCTGGCTTGCTGCAGCCCTAGCCGTTTGCGTCAGTGGACAGGAACGTCGCGGTGACGTCACGCGACGCCGCGACGCGCGCGCATGATCGATGCGACGTCGCGCGGGCGCGGAGATGGCGCGGCACGGCGGGCGATGGCGGGACGCGTTTTGTTACAGACTTCTTTTGTTGCCATTTGGTTGAAAGTTTATTTTTCTGATGGAGAATAGAAGTTTATTGCGACAGTGTCTTTTGAGAAATGTTTAAAAAAACAATTTTTTATCTTAACCTCTCGGTTTAAAGATTTTCTATGACAGAGGATAGAAATCAATTGCGACATTGTCGACTCTTATTTACACCAATTTTAAGAGGATACACTTTTGCTGGGAATAAGGTAAGGTTGCCTTTTAGAGTGGGGGTCGAAACAACGATAATATGATGTGTTTCGTTACAACTATAGCATAGACTAACTCCTACTACTTATGACACTATTTATTCACTTTAGCTAATATAATGACACGCGCTATAACAAGTATCATTTACGTATGCCAACGACGGTGATGAGTCTTCAAAAATGGAGTCTGCCAAAATAATCGAATGGTAGATGAAACCACCGCTCAGATGCCATCAAAATCGCTCTCTATCAAAACAAACAAACAGGCATTCGGAGTGGAGTCGGCGTGTTCCGCGCGAGCAGCGCCACCTACACCGTGCGTCTAAATTTAATCGCGTCGGCCGCCATACATTACGCACGTAACGAGGTGGGCGGCGGGCCTGTTGGTTTTGGCGCGCTTTTTTGTCACACTACTCCATGCAAACTCATTTGTTTCACTCCGACCACAGACCAGCGACGCCCACGCGTCTTCATCGACGACACAACTACCACAGACAATTTTATTTTTAATTCATTTTCTGAAGTGGACATATTATATGTATCAGGAAAACATGAAACGAAGGCGGCTTATGTATACGCTCATTACGAGGCAAATATACTTCCTTATTTATGGACACGAGGCGCGCACCAAAAACGCGTCGACATCAATCGCGCGTTAATCCCCGGATTATTTGCGAAATGAGCAAAACTGCATTTAACGAGGCGACGCGGCGCGCGCGCAGCCGCGTTTATTTCAGTCGAAATAAATGATTGCGAATACCTCGGCCGTTTATGACGCCCGCGCCACTGACAGTAATATTTGTGTTGCACCTGATTTATTCGGCACCTACGGGTAATGCGTGCGACTCCTCTCTATCGTAAAACTCGCGGTTTATTGCCGGCGCGGGTAATGGCCGCCGCCGGCCAACCGCTCAATCGGACGTCGAACACCCGACCTAATGGCTAATGACAACCCCCTCAGCCATCACAGACGCGATCTATCCGAATCGCGATATTACACCCAGTGTTGCCAACGCTCAAAACTTGGCAACGACAACATCTTCTTGTTTTTTGGCGGAGCAACGATTTCCCTCCTGTTTTGACGTGCCAAATTCCCGTTTCCCGTAACCATTGTTAAGTTTCATCACGCAGTGATATTATGATGATTTATTTATCATAGTGAGCTTTTTAATCGCCTTAACATGCGGCCGGCGTGCGATACGATCGCTGACGAATTTACGTCACGTTTATATTCAAATAACAATTAGCTGCAACCTGGACACATACGGAGCTCTTTATAATTCTGGCCTCCTCGGAAACGTATCGCAGTTCGCAGCGAGCCGGAACCTTACTTTTTTTAAATGCAGACCCCGTCCCGAATCTCGCCGGTCAACACTAGCTGTCGGATAGTCCGTGTGCTCTAATTACAGTTCGATTTTCAAATTTCGAACGTCGTTTCCGAACGTGTAACTGCCAACCGTAAAGGTTTTATTTCGTTAAAACCCCGCTAAAATTGTGGAGTACGAGAATGCGATATTATCTGTGGCCGGGCAAGTCGCCTCAGCCTCAGTATCGAATGATCAGTGTAAAGGCCGATGACATCGTGCGGTTTTTTGATAATATTTCCAGTTGGCTCTTTTTGTTTTGGGTATTAATTTACGTCTTGAGATATGAGGATGATACAGGTACGGCTCAGCTTACGCGAGGAATCCAATGCACACGTATAAAGCACGTATAAAGTGTCGTACTAAGTGTGTCTGGCGGTCAATCAGTGGGCGACAGAGTTCTCTGGGAATGTGTAGCAATATATTTTTACGAATGCATTTCAGAGATTAAGATATTGATAAGTTTAATTGTACTAAGTTCTGCCGGCGGCTTTGCTCACGTGAAATTATTTATTAATAAGAAATATTTTCAAAAGTATTATTTGACATTTATTAAAGTAGTCTGTCACTTTCGAGCCTTTAACTACTATCCCCGTGCATCATCCACGTCGGTTTGTAACTCAGTTTTGTCTAGGATGATTCAGCCTCAACACACCACACAGCCATACCAAAAGATACCGTAACTCTTTTGCGTAAAACGGAACGCACTTTAACATTCATCATACAACTACATAATCCTAAATAACCATAGATCATGGTTATCCGATCCACTATTTATCTTTGCGTATAAGTATATTTTTTAATTTAATTTTGCCGCGAAGTGTTCGCTGTGCCCACGCGCCCGGTGTTCCTCACGGCAGATACCAGGAGCGCATTAATCGGAGGAGTCGGCGCGGTGTGCGGCCTCCCATATCTCGTGTTTATGAACCTCCCGCGCGGCCCTGATGGCCTGGTACACGGCGCCGTAACATTATACCTATACCTGTGGCTGATTAATTTTATTCTGTCCGTCTGTCCGTGTAACAGTGTCGTTATTTATTGTCGCCATTATAATGTTCGCTATTTATCGAAGTTTAATATTTAAAAAAAAACTGTTAATAAATTAGTCATGTCAACGTTGAGGCACAAATGTATCCACAATTATTCATAATACTACCTATTATTACCTACATAAAAGAAATTTAAGAAAAATAAAAAATGTTTTACAATATTGTTGTATAAAGATTACGCGAACACCTAGACGTCAAAATAAAACATTTTTATAAATCCACTATAGTTTAGGTCATCTCTCTGTGACCGACTAGCTACCTGAAACAACAATTTTATGTTAGGACGACATATTTAGATAATATGGTAGTAGCTATCCAGGCGGACAAATAAGCCCTACACCAACCAAACCGAGTACACAAACATCCCTCCGCTAGCAAACGAACCTGAGCAGAGAGAGCGTTATAGAGAAAGATTGGTTATTATAGACATACAAGCGTTCACACTGCCACCTATCCAAGCAGTTATAAAGCTTATTTAGATTTCCCAATCTAAATACGCTGATAAAAGTTCTCCCATTAAACTCATAACGAATCACAAATCTAACCCTTCGCTGGTTAATCGGCCGCCGGAGCAGAAAATCTCACCAAAATGCACATTAGCAAATCATTGGGATTCCCGCGCCGTCTCGATTTATTTGCATTTTAATGAGGCCTCGGCTGGGAATCGAATCACGTCAGCACCGCGTCGACCGCGCCCGTCATAAACGGGCCCTGGTGGTTGCATTTAACCCCATTTTGGGGATGAATGGGGGCTGGAGTTGATAGACTAAAATATATTGCGACAACTACCGAAGTTGTTATTAAGTCAAAGTGAAAGGTATTTATTGCAATTCATCTGGTAAAAATAGGTGTATATAGGTACCTACATTTCATTTTTCTCAAGTACCAAAACTTGAGCCCTGGTTGGGCACAGTAACATAGTTTTTGTACTATAGTTAATGCAATAAGGTATTAATTAATTTTATAAGCCAACCAAGTTATAAATCTAAAACAAAAGCCAAATTAACATTTTCACTTTCATAATAATCATCAACAGTTTAAAACAAAAGTAGCTATAACTAGTTATAAGACTTATGCTTTAATAAAATCTTGTCTCTACTAATAGTGGCACCGGTGGTCGACACTTTGTGCCTTACAAATAAACAAAGAATAAGGTCGAAATAGTTATTCCGTGTTTTGTTCCTGTCATTAACGTCATTTCAAATTAAAGAGATAAAACACCTAACAACTTTTCTTTTTTTTTACACTATAGACAGATTACGTTAGATCCTAGAGGTAGAGATTACCTGAGAATCCTTTGGAGACCTCGTAGCGACGTGCAGCAACCTATACAGCACTATAGATTAACCACTGTCACGTATGGAACATCATGTACACCATATCAAGCCATAAGAACGCTAAAACAGCTAGCGGAAGACGAGAAAGAGAATTTTGATGATGACAATACATCGTAAACGCTTTACTGTATGACTTCTATGTAGATGGTTTTCTTGGGGGACGAGATTTTTCTGGAGACACCGTAGATCTAAGACCATTTGCTTTATTCCCTAATATATCTATACATACATACATACATCACGCCTTTTTCCCGGAGGGGTAGGCAGAGACCACCTCTTTCCACTTGCTGCGATCCTTACAGACTTCTTTCGCTTCATCCACATTCATTAGTCTCTTCATACACGCTCGTCGGTTTAGGGTACTCTTGACCTGACCTTTTTTAAGAACTTCCCCGATTTGATCCAGGTACTTGCGTCGAGGCCTTCCCCTACCAACATTTCCATCCATACTCGCCTTATATATACTTTTAGTCAGCCTGCTTTCCTTCATCCTCTCAATATAACTATTATTATTTGTCTATAATATATCTATTATTTATCTATTTATCTTTTTTTGTCTGTTTGTTATTTGTAAGACCCTTTAAGCCGAGTTCGACACAGATTTAATCGCTAAAAAATAATATAGATTTTAATTGAAATCTGCGATCATTCTTTTTATCATAACAAGTAAACTACACCCATTATTGCCATGTCAATTAGATTTTACATAACGAAAACCAAACTTAAACATTTTATTAATTACCACACTACTCTAAGACCACACTCTCATAAGCTATACTATAGTTGCTTTTTCACCATACCATTAAAATGCCAGTTTCAAGTTAAAAAGAAAAAGGTCGGTTATTACAAAATACATTATGAGAATTCAAAACGAGAATACTCTCAAAATTCGCAATCTCATCTCGCAATCCGGAATTCGAGGCGGACTTAAGACGCAATAAAATACGGCACCTATCTGCGCCGTATCGGTTAATGAAAACCTCGTATCCTCAACATAGGGTCGGCGCGGTCAGCAAGACATACTTCAACTGACAAACCATAATCAGCTCTGTGGAAATTTGAATATGATCGAAAATGCGTTAATGCACTACACAGCTATGCGGGCTTGCCAAACTTAAAACCGATTTGAAGGACTTTAAATCTTACGTCCTTTAAATAAGGTCGATTATAAGTTTGTAAGTTAAACTATGCGATTTTTAAATCGGTGCCAACCCTAATGTATGCGATTTTTATCATCACCACCCGCTGTCGAGGGTTAAAAGTATGCAAAAATCACCGGCAGGGTGAATATTAAGCGATGTAATTATGTATAATATTCTGCAATTAAAATTGAAATTGAAATCAGTGCGTGGAGGGCCGACGCTATTTTTATTTTGTTTTAATCCGATGATAATGGCTATCATGGCATATGTCGCTCCACATTGTCTTAATGCGAATCACTGTCGTGGAAATAGTGGTATCCATTTATGTGGTACAGTTCTTTTAAGGTATTGTGGTGCTGCATATGTTATTACGGTAATAGGTAAAAATTATAGACGAGTAATGTACAGGTGAGTAATTCAAATGAGAAGTATGAATTTATAAGAGGTGTGGTTGTTGTTAGGAACCATGACGTCGAAAAAATAAGTTAAACTTTTGTATTGCTCACTATTAATTAGTATACCTACTCGTACAAGAAACTGTTGAATTGAAGAAACTTTTACGATAGTCATAAACGATACATATTATGTTGTCATCAAAATGTTTGTTGGAAGTGTCTTTCGCACTGAATTTATTTTAAGTTAAAAATTGTTTTAAAGGCTTAGCCTTCTTACATAAAAAAATAATAGCACACGCGGAGGAAAACTATAAAATTAACTACAATATCTTTTAAGTAACAAACACGACACATTTCTTCAGCTAGTCCTAACCCCCAAATAACACTTTAACGAAAAGTGCAAAAAAAATTGCGTCACCCATTAAATACCACATCGTGTCTCCAAAAAGCACGGGTCATACAATTAATAAGTACAGTCACGAGCAGTAACATGTATCAGTTTTATCTAGTTCCGACTCTTACTCCATTGTATCAAGACCAATCCGATCTGAACCCCTCGGAGAATCTAGTAGGGCACGGGAACACGCACAAGTGCGTGATGCCGCTCCCTCTAGATAACCTCTGACGGTGATTCGTTTCACACGGCTTGAGGAACTCTTTAAGTTTGTCGTCGCTCCCAAAAAAGCCCAGTGAAGCTGGAAATGCTGTCAGCATGAAAAAATTAGCGAACTCTCTCAAAAAACAAATATTAAGAGTCACATTGTTTACATGTAAATTCTGGTGACAACATCGCGTTCCTAAAGAGCACGGGTCAAACAATTAAACATAAAGCCGAACAAAAGCAAGATAGGTCACACCACCTGCCCGTCAAACGTTTACGGCCGCTCAGACACGGCGCAACTCGCGGATGGCGGAGTTACCGCCACTTAATGGTCTATAAAGGCACCCCATCAGCCGGCTATCTGGCCGTAACACAGTTACTCGCACTTAATTGGTCGCTCCGGCCGGAATCGACAATTCCAGATATTAAACTAATTTTCAATGTCGTGTAATCTCCGAGACGTGAGCAGTTTAGGGTTGAATGCTTAATGGCGAATTTGTGACGAGTTTTATTGTTGGTGTCTTTGTGAATTGTCTAGTGGGTTTGCGGTGTTGGTTTGATGTAATTATTGTAATGAAACATTTTTACTTACGATAAATTTTAATGCGCTTAAAAATTTTACTACTAAAATGAAACTACTGAGGCAATGGCTATCTTATCTCTAACGGAACACAACAATGCTACTAACATCGATGCTAAGATGTCATATTTAAATAAGATGATGGTACCTAGCCAAGCAGACTTAAAACAAGCCCTACCATCCAACCAAACTGAATACAAACATGTACCCTGGTAAGGAATTGAATTCGAGACTTCTGGATTAAAGACTTGAAAGGCTCTTACCTAACCCCAAGACCACAGTGACTCTAAAAACATGCTATATACTCGTACTTAGCTACTTTTTTTATCCCGGTGAAATACATCAAGGATTACGTTTCCAGTTCCTACAGCTTTATAGGCTCTACTAATGAAGCCTCTTGTCCCATCAAAAAGCTTTCACACAAAGGTAATATGTAATTGAACACCATTACGCATCAAATAATTTGAATACAGCCTCCTGCGCTCAGCAGTTTACGCAATTGGGCTGAGAGCGCAAAGTTTGCGCGCTCGTTAGGCAGACGTGGCGGTTTGCGCGCTGAAAGGGTGGAGCGAGCTGTCGCGTCGCAATTCAAACATATACTTTATGTAGTGACGAAATACCATCGTTATATCAAATTCGTCACTTTAAAATTAGGCGTTTTGGACGACTTTTTAAGTAGTTAGGACATACTGAAAGTTTCTGGATTCTGATGAATAAGACTAGATATAAAACTTTCGATAGATTTATTGTTTTTCAAGACATATTCCCTAGCAATTAATGCATTTTTGCATTCGCTGAAACCACTGTACAAAGCAGTTGGAGCAGTCTTCCTTAGGGACCTCTTCAATGGCTTCATGGAACGCATTTACCTTTTTGGAAACAAAAAGAAGCCGCAGGGTGTTGGGTCCGGGCTGTAAGGCGGATGCGTCATCAGTTCCACATTTGAAGCCTTTACATAGACTTCTTTTACCTTAGCGGAATGTGAGGATGCATTATCGTGGTGAAGGACAACATTGCTTCGAGGACGCTTTTCGCGAACTTTTTCTAAGACTCTGGGCAAGCAAGTGTTGACGTACCAATCTGCAGTCACTGTCCTTTGATCTTCAAGCGATACTGTAGTGTAATGTCCTGATTTTCAAAAAAAAAAGAAGCTACTATTTTTTTACCAATGCTTCGACTTTTCTTAACTTTTGTTGGCAAATCTTCAAAGAAAAGACCCAATCTGCCGACTGGATTTTTTTTTCGGGTAGTACGTGAAGCAGTACACCCAGGTTTCGTCGCCTGTCACGATCATTTTACGATACCACTGGACACGCAGTCGTTTCTAGTCCTCCGGTAGTCAATGGTAGTCATGCGGTATCCATCGAGTGCAAAGCTTCCGAACCTTCAGATGCACATGTAAAATATTTTGCACTTGGCTCATTCGGATGTCTAACAAAGCACGAATTTGCTGGCAAGTAATTTTTCTGTCAGTTTCAATAAACTGTCGTACGGTGTCAATATTAGAGTCTGTAACCGCAGTCGGCCGATCTTCACTTACCTCGTCATGTAGATGATCTCGTCCACGTCTAAATTCTTCAAAGCACAAATACACAGAGCTGCGACATGGTGCTTCATCACCAAATGCCATTGAACGATTTTCGCTCACGAGTTAAATTAATTTTGATAGCGACACACAATTTTGGAAAGGACGTCACGATTGAAAAACAAATGACAGTCTCGCAAAATAAAAAATCAACATGTTCCCGAAGAGTTCCATAATTGTTTTTTCATTCTTTTATTGTAAGTGGCCAGATCCAGAAACTTTCTGTATGCCCCACGTATCATAACTGTTGTTGAAGTAACAATAACCCTTGACCGTAGAAACGCTTTGAGCTGTAGAGAAAAGCCCCTTATGGCTTTCGATATTCCGATCCTACTTGTTTTTGTGCAGGTAATTAATTAATGTTTCTTATTCTTATTCTTATTATTACTTCTAAGTTTACTTTTTTTCATACCAATAAGTCGATTTTGGTGATACTTTTTTTATAAAAGAGTTTGCAAGTTGCTTTTCACATCTCGTTTGAATGTTTTAGAAAAGAGAAAATACCTGTACTGTGTCTTTTCAGACTTTCCCATATGATCAATATTGTACACTTGCGGCCCGCCCCGGCTTAGCACGGGTGTACTTTTATTTTTAATATATTTTTTTTAAATATAGCCTTCATATATTAGATTTCCTCAATAAATGGTCTATTCAACACAAACATAATTTTTCAATTCGAACCAGTAGTTCCTGAGATTAGCGCGTTCAACCAAACAAACAAACTCTTCAGCTTTATAATATTAGTATGATGGGGAGTAGGAGCCGTCTTAAGACAACATCCGTACCAAAGGCTTATGATGCCATTCAAAGCATAAAGTAGTTTGAGATAGTTAATTTGGTCACCCATCCGATGCCCCGACATAGCTAAAGCTGCTTAACATGCACGATCGAGCAACTCCTTGGCCACACAATCCAGCATCGAGTTTGCTTTCTCATGCAAACTTTGGTAGTCCTGGCCCCGTGCTATCCGATCCTGCGCTAACACTCTTCAGATAAACGTTGATTTAAACGAAATCAAACTTTACCATCTCCCTTTTAAGGTTAATTTTAGGAAAGCCGTTGTGCAGGGTGCCAATTTTAATTAGCCTCCCCCCTTCCCCTGCCAGATAAGGGTGTTTGCAAATAGGAGGGCCTGCAAAGAAGCCAATCCATCAAATCGGTGAGCGCATTACGACACCACCGTTGTCGCGCGCTAGTGATGTGCTTGTGATGGGAACGGCAAAGCAGTTGTCAATTAAAACATAAAATGAATGAATTTAACGTGTTCGTCTTTTTATGCCTTACTGGTTAGCTCCTGCCCTTCGCACTTTAACCAGAGTATCCAACGATTCGGCGTAATACCACCCTCTCACGGAATATCGGCGTGAAACAATGGCACTCATTGCTGTTGTGTTTCGTCCGGTGTGTGAAGGTACTAAAGGCCCATCTCTCACCCCTCCCCCCTCCCAATTCCTACTCCCTCCTCAAGATCCAACTCCTTCCTCAAGACCGGCAACGCATTTGCGACTTTGGTTTTGTGGGTGTTATGGGCGGCGGTGATTACTTTCCATCAGGTGACCTGCCTGCTCATTTGCCTCCTTTTAACATAAAAAAAAATCAAGGCACCGGTTATCCTATATCTAACTGCCGGAACACAACATTGCTACT
Organism: Eudonia mercurella; assembly: GCA_963082485.1. Lineage (NCBI taxonomy): Eukaryota > Metazoa > Arthropoda > Insecta > Lepidoptera > Crambidae > Eudonia > Eudonia mercurella. The sequence goes on from OY720041.1 coordinate 16,102,911, forward strand.
AACATTGATGTTAAAGCGACATATAGATAAGATGGTGGTAGCTAGCCAGGTGAACTTAATTCAAGCCTATCACCAACCAAGTGAGATCGTCATAAAATTATATATTTTTTATTTCAACATAGGTACTTACTTAAAATTTAATTTCGCATGTACAATTTTTTTCTTACTGTAATTTCATTTTATAAACGCTAGAATAACTTTGTAGAGTAATAAAAATATAAGGTATATTTTCCACATTCAATCGATACCATTACCGACACATGGGCACATCACTAGAGCTGCTTTCAGTTGATTGGCGTAACTCGATAGCCCCTGCACTCATTTGCGCTTGCACTAATGCTGGGGCGATAAATCGTGGGCTGTGGGCTCTCCGTCAAATGTTTGCCCAAACTGGGGACAGACAAAACGGGATTGCAGCATTTAACCGGGAACTTGTAGTTAGCAATAGAAATGCCACTGAGTCCAATAGTAAGTAAGTAATTTTTATTTCCATTTTAAGTTTTACAAAAACTATTTACAAGCCCCCATACTAGGCATAACCTGACCTTTGGGGGAAAATAAACGATTTACACGCTTTTATTTATAAGAAAATTGGGTCTGTGATAAAAACGCAAAGATTATTAAATTAAATAATTTTTAACTTTTTAGTTCTTTTTTTTATTAACAAGCAATAGGTAAAAGCTTGTTTTTAAAAAGGTTTTTTTCTTTTAATTTCATTTGTAACTTTTTATTATTTTTGAATGACCTCATACTATTCAGCCGTCCGCAAGTGCTCACCTGGGCATTGGGTCATCCATTTATTTCCATCTAATCAAAGACAGAATCCACATTCATAACAAACGGGACGAACGAACGAACGAACTTATTTTCCCGAGTTCCTATGACCATTTTCCAGCTCCATCATTAGGCCCTGGTTACCATCTAGCGCCAAAGTACTCGTCAAGACAAATCATACGAGCCCAAACTCGATGAGGTTGTGTCGTTTAATTACCAAGTTCCTATGGCCATCTTCCAGCTCCATCATCAGACCCTGGTAACCATCTAGCACCAAAGTACTCGTCAAGACGGACCAAACGAGTCTAAACTCGATGAAGTTGTGTCGTTTAACTACCGAGTTCCTATGGCCACCTTCCGACTTCATCATCAGACCAGCTTCATGGTACCATAATAATGCATTGTCATCCAAGTTACATAGATGTACCAAATTACAGCTCAATTGAACACCGAGAAGTGGGTCAAATTAGGCTTGCAAGATTTGTACGCTACATACAAACAAACATGAGAGATTAAATAAAAGCTTGTAATAAAAGGACGATAATGTAAATTTTATATGTCAGACATAAAACTTAGGACAATCTGACTCATATTTAGTTGCAGTAAAACTATGTCCAGCAGTGGACTGATGTGGGCTGATTATGATGATGATGATGATGAAAACTAAACCCTTTACCATTTTGACAATGAAAACTAAAAAAAAAATTAAAGCCTAAACATATAATTAAAAACACCAACTTTTGAACATAAATTGCCAACCATTAGGAGCCTTCAAAGGCGCTTGTTACAGATAATCCATGTAGAGCCATGCTACGATTCTATAAGCCGATTGGCTGCAACCCGACACCGAACCCGCGGTGCCGCACGCCACTGAGCCATTGGGAGTATCGGCACTAGTGAGCTTCGAATAAGGGAAGGGGGACGCAAATTGTATTTTTTTACGAACGGGGAAAATTCCATCACTCTTTTTCGCCTCTGCAACTCTTGTGTAGCTTTTCTTTTAAAGTAATGCCTATGGATGAATTATACTAGTTTATAAAATATTATGAAATACTCTTTTTAGTAGGTGTACTTAGTTGATAGTGTAGTATTATTTTAATCTCAACACAAGGATTTCAAAAAAGTATATCATGAAATTTGTCTAATTAAAAAGATATAAATGAAACAACTTTTACGGATCTACTCGCGTTTAATGTGTAGTGTTCGCGTAAACTTTCGAAAACAATATATAAAAAGATATAAACTAAATAAAAATTTTAAAAAAACTTAAAACCAGCCTGAGCAAAAAATAATAAGTAACTAAATAGAAAATCAACTGAAAAGGCCGGAACAAGATAAAAAATCAATTTATGCAACATCATACATAACATGCAGTCGGAGGCACGCACAAAGTGAGAATGATTTGACTTACTTATCACTAAATTGTATACAGGTGGGTTTTTTGTTTTTTTTATTAAATAATAATAATATTAATATTATCGTTATATATAACATTAGGTATAACTATTTTAACATTATAGATGTCAAACATATCATGTAGAAACTTTGAGAACCTTTGAAAAGTTATGTTGCAGTTTTGCACTTCGGTATATATGACCCATCAGTAATATCAATAGGTAAGCAGCATTCCTGCAGTTTTGTGTGTTGAGACTGTTGAGTATGCTTTTCTTTACGTGTATCAAATACGTATACCGATTGTATCAGGGTCGGTAACGCATGAATCAGACACCTAAGCTGTAGAAAAACAACTTGTTTTTAAATCTAGAAAAATTACGTTTCCCATGCACGCAGACCGTTCAGCGCAATAAAAGCAATTCCATTACATTAGACTAATTCAAATTCTCTTGACTTTTCACACGCATCCCTCTTGTGTTTGTACACAGCCATTTGGGGGTGTATTAGTGGAGATTAGGGGACGCGCGTGTGTGCGTGACCCTAAGATGAATTAGAGGATTACACACACTGCATCATGCAACTGCACTCTGATTTTGCACGCTGATATCTACAGGGTGAGGTTCCTTAACCAAAGAGTTTAATTAAAAAAGAAAAGAAAATAATTAAGAAAAATAAACGTGTTCTATTTTCGAAATTTAAAAATAAACGTTTCGGCCATAGAGTATAAAACCCGCGCTCCATGCTTTAAGAGAAAATTTGTATGCACACAGTTTGCTAGCATAAACGAAATCCGCGCAAATAAATCTCTGCTAGCGAATAAAACAATTACACAGACCATAATCCCGTTGTTTTTGTCAAACTGAAACCGTTTTACTGTGTCTTCTACACCCTATATCGCGATGGGGTAGCATGCAACATCGAGGGGCGACGGGTAATGGCCTAAGAGTAATTTTATTACTTTGCCCCTATTACCATCACAATGTGCATGCCACCGGTCGAATACGATACGCAGACACTCGATACACTGTGTTGCGTTTCAAACATTGCTTTTGGCGATAACATAGACAATACAGTCACTTTTTAATTACGTATGGCAAACACAAACATTTTCACGACAGAGGTTTTACGTCAACTAACATTCTAAACAAAAAAAGAAAAAGTAACTTTTCGAAAAAGGAACAGTAAACAGATGTAGAAAAGAAATAAAAGAGTGCACACAAGCTAGCGAATTCGGTATTTTATTATTAACGACCGGTACAAGAAGAACAGAAATAAGACGGAGCTCACACCGGCTACGTACTGATTCGATTTGTTCGTGCCGCGATGAATATTTGATACGGCTCAGTGCACACTAATTTGTTTATCGTGTTCCACGGGCTGCTCCGCGCTCCTGCTCTCCTGGTGCCGGGAACAACGTGCCGAGTGGAAATCAACGTTAATTATTCAGTGAAAACAGACATTCACTGTTTGTTTTTTTGTCTATGAACTTAGACAAAATACTAAACCAAATAAGAAAGTACAAATTACTTTCAACCTCAATTTTTGTAAGTCACATTATTATCATCTGTATGTCTCAGAGAAAACTAACTTGCGAACTAAACTGCAGCATAAGTTAAGCTCAATAAATTTGAAAACTGTTGTAAAATCGTCCGTCGTGTTTTATGGCGGTGTAACTGTGCAAATATCATTTTTTGGGGAGCAGATGAGACTATTAAAACACTTTTGGGAGATAATCGTCGTCGTAAAAGGGCTAGTGCTCATTTGTACGGAATAACACCGAAGGGTGACAGCTTTAAGCAATCAGCAAGTGTACTACCGTTATTTCATAGACACGATTAGCAGTTTTAATTTTCCTTTTTAGGAAAACAGACAAAGGAATCTTTTCCCTACAGCCATATCATTTGTTATACCGTAAGCAGACCGCAGATGCAGCGACAGACGCCTCATTTGAAACGTCCCTCCATCGACGCAGTTAGCTCGAAACAAGACACACCAAGAATTAATTAAGCGTTGGTACGTTAGATACGAATCAGTGGCGTGGCAGGTGATTAAATAAATACAACTTGGCGTTTCTAATTAATATGCCAGACGCACCTCTGATAAGCGGGCGTTCGCGACGAGACATCACCCACGATTCCTGCGATCCTGGTACTTTGCGATTAACACGTTATTATAATTATGTGAAATTTGTCTTGTCTGTACGTGTAATGGGTAAAGACCCGTTTGCATAAAAGTACGACGCTAGATATTAATCGTTTAATTTATACGAACGCTTTAGTTTAATGATTTAAATAAAATGTGGTGCCTTGTGCATTTGTCGAGTGGTACAAATTGTGGTAGATCATGGCATGCAGTTGTTAGCACTGCACGCACCGGCTATTTCCAAAGATTGTCACAAAGAAACCTACATTGTCGAAAGGAAATTATGTCTTATAGACTGTCAGATATAAATTATATAAATCTAGCTTAATAATACATAATAAATGAGCATGTTTTCCTATAACTTTGCATCAAATATGAAAACAGATGTTAATAAAAAAATATGTAAAATGAATGGTATTTAAGCTATTGTTGTACATTGCTGCACTATATCAATGTACATAACTAAAAATATGTCTAATATTTGCCAGAAGCTACGTAGTGTTGCCAGAAACTAAACACTAAACAACACACTATAACAATTGCTTTACATTTCGAATTTCGAATTTTCTATCACTCTTCTTTTCGCAGGGGATGCAAGTAACGCGAGTATCGGCTCCGGAGAGGGCACGGGGGAAGAGGACGACGATACAAACGGGAAGAAGAACCAGAAGAAGCGCGGCATCTTCCCCAAGGTGGCCACGAACATCCTGCGGGCGTGGCTCTTTCAGCACTTAACGGTGAGCCCTTCTGTTAGTTATGCTTTCCTGGTACTTTAACTTATCCATTATTGGAAATTGCGTAAAAAAATAGATTACTTTATCATGTAGGGTTCAGCACCAGTGTTCGAGAGACCCAATGATCGACATTTTGTTTCTTTTAATAATTAAAATTAGGGTCAGTCAATATCTGATTTTCGTCATCATATCGACCATCTGCTTTCTAGCTGTTATCAAAACTTTAATGACGACCAATGTTATTTTTTGGCGATGAAAAATGTGTCGAGCTCTGGTTCCACTACCCTGTGTGATCTTAGACTTAGGTCTTAGACTCAGAGGTCCTGAGTACGATTCCGAGCGACGATTACTGTTTATTGAAATTAAACGATAAACCACTATTACCCATTTGAAGTATAGGTAATAGTTAGGTAATTATATTCTACTATAACTACTATAAATGGCGAATGACATAAACAAGGAGAGGCCTATGCCCAGCAGTGGGATGACAGGGGCTGATGACGATAACTACTATAACTTGGTATAACTTACTATAAAATGGTAAACCATTGCCATATCAAAATAAAATATTAAGTATATTAAAATATTATTTATTATTATTTTACAGAAATTTAGAGATACTTTGTGCTTGATTTAATCAAATTACATATATGAAGACTTGACAATAGTTAAAAGTACATCGATATACGGTTAGCCCGGATGATTGTATGGTATGATGGCACATTTTTCTTCACCGAAATATATAGCGTTATATATAACCATAATAAAACATTGTGTTGGTCCAAAGTTACTGGACTGACTGGAGCAACTGTAGTTGTCCCCACCGGCCGTATCCGTTCATCCGTTGTGCATGAACGGCCTGAAATTGGCGCGGGCGCGCGTATTGGTGGAAGTTTAAAAACAGCCGCAGCGTTAACACTGAAAGCGGTTCCGAGTCGCGGCTTCGTCGCTTTTCAATTAAAATTTCCCCGCAAGAGCAATAAATTTTTCATTGCGTAGACAAAGCCCGCTTTCAAAGGGTATACGCCATTTCTAAAGACATTGAAAACACAATTACGCAACTGTATTCGACATCCATTTTGGGAGACAGAGCATTTCCGAGATTGTTTGTGATTGATGAATGAGGAGTGAAAAAAGTTAGCATTAGCATAAGATGTTCGGTGAGAAGTACCAGGGCAGCAGCGCGGCGCGGCGGTGGCGGCGGCGGCGGGCGGTGCAGGGCTCAGTGTTGCGTAGTAATTTCTAGAATGGGTTTCGGCGGGGGGCGGGCGGAGGGTGCAATTTCATTACCGGTCCGGATCCGCGCCCATAAATCACCAGCGCCGAAGAAGGCGCTCGCTCAGCGCCGCCGCCGCTCAGGTGACGCCCGCAAAGTCTCCGAGAGCCCGGGTATTTCTGTTTCGCACGCCGCGAGCCCCGCCGAATCCCACTTTCTTTATGGCTATGAATTCTCCGAATTTCCAACGCGATCTACTCCAGTTCAAGTGCGAATTTTAATTACAACGACTCGGAAAAGCTTTTACAATTAGCCTCATGCCTGAAATATTGGGACAGGAATTTATTATTGGTCCAATTTTAAACATAGAAACCTTTTCGCCCTGTCTTCCGTGCAAAGCTAAAGATATTTTGTTGCCGTTGCATTTTTAGTGTTCGAAGTTTAAAAAAGTAACTGGCGACAATCGAATTAGGGAGGAGCTTTTAGCGCTTTTCGTTTGGCGCGTTTTTGCGCGTCGCTGTCCGCGCCCATTACCGCGTTCCAAATTACTTATAATTGCTTCGCTTAGCGCTAAGTGCTTTCATTATGGGCTTCTGCAAAACAGTTCCGGTATAGGCCCTGTCATGTCGATATTAACTTTACTGTTCTGCTCGCCTTAAAATATTTTGAACAATAGCGACTCAATTTTCCCAAATTATCTTTGCCATAGTTTTGTTATCCGATTGAATCGAATTCAAAATGCCGACTGAAATGCGACCGGACGTGGATAATACTTCAATTTGGCGTAAAAAGATCATTCGACCCACATATCGGAGCATGAAACTGCATAGCTGTCAACGTGACGTTTGTAATATTCATTCGATTACACGGCGCGGGAAATGGGACACCTCGCGGTGACAGCAGCGCGTCACCTGCGCTTACCGCTATTTGAATTCAGAACTGGGCCTCTGATTGGTCAGTCGCTGTTTCTATTAGTCGTTGGCTGGAAACAAATGAATGCAGTGTTCGACCACAAAGGTTGGATTCGAATATGGAACGTTTGATTTGCGATTACAGTGCTCGTAACAGTAACATGATGGAATCGAATGAAACATTTGAATTAATTCGACGCGAGCTGCCGGCACGGACCAAAAAGGAAAGCGAGCTGATCTGGCGCGAGCCTGGCATCCGACGCATTTGGATTCAGCGCAGCGCCTGCAATATTGGTAACAATCCGAATGTCCGGTTGACTGCTTGAATTTTAAAACACGCCGTGATATATGCACTGGAGCAATCATTTTGAATAGCAATAACCATTGATTTGCCAGTGTTAAAACCTCTTTCCAAAACCCGTATATTTTCGTTTGTCATTTTTTGTTTAAAAAAAACTAAAAATAGTAAGCAACCGTCGTCATATTAACGAATACGCGCCTGCTCCTAACGTCAAGAAAACATTCATTAATTCCTCCGCGGCGTAGGGCGGCAAATCTCTTAATGCCGTACCTGAGACGTGTACGAAAGCCCGAAAATTTCCCCTGAAATAATATTGAATAACGTCGCGGACTTAGGACAAATCCTGCGTCGTGAGCCCTCGCTAAAAATAATTATAACACCAGTAATCCTGCGACGGTGCCTGCTGCGCGCCAGACGCATTGTTTTCGTGCCTGCGTACATGTGTTTCTTAATTTTCTTATTCTACAACGTCGTATCGGCATTGCGTTTATTAATTGTCTGTCTTTAGTTGCACCTTTGTGAATTCATTAACGGTTTTTTCTTTAAATCTAGCTTCTTTGAACCATGAAGGAGGTAAGATTTATCAGTAAAAAATATAAATGCCATAGACGAACGAGACAAGAATATTTTATTTTCCGTGATAGACGCAGTGAAGATCCTAGATAAAGCCAGTAGATTAATTTACAAACTGTCATAGCGTCTCACTTTATCACAACGCTAATAAAACTACCAGGGCATCAGCGGACTAGGAGAGTTTGCGAAACGCGGAATTCCTAGGCGGCGCGGTGTTGAGTTACGCCAGTATCGGGTTCGCTTTGAGGAGCCGCGGGTTTAATCGGCGCAGTGCAATTTACTCTTTATTTATGCACACGCGGAGTTACACCGTCTCCGCCGTTATGTTCGCCGGGTACTTTACGGTTATTGGACGACCGCGTCAAATGCTAATAGAAATGGAGAATGGGCTGACTTTACAATCGTCATATTCGAAATTCGAATTAAAACGACGCGACGTCGACCGAATCACATTTTGAAAATGGAACACAATTTTAAAAATGGAAGTTGCTACTGATGCTCGAAAAACTTTTTTAATAGCACCTCCATCATTAGCCGTAAAATACTGGCAGCATAAAGTTCGTTCTATACCTAAATAAAATTAAAAGGATTAAGCGGCGTCCATTTTCGAAGCTCTTATTAGTGTCCCCGGCGAAAATCCACCGAAAGCTTTTATTTACCCATCCCCACTAACCCAATAATGTTGCCCCGAAATATGACTCAATTTTCGGCCGTTTTCGGTGTTAAAAATCTTGAGGAAAGTTGGCCTTCCCTAGCTTTATTTAGGTAAAGGGCGACTCGTAAGTTTCCCGGGAGCGGGCAAATTGCAAGCGAATCCGGGAAACGAGAATTTATTAATATTGGAAGACGTGGACGGAGGGAATCTCCACGAATTAAACGGTAAAGACCTTTTTTATTTGGACGCGCCCGAAATAAATACTGGTACAGCGTTGACATTGCGATTTGATGAAAATTTTGCGCAAAGTAATTTATTGCCAGTGGAATTTTTATGCGAGTGAGATTGCATTTGGCTTATATAAAGCTTTATCATCAACCTATAGGCTTCCCAATGCTGGGCTCAAGCCATAGCACATTAACAAGAATATATTAAGAGTTCGAACAATAATAATAATCATAAATGAATAATTTTAAAATAATACTTAATATTTTTTTTTTATATCGTTACTTGTATTAAAGCTGTGTACTATCTTGCGCCCATTCTTCTCCACAGCTAAAAATAAACGTCCTGAATGGGTAGTAGGTACAGAAATGTATGGACGATTTTAAAACACTTTTCTTAAGTATATTTAAATATAAAAAAAATGACGTAGAATAGTTGACGGGTCTAATGCGGGTTGTTGAGTTTTAACCATATCACAACAACAACCGGGACTTAATTCAGATGTGCTTTGATGCTTAGGAGCTCGCGATATTTTGATCTGGTCACCAATTCAGTCACCCAGGTTTCCTGGCTATCTACCATCATCTCTTCTAAATCTGTCACCATTGCAATGTTAGTGACATTGATTAAAGTTTATAGTTTGAAACAAGTTAGCCTGTACCATAGTGGTTGAGGATGTGAGGTGGAGTGTGCTTTCACCATCAGCTATATCATCACTAACCGTCTGCCTTAAGTCTGCTAACTCAGCAACGTCTCAATATTGTGTCGGAATCGAAACCTTTTGATTTTGACATTAAGACTATGAACAATTTCTCGAAGGGCCACCGAAACAGGAAAGTACAAGTAGACTGTAAAAAAAATAGAAACTTTGCCCCGGTAAAATGAATTAATAAATAAAAATTATGTGCAATGAGAAAAATTAAATTCAAATATTTCTATTTTACACAAACATTAGATTCTATTCCCCGACGCCACACCCGGGATCTACGTACTCCCCTCCCCCCGCGTGGGCGACAGAAATCATTTCCGTCCATCCGTGCCTCCGTGGGGCAGATTTCCGAAAACTACCCACAATTTTTAAATAAGCGCCGGTTAATACCGCGCCGAGTGGCGACTGGACAGGAAATTCGGATCTGCCGGAAATAGAGTGTGTAGGTGAGACGACATTATATATCCTTAGAGGGCATTAGAAGGGGACGGAGTATACTGATTTATGGATATACAAGAAATTTCAATTTTTTACTTTGTTTCGGTATTTTGTGACACTCAAACGATTTATGGGCTCTACATTCGAATTGAAGTAATTTTATGAAATCATGTAGGTGCTTATATTCTACTGTAATTAGTTTTCCCGCTGCAGGGCAAAAGTGTGAAATAAGAAAGTTTGACACTTTATTTTAAAATATCACAACTTAATATGGATGTAAATCTGAATTAAAAATATTTTATTTCATTTATTTATTTTTAAAACTTTTTAAATAAAAAATCACACGACTTTTTACTAAAATAGTAGCACATGACATGACATGACATTATGTTGACAGTGCCAGTTTTCAAATTGCCGCGCATTCTAAGTACGAATTTGAATCGTTCAATTTTAGAACTCCGTTTGGTCGCAAAACTTAACAGCTTTACGTCCGCGTCGTCATTTGTTTCAACAGCTTTTGGCGGGCATTGCAACGTCACTTTACTATAAGTGCCGGGGATTTTTCGTGGTTTAATTAATACCGTCATTTGATAGGCGAGTTTGCCGAAAGAGTTTCCGTGTTTGCACGCTGATACCGGGTTCTGTTCCCGGAATAGATTAGGGCGAGTTATCGTATTCCTCCGTTTGCTTAGGACGCCCGACATTAGAGGGTGGCTCCGGGAATATTGACGGAGATGGTAGTCGAAAGGATTAGCACAAAAACAAGCTGTCAATATTTGTGGTACTTACTGATAACTTGTCGGGAATAATTTGAATGTTAATTTTCGTATCAACAACAAAAAGTCATTCAAATGAAAAATTAACTACTTGCAATTGCCCCAAATACTCATTCTGGGATTACGATTTCTCCCTAAGATTACACGCAAATTTCTGGAAATTAAAAAACATCAAAAATTTTATAAAATGTTCAAAATAATTTTTAACGCAAATTTCGTTGCGAACATTTACCAAAAATTGTATTTAGAAGTTTTTTGTATCTGCGTGAAAACGGATACAACCTATTAAATGGCAGCGCTTCACTGCAAGACCAAAATAATGTGTTCCACGTGAACTTATTTAACGTGAAAAGGTAAGCACCAGATTAAAAATAATTGAGGATAGCTTGTCAAATATTAATTTATTTAATAGAGATGGGAAAATTGTGAAACTGAATTTTAAATCGTTTACTGAAGCAAAGTACCGTTATAGGACTAATATCAGGAACCCACACAGACTCATATTAGAGAGTACTCCTAGAACGGAACAGAATAGTTGTTACGCAATTCGCATAAAAATTATAATATAAAAAAACGGCCAATTGCAAGTCGGACTCGCGCACGAAGGGTTCCGTACTTTATGACGTATTAAAAAAAAACTACTTATTAGATCTCGTTCAAACCAATTTTCGGTGGAAGTTTGCATGGTAATGTACATCATATATTTTTTTTAGTTTTATCGTTCTATTTTTTTAGAAGTTACAGGGGTGGGGGGACGACACATTTTAGCATTTTGGAAGAGTCTCTCGCGTAAACTATTCAGTTTAGAAAAAATAATATTAGAAACCTCAATATCATTTTTGAAGACCTATCCATAGATACCCCACACGTATGGGTTTGATGAAAAAAGTTTTTGAGTTTCAGTTTTAAGTATGGGGAACCCAAAAATTTATTGTTTTTTTTTCTATTTTTGTGTGAAAATCTTAATGCGGTTCACAGAATACATCTACTTACCAAGTTTCAACAGTATAGTTCTTATAGTTTCAGAAGAAAGTGGCTGTGACATACGGACGGACAAACAGACAGATAGACAGACATGACGAATCCATAACGGTTCCGTTTTTTGCCATTTGGCTACGGAACCCTAATAACCAGTACATTAAAAGAACTCCCATATACTACACTACTACACTACTACCACACTACACTACTACCATATACTACACTACTAAAACACTTTTTAAACTATTGATGAATTTTTAAATAACTAAGCTAATGCTTGATATACAATCTGGTGACATATACCTATAATTAATTAATTCTAATTCTTTTTCATTTTAATTATATTTAATTTAATTTAATATTTGTAGGCTAATATGTTAGCTAAATGTGCGATTCTCAGCCTTACACTTACCATCACTTTAATGTACCGCATTTAATACGAATAAATAGTTTGATTTGATTTGGTTTTGAGACGATCATAGACAAGGATCCCGTGACTAAATAATATGTGCAGTTAGAAGTCCGTCGTGCCGTTTTAAAAATAAACAATTTAAAAAATAATGTTATTCTTAGTTTGCATATACGGCCTGGAAACAACAACGATAATGTCGCTAGTGTTTATGTAAAGACATTTTCTGACAGAAAATGCTAGTGATTTATCTCGCATCAAAGTGCCTACTCTGATTTGATTACATCACAAAAGAAATTAAAAATACAAAGCGGGCTTTAGAAAAAAGATAGAGAAAAGCATAGAGGCTATAGAAGAAGTATAAGAAGATAGAAAAGAGATAGAAAGCATGGAAGAAGAGATATTACAGAGACAGAGAAGATTACAGCCGCTTACAAAACATTATCACAAAACAGGCTTTTTGCCTGAACAGTAGCATAAAAACTGTGAAATGCCGTCAAACTTAAATTGCAATTAAATTATCAAAGAGTGCTATCATAAACAAAAATAGAGCGAAAAATTACGCGTGCTAGCTATTCTCGTCTGGACCAGAGGTAAAGAAAGCGCCCCGGGGAGAATGCAGACCACAGACAAGGTTAATACTGAGCCCTCATCCAAAATAGACATTATAAAGATAAAAGACTGATAAAGTTGTTGCATAAAGTATATTTAAATAGATTTCTTTTATATAAGACATTTTATAGTATTCTTATGGTCGAGTGTAAAGTCGTGACATTTTTATTACGTAAATTATTATGCTGCGTTATCGTTTTATAAAATATATTTGTTTATTTTTAAATTAAAAATTTAGCTAGTGTAATACAAGTGTAAACGTAATATTTATAGACCTATGTATCATTATAGATACCTATGTAAAATGTATTTATACAAAGAACTGTGTATTCGTTTTTAATAAAACAAACTTGGGTTCGACCATTTCACTATTACAAAGCCATAACTGACCGCTATCGGCAGCGACCCCCAAAACCCAGCGTCGTATCCTGTAACCTTAGACGGTCCACTGCAAGATATCTTATCTTAACGACTCCCCACCCCCACCCCAGGGGGTTCGATACAGCGGCCAGATATGAAATGGGTAATTTTGGTCAACTCTCCCGGCTAGAGTGGCTTTTATTGCAGTTGTTTGTAATTGTTCGTGATTTGACGGCGGACATCTTGCGTTAGTGGAATTGGCGCGAAAGATGCGCCTCCTCCCCCGCGTTATCGTTTCACGTTCTTTTGTCTTTGGACAACTTTTTAATCTGTGCTCTAGGGCTGTTGTTTCGTGTGATTCGCTTTTTACTGGACCTTTTTTCTTTATTTTCTTTAACTCCTGTATTACAAATGTTAAGTGGGTGATAAATAATCAGGTCTACTTAAGCAACACAAAATTGTAATATAAATAAATCTTGTGATTTTGCGTGCAAACAAATAAAGATGACGTAACTCGGTTTGTCTTGACTTCTTTCAACAACTTTATACCTACGAGTATAAGTATGAAACGGATTAAAACCTACCACATTAGCTCAATAAACCTTAGTGGGTTAAAAAAATACCTAAAACAAGGAATTATTTTACTTTCTCAATATTTGCCTTTTCCTATTTTCAACCACATGGCAATTAATAAAAATCTTAATTAAAAAAAATGTAGCAAAAATATCCCGGGCAATAACTTAAGCAAGATATTAACAGTACCAGGACACCATAAGTCAGCGACAAGCAATATCCGAGGAGCGCCGAAAAATCCACGCGGATTCCAGCTCCGTTTGATTAATGCATCCCGATGTCACAGTTATTGCGCCCGGTCTCCTAGAATCCCCTATATCAGGAGGTGTTATGCCAAATCTAGGGTATATTAAAAAGGGCGGGCGGGTATTTATGTGGAGGAGGTACACCTGCGTTGGCCCGTGCGTGCGGCTTTCACAGATATATGATCTCCTCGGTTTCTCTGAGGTCTTGGTAGCTTAATGCGCTCGGTGGGATTATGTGCGTCTCGGTGTATTCTTTTATCGTGAATATGGAAATGTTTTATTTGAATGTGTCATAAGGAAAACACAAGCATATTGTTTAAGTAATTTGCTATTCGTAAAAATTTAATAAAAAAATACTTAAGCTAGTGTACGTAGTAAGTTCAGCAAAGTGGTTGAAGTAGCCAAAATCCTGACTTAAGATTTTCTGTACAAGAAAACTGCTAGTTTCTGGGCCACCAGAAGAAACGAACAACCGATGCTAAATCTTCGAATAGATAAAGAGCTTAGGGCTTTGGGTTTCAATTTAAAAAATGTAAAAGTGGCCCCTATTTTTTAAAAGTTAAGTTTTATGCTTATAAAAAACAGACATTAAAGTGATCCATTTGTGATAGTTACAGTTACTTATCTTCTATATTAGTAGTTATTTAAAATAAAAAGCGATTTGGTTGTATGGCGTAGATGCTGGATGAGTACAGACTTGCAGAACATTTTGGCAGAAAGGTTCTTCTCAGTACTAGGTCCCCAGCCTATATAGGCTTAATAACCGATGGCAAATTCATAAGCGCTAATTTTTGTAGCCTAAACTGGTCAAATAATTTGAAATTTGGAATAGTTTGCTAATCAAAGTGTAAATTATTTGACACGAAGCCATAAGAAAAAAAAAGGTCCACACAAAAGAAAATTGTTTTGTACGATATTAAAAAAGCGTACCACCAAAGCCCTATGGGGTAAGGGTGCGTCCATAATTCGGACACTTTACAATCGTCGTATCGTTTTAAAAATGCATCGCCGGTCAGCGTCCGTCGGGGCCGATCCCAGCAGCACGGTCAAAGTGTTTCCGCGATCAATTCTTAATGAAGGCGCAAACCCTTCATCTTACGGCGCTCCGTACCCTCGCTTCGAAAACAACGGGTTATTTCGGCGCCTTTTCTTTCAGGGTTGTTTAGACGATGACAAAAACGTATAATGCGCATAAGGGTCGTTTTGATCAAAAAGCACCTTAAACCGCATTTGTAGTCTTGTGGTTAAGACTTCCGGCCTCAGACGCGGAGGTGCCGGGTTCCATTCCTAGTACATGTTTGTGTACTCGGTTTGGTTGGTGGTAAGTCTTGTTTGTCCGCCTGGCTAGCTACCATCATTTTATTTAAATATGTCGCCATATCATCAATGTTATTAGCATTGTTGTTCCGGCAGCTAGAGATATGATAGCCAGTGCCTCAGTAGTTGAAGGTCCCGGGTGAAGTGATTCCACCATCAGCCTTATCATCACTTAGCATCAGGTGAGATGAATGCCAAGTTCTTAACCGTAAGTTGTAACAGAAAAGAAGCAACTAGAAATTTTTCAAATTACACAATGTTATTCTAATAACACTGCCGCATAATAAAAATTTTCGTTTGTATTTTGCATGCAACATTATAATTTCCGCGGCGCGGAGAGCATCCAAGTTGCGCAGTAAATTTGAGCCGAGCTGAATGGGTTACACGCGGGAATTTTTCCAAGAGGAGCAGAAGAGAGAGGAAAACTTAACATTTTCCACGGAAAGTCGGTAAACTTGGTGCAAGTAATCTAAAGTTAGGTACCAAGGCGGCAGAGGCTATTTAGATGCACATCTTAACTCGCCCATATATCTAGATTGTGAGGGAAGTTCCCGAGAACTCTGGGAGTGTTTCCGGATGTTTGCTTCTTTTTTTTCCGCCCGCTCCCTCTCGAAATTGCAAGTGTGGACGACAAGTAATCCAATAAGAGTTGCTGCCAAAGCGCCCGTTTCGATCGAGTTAATTAAAACAAAGAGCCGCGTGAATTTATGCTCGCCTAGTACATCGGGGACAGGGCCGTATTTATTTAATTTTAATAAACATTTGCATACACAAACGGGCGTCGGGTGCGTCTCGCTGATAATGCGGACATTTGCATCGGGATGAGTTATCGGTCAGGTGCCGCTGTTTGCTCCATGTTTGACGTTTAATTTGCGAGTTTAGGAAGATTAAAGCCGCTGTGGAGTTGCAGCTTTGCGTAATTAATTACCCGTCCTTTTACATTTCATTATTACATTTTATGAGTAGTTTGAGTGTTGGAAAAGTGACGTTAATGGAGAATAATAAACTTCATATTTTTTTTATAAACGTAACGTGTACTTTTTTTGTATATAATAAAATACTCACATTTATCGTTCAGCGTATTACCTTTTAAAGAATAAGGAATTAAATGTTTCACATAATACCTTTTGCATGCTTTATGTAATTAATATAAGACATAAAGCAGTCTAAATGCCAGTAAATGCGTCATTACAATTTCCTTACCCACCTATCCGGCTCGAAGGACCGATTCGTTTTTACCGTGGCCACTATCTCATTTCCCTGCCGGGTCAAAAGTACACAACAAGTCGTGCCTGCATAATCGGGTACCAGGGGGCCAGATAGGCCGGGAGCTTAGCTAATCAGAGCGGGCGGACGATTAAGCCGAGAGTGGCCGCGCGATAATGCCTCTCGCCCGATTAGACTCGCTGACCACCCCGGGTCTTCTGCTTGCCTGGTATCTGCCCTCGAAGACCGGTATAATCCCGGATTTTGTTTAGCGTTTGATTGCCAAATATAGTTATTAGTATGCAAATCACTTTTATTACCCCTATTAAGCCGGCTCGCCTTTTGTTTTGGTATTTAGAGATGTTTTGCTCAATTGCATTTTAAGCTGAATAACCTTTGTAACGTCTTCTATGTCTTTAATTTACTTATTTTTATTGTTGGTCAGCAAGCTTTCAACTAGCTAAACGAAACGTAGAAAGCCCGACATAATAAATCGTAACATTCCCATAAAAATGCCTCCAAGATGGCGGGCGTCCAGTGAAGTATCTCGGTGTCGTGGTCCGATATATTTCCGTCCAGCATTGAGCCAATCAGCCATATCGCTTGAAATCAATATCTATACTAATATTATAAAGCTGAAGAGTTTGTTTGTTTGTTTGTTTGTTTGTTTGTTTGAACGCGCTAATCTCAGGAACTACTGGTTCGAATTGAAAAATTCTTTTTGTGTTGAATAGTCCATTTATTGAGGAAGGCTATAGGTTATATTACATCACGCTATGACTAATAGGAGTGGAACAGTCGCTAATTAACGCGGGTGAAATCGCAGGGCACAGCTAGTCTGAAATATAAACGAAAGCTTGTTTTGTTATTTATTTACAAAGTCTTATTCTTTTTGTACAAAACCTAATTTGTTTTTTTTTGTTTTAGGTAAGTCTTTACGCGTATTGCAGTGGTGTGGTAAGAGTACTTTTAAGGTAAAAATCGTGTTTTTGACATTATTCAAGTACCGATTATAAAATGCGTATTCTCGGATTTTTAAGTAAGAAAAAGTTATATCTTCTTAAAAACAGTTTAATCTTACGGTACGTTACTAGTTAAATTAACTGTTACACGCGATAAAAATGTCGGAGATGTAATTTTAATGACTCCTGAGTTGCGCGTGCGCCGCATATGGCGGTGTCACGACCATAATGTACTGGAGTGACAAACTTATTAACACTGGGCAAGTCGATGTCGCGAGAGAATCTACCTGCTGTCATATTGTCATACGAGCATATATTATCATAACTTTATTAAGAATTTCTTATTATTTTTATTAATATTAAAATAATTTTTCTTTTTGGCATTCGTTATTTGACACCTGTAATGTAAAAAAAGATTTGCGCAAATTAATTCTACAGAAGTAATTCCAAGTTTGCGCAAGCGTTGATTTGCGCTGATTTATCGCCAATTTTGATGGGTATAATAGGATTGACGCCTGTAATAGTAAGATTTGCACAAATTCATCCCACAGACGTAACCGCGAATTTAAGCAAAGATTCGGTACGGTGGCTTGTCTAAATTATTCAAATAAATACATCATCATCATCATCATCTTCATCATCAGCTCATTTTTGTATCCCCACTGCTGGGGCACGAGCCTTCCCTATGGATGAAATAAGGGCCATAAACCCCCACGCGGGCCCAGTGCGGATTGGTGGTTATTAACGACTGCTAAAGCAGCCAAGACCAACGGCTTTACGTGCCTTCCGAAGCACGGAAAAGCTCGAGATCATAAATTTTGGTCACCCATCCAATGACCGGTCTTTGCGAAAGTTGCTTAACCTCAGCACTCGCAGACCGGGCGCGTTAACCACGGCGCCATCGAGCTCCTCAAATGGCATACACATTGTAAAATTAGCTTTGCTATCGCATTAGGTACCTGGCTGTAATGCTAATTTTGAGTGTTATAATAAATAATTAAATTAAATTAAAAATAATATATAACTAGAGTAGTAGCACCAGTCTTCGAGAGGACCCAGTGATCAACTCTTTTTAACTTTAATCATTAAAAAATCGGGTCAGCAATAGATTTTTGACTTTAGTTACAATACATTTTAAATTTTATTTTATTTTTTGGCGACGAAATCTGGTGTAAGCGTTTTTTATATAAGTTATTCAACAAGCCCTATTTCTTCAAAGTATAAGAGAAGCGGGAAACTCATTCGGAAACGTCCACTAGACTTAGTCTATGAAACAATTACTTAGAAAGCGGGTGCACCCACTCGGGTGGGGCCGGGGGGGTTGGGGGGACCGAAGCCATTTTCATAATGCACCGGAGTTCTTCTGTTTAAACTTAACACTTTAAATAATTGGCAAGGCTTGCTCGCAGGTGGCCTTCGACGGGTTCAGTGACTGTTATTAACTGAGGCATATTAAAACTAGTATAATTCTAACTTATAGTCTAACTAATCTTTACTTTATACCTTGTACAAATCCAGCATTCACTTCTAAAGAGACAATTCACAGATATTAAAAAAAAAGATAAGTTGATTTTCTTTTTCATTAAACGTAATTACATTTTGTGTTATTTAGTTTCGGGTACAGATTGAATTTATTATAGCAATGCCAATACCAATATCGACGGTTACCTTATGAGTACATCACTATTACATTATTCTATGTAGTTAGGGTTTTTAGTCTACAATTTTGCGTATCTGTGTCAGAGCTCAGACCACAAGTACCAACATTTCACAATAAGTACTTTTAAAAAAAAAGAAATGCATATTATTATTTTTTTCATTAATTTCATATCAATTCATATCAATCCTGTTAACTATTCATAACGCTTGTACGATTCATAAGCAGTCTAAGACAACAACAACTAAAAACAAAACTTGACATGTCTCCCAAGCATGAAAGACATAGAGACTTTATAATCCGGTCACCAAAGTCCCACCATTACAAGCGTGCGTAACCTTCACGATCGTACCCAACGAGCTCCATCCACTCACCATTTAGGTTTTCGCTAAACGAAGCGACGAGACAGAAACACTTGCAACGTCACCGCCAATAAGAACGCATTTCTTAATGCACTCACCCCGTGGCCATATTTCAGTTGGACTGTGAAATTCAGGCGCATTTTCAGTCTAGACCCGGCTAAATTAATACGAGGTGCTTGCCCGCGCTAAAAAATTAAAACTTAACATTTTGTTGTTACTAGTTAGTTATTAGATAAACAAATGTTATTTAGCGTGCTTGTCGACAACTAAGTAGATTGTATGTAAAATAGTTAGACAGTTATTGTTGCATGGAGTCTACCTAGCTTTCTTTACAGGCTCTCTTTTATGTCCCCACTGCTGGGGCACGAGCCTTCTCTATGGATGGATAGGAAGAACGGGCGTAAACCACCACGTGAGCATAGTGCGGATTGGTGGTTGTTAACGATTGCTAATGCAGCCGGGGCTAACGGTTTTAAGTGCTTAATAGCACAGAGAAGCTCGAGATGAAAAATGTTGGTCTCTTAATCCTTTCACCTTTGCGAAAGTTGCTTAATCTCCGCAATCGTGGACCTATTTAATTTAAAAAGAGAAAATAAGTAGTTTTTGTCAAATTTCTTAAAATCCAACATTAAAAACTGATACCACGGCTTTTAGGCAGGTACTCATAATGTGAGCACAAATACGAAAATCAATCGAAAAAGGTTCCAACATTTTAAAAATAAATCAGTTACCATAGACAAAGGCAGTATGAACGTTTATTGGCTCAGCGTTTTGGTGTAAATCCTTTATGGTGGGCGTCAGCTCGCGCGATACGATCGCGAGTGAGTCGTCACGACTGACGCGATTGAGATGTCGAATTTAAATAAAGAATGTGTTTAATACGCGCTGCAGCTCGCCGGTTAAACGCCGGTTTACGCTAAATGACAATATACCAAACGGAATGGTCCAATTTTCATTTCGAAATTGTCATTTTGCATTTAGCATGCTGTATTGTATCGAAACTGAAGATAACCTACAATAATACTCACATCAGAGGAGGGATTCGAAGCCACGAACTTTCGCAATCAAGGATACTCAATAAATAAATATGTCTCCTGGAATTGCATAATTTAAGACCGCTCTCAATAAAATATGGTTATTTTGTTGATTCTTTTTGAACTATTATAATGCAATACTGGTGTCGTTACAAGTAAATATACTCGTTTAATAATAAAGCAGCTATAATTACAATCAGTAAAGCGACTCTCCACAAAGGCAGGCCGCTCTCCCGCCAAAGCGTTTGTCTATGCGACGCCCCGACGCTAAACACCTCTTGACCAATCACAGGCGCGGCTGACTGGCGGCCAGCCAATGGCACACCTCCGCAGAGATGTATTAGACAGTGGACATGCTTTTAATATAAATAGCTAAGCATAAAACCTCTGGGTTAGTTTTATCATATGAAATGGAGCATTAGCTGATGGAAAATCATTACAACACTAAGGTTGGTTCTTAGTCCAGTAGTTTAACCACTGGTGCTGGTGGACTTAGAGGGGTTTGATTCCGAGCGGACGATATATCTTATTGTGCTTACCTTGGTTCGCTACCATCATCTTATCTAAGACTGTCACCATAACAGCAGCTGTTAGTATTTTTATGTTCCGACAGCAATAAATAAGAATAAGTAGCCACTTCCTCGGGGAACTTCCACCTTCAGCCTTGTCGGTACTCATCATCAAGTACCTGTACCTGTATCCAGACGTGATGCTGACTCTTAGAAAATCTCCGGTGTTTAATCGTTCAAGTGTTGACGGCTTGAAAAACCACTAAGATTTTCGCCGCTTTTATTACCCTGAACCTGATTAAGCTGTAAATAAAGTCCAATCCAAAGGCAGACATCAGCACATTTTTCCCACAAAAAAAAAACCATAAGCCATCGTTGCATAATATGGAAAAGAACTTCCTATCCTCAAGCATCAGTGACCAAACTAGCTTGAAGACTTGAGGCATCTCACTGGAATCTCCGAAAGAAAAAGGCTGAATCTCGACTCAGAACCTGGCCATTTGGAAGGGTTGATGGGGGGAGTGATGGTGACTTATGTAACCACGAATCATCATCATCGTCATCAACTCATTTTTATGTCCCCACTGCTGGGGCACGAGCCTTCCCTATAAATGGATTGGTGGTTGTTAACGACTGCTAACGCAGTCGGAACCAACCGCTTTACGTGCCTTCCAAAGCACGGAAGAGCTCGAGATGATACATTTTTGGTCACCC
Organism: Eudonia mercurella; assembly: GCA_963082485.1. NCBI lineage: Eukaryota > Metazoa > Arthropoda > Insecta > Lepidoptera > Crambidae > Eudonia > Eudonia mercurella. The sequence continues at coordinate 16,124,701 of OY720041.1, forward strand.
ATTCGATGACGGGCTTATGCGAAAGTTCTTAACTTTAGCAATCGCAGACCGGGCACGTTAACCACTGCGCCATCGAGCTCTTCGGATGCGGGCGCAAAAACCTTTGCGGTGGCTTCGCTGGTGGGGCGTAATAACTCAATGGCTCGGCTGATTCACGCCGCCTGCCCAGCCCTTGATAGAGTCGCCGGTATCGAGTGCCAGTAACGAGATATCACCCTGTTACCGGCACCGCCGCCGGCTTTAAATCGTTAACTGCCAAATAGTGAATAGCGAATAGCGTAGCACTCGTAAAATCTAAGGTTTTACAATGGTATCCATGCCAATTAGGGATGCGAATCCGTCTGGAGACTATAGATGGTACGGTGAATCTGTCACTCAGCTAATTTAGCGGTTTGGTTTTCTACAATATATTATTATTGTCTATATGCGTGTTATTATTACCATTAATATAACATTAAGAATTGAACATAGAACAAACTTACAATTAGGCGGTGTTATTGCTCTAAAACACGTCTTTATGATTTACCGTATCCAAGGTTGCCCACATTCTGCCATTTTCAAAATGAGGTTGTTAATACTTTTTACTAGGTATAACAGTTTTGTTAATGAAAATACATTCAGTATCTACAGTAATAAACTATATAAAGCTCTACCGACCGCAAATAAAACGCTTTACCTTTTTTCGAAACAATTGTTGAAAGTGCTGGTTCTAACTCATAAGTAACAGTTATACTTAAAGAAGAAATTGAGGACTAACTTCACACCTTGATAATGCAACTGGTATAACCGGCCAAATAGCCCATTCCCATTTAAAACTACCACATTGTTGACCAACGATTCGGAGACAGCAAAACACGATGTTCCATTTTCAAAAACGTGTCAATCCATTTTCATATTTTCGTATCTCGAACACGTCCTCTGTGTAATTAAAGCGTGCAGTGTAAAGCCGGGCGCAGACGCGGCATGAAGACGTCGAAGGGCACAATGAGCGCGGACAATGCCGCGATAACCGCGCCACTCCGTCACGCGGCTGACAGGGTTATCGGGACGGCACAATGGGCCGGCCCGGCGCCGGCCACCGGCTGAGGCGGGACTGCGCCGAGCTTATTTCGGTATCGGTTTCCTGGACCGCCGACCGACCACATTGTGGAGTTGCTACGTACTATTCCGAAATTGGTCGCTTCAGTCTTTTTGTGCGTTGCTGAATGTCAATGCGTTTAGCATTTTGGTGAAATTGCTATGAAAGGTTATATAATCAAGTTCGTTGTGCAAATGCGTGACAAACAAGTACCTGATTGACATTTCTTAGTCTTTCCTTGTCAGGTTTGTTTCACCAAAATGTTTGTTCACATCAAATACATATCGTACCTACTACGTGTGTTATGGAGACTTTTTAAATGGTTATATATAAATCTTCTTAAAAGTTATTTTCGTAAGATTTTGCTGTTGACCGCCTATGGTCTTTTCAGCTTACACCAATCTTTGGTAAAAACAGACCCCGGAGCTTTTAAGGGGTTCTCTTACTTTCCCGTGGTGATCGAGAAGTAAAGAAACACCATTCCCCAATATTGGAACCTCATATGCCAATCAAATGCGTACTTATGAGGGCATGAAAATCCTTCGAACTCCTTAAAACAGATCTCAGATATTGTCGAGAGGAATACCCCTATTAGATTGTCCGAGGACAGTGACCATTCCTTAAAGTTGGATCCAGATTATCGCAATCTGCAGAAGTCGATTATACATAAAATGATGCTACAAAAGAACACATGTTCTGATTTTGACGTTTGCACCGTCTCGCATTGCCGTCCGACGCCATTGAATTACGCCAATCCGATCCGGCGGTACATTGTGAGCCGCCCGGCGATTCCGGCGGTGTGCACGCCTCTTTATGTTTTGTCTTCGGATTGGGTTTATCACCTCGCTCCATTCAAACTAACGCTAATAAAAGTTAAATATGCCCGTGTGAACCTTCTAACTTTGTTTGTATTGTTCGAAATTTAGAATAATAGAGGTTCCGATGGTTGGTTTATGCGTTTTCGCTTGCGGTTTGACAGCGGTATTCACTTTCAGTGAACTGAAAATATTTAGTGAAGCGTGAGCTTTCTTAAGTATTCTTTTCTTGTGTGTTTTAATATACAAGTAAAATAAGAATATACTAAACTTGTGTTGTGTTCAGCCAATGATAAATTTTAATAAATATAATGACGTTTTTGAAAGTTATGAATTTTCTTGTTGAATCTTTTGTTTGACAACTTCAATGACAGTGATCTCTCCGAACGCAACTTAGCTTTAATATAACTTTAACACACTTTTGACAAACATTTGAAGTCGCAACAAGCACGCAACAATCGTTTCGGTTGAACGGCGGCCGTCACGAGGTACCAGGGGATCATATCAACCCGGAGACTTCAAAGAAACTATACAAAGTGGAAACAGAACTTGTTACGTTTGATTAGGCGCGTTCTTGCGCCCCCCGCCCCCGCTCCGCCGCGGGGCGCGCTTTGTTTGAGCTGCTTTGTGCTCGCCAGACGTCCGCGCTTTGATACCGTTTGATATTCCGTTACTCTTGTCGATTTATGCTCACCTAGTAATTTCATGACGTTAACATTTAAAATCTTGTGAAGGATTTCTTTATAGCGAAGGCTGGGCGTTCTATTTTGTAAGCTGATATTAAAACTCTTTAGAGGCTTTGTTAAAAGATTTGTAATAGACTAGACCCTATCTTAAACTAGCTAGATATAATTAATAATATGAGGAAGTTTTAGCCAAAGTCAACAAGGTCAGAAAGTTAACAAGGTAGAATCAATAGGTTTACCAATTATGTATTTATAAAATAAATTGAAACTGTATATAAACATAAAATTTAATTAGACTTGTGTCTTAAAAGTAAGTTTTGTCAAGATGTACCTGCCACAAATTAAACACGAATTATTTTACTTAAAAATAACTATTTGTAGGGGTCAAATAATTTTTTACGCAAATTTTGTTGCGAACAAATTATAAAAACACAAATGTTGAAAAAATTTCCACGAGCAGGATTTGAACCTGCACCCTTCTGACATTCCGGGTCAGGTGCTCTTCCAATTGAGCTATCGTGGTTCTAACCAGCCCGCCGAATGTCAGAAGGGTGCAGGTTCAAATCCTGCTCGTGGAAATTTTTTAAACATTTGTGTTTTTATAACTATTTGTAAGGTTTGTTTCGAGTCCGCCATGGTAGCTACTACTACTATCTTATTTAATTTTGCGGCCATATCCATAATTTTAACAGCATTGTCGTGTTCCGTCAATTAGAGATAAGATAGCAAGAACCTCAATTGTTGAGGGTTTAGTTTGAACTTAAAGTGCGCTTCTATCCATTCATTTCAGCTTTATCGGTACCTATTTACCAAATGGTGAGATAGAGGCTAGAGACAAGTGCGTCCCCATCGTGAAATAAAAAATAAATTTTCCGTTTCGAAAAGAGTATTTATCAAAACAAAAGAGCGCGTACCTTATTCATTGGAAAGAGTACACTGCAGTGCAAAAAAAAGCTGTCGCGCGTGGAACGGGTGTCAATAAAATTTGATGTTTACGCCGCGCGCGCGATATCTGGCGTCCGCGAGCGGTATATTGTTCGATAAATGAATTCCTGCAGTTAGGTACACCCATACGAGGGCATTTCGAAAGTGTGTTCTATTTATAAATGTTTGTTGTTCCTAATTTAAAATTTTAAAATAAGTGTTTAAGGTAACTCAAAGATTCAGTCATGTTCATAATGAAACCAACACATTTCAAGTTACCAAAAAGGTTTCGTTGTTGGTAAATTCTTCGTACTTATTGAAACGTCTGATTATACAAACCAACGTTTATATTCTAAATAATGGTGTTGTCACTTAAATACTAGTCACAATCAAACATTTATTTTAAAAACATTCGTCAAAATTGTACACACAACTACATACAACCAATATGTTCAACAAGTACAAGTTACACGAGGAAACACAATTTCCCTTCATTTTTTCAAATTTCCGACGCTACCCGTGTAGTGCGAATTTAGGTGGCTCACCGACGGCGGTTGACTGACGTTATTTAAAGCTTTAAACACACTTTTTAGTTCGGATTTTGCCGCGATCGACGGCCTGTCGCCTGGCTTTTGTCTGCCACCTTTTATTTCTAGCCTAGACCAGACAGCGATTAGTCAGCACGTGTTCGGTGTCGTCAGCCGGCACGACGTCTTTTTCCCGGTATAACGTTTAGTTTTTCTTTTGGATGTCACAGTAAGAGTGGCGTTTCGGTCGACGGGAAACGTGTTACGATAAAAAAACTAATAGAATGATACAGTTTGCAGTTTGCAGTATCAAGAAAGTAAAGCACTTTATTAGCAAACACAATATTCAAATCATAAGATCGCTTACTAAAGCTGCCGTCGTTAACATAGCGCTCTATCGAAATTATAATATCAATTACCGATGCATTAACAATTCATATCAGGAGTCAGACGTAGCAGAAACAGGAATCTCATATACGTAATGTTACTATTGTGTGAGAGGGATAAAAAGACGCTTCCGCAGCGCGCGGGGGGCGGGAGGGGGCTGACGTCGGAGAGCTGTCAAAATGTCAAATTTCAGAATGTAGCTCGGCGCAGCAACTTCAAACGTGCCCCTACCGACGGCGCGCAGTGTACGCTAGCTCTAATATAGTTATGGCGCCCTGGTACCCGCTCCTGTTAATATTCATGCATCTCATCCGAGTCTTCCTAGGAACACGGAGCCATTTTCGTGAAAGCCTCGTCCGTTGCGCTACTATGAATATGAATGAATAATTTTCCGTTCGTTTCTTGGATTAAACTTTTTGGATGCACTCTTGCGTGGTGAGCCTTGGAGCGAGTTTCCTCTGCCATTTTCAACTGCGCACAAAGGAAATTCAACATTAATTAATTCGAGTTTTGGAATTCGAAAACGCGTCCATCCGGCGAGCGGCATCGCACTTGTCCATTTGCAACAAAGTGAAAACGAAATTGAAAATTCCAATTTCACGTCTACTTCCTGAAATACACGCTTTTTTCTATTTCATCTCTCAAATACCGGGCATTCGCCACCGACGCTGTCTGTCTCGCTCTTGACGTGGAGGATATTGGAACTGGCCAAAAATGAGAGCTAAAAGAAACACTGATTCCTGACGTTTCAATATGCACTCATCTTCGGTGCTCGAAAAAATTGCGAGTTAATTAACATCCAACATCTAGCGATACACGGCGAAATCAGTGGTCATTCGAGTTTCTGCCTTGAAGTGTTGGAGCTAAAGTAAGATTTGGTTGGATACGAAATACAACTTGGAAGATTTGTTGTTTATGGGGCAATTGACATCAAAAACTCGCGTCTCTACAAAAACGTTTTGTGCGTTTCCAACTCGTCGTATAACAAGCTTGAGCGGTATTTATAAACGTCAATCACAACTGTCAAAAGTGACAGTAGTCAAATCCCGCCCCGTAATAACGGTAAAGGACGTTCCCAATTTGAAAAACACACGTTCTGAGTTCCCGCGCGTGCTCGATTTGCCGATTAGTGTTATTTTTGAAAATGGAATCAGGGATCGTGTCGCCTTCGGGTGTGCCCGCCCACAAGATGGCCGCTCTAATCACCCGACGCGTTCGCGGGAAAAAAGCGCAGAATGATATACAATTTCATTGAAGTGATATGTTATTACGGAGTTGAACCCGTAATTACTGGCGAGCTTTACGCGTGGGAAGGGATTAGAAAAAAAATGTTTGGACGCACGTTTCCAAACGGCTCGTGCTCTGTAATTGGGCGAGGAGGCCGAGCCATTCATGCGAGCGATTTTGATTTACGAACCGAAAGATTGTTTTCTAATTCGTGATTTAGTTTTTTGCACGCGCCGTAATAAGGTCTTAGACGTTGATTTTGGAATTTTCTAAATTACTTTATAAGGTGGAGCTTTTTGTCTTGTAAATATGATTTATGACATGGTGATTGTTGTGGATGCTGGGTGTGTCTGTTGATTTAGGGCCTATTATTTTGACACACTCTAAGTTATGTTTCAATTTTGTTTTAAATACTTGTGACGTTTCTAAAGCTGTGGCATACTGTAGACAATGCTTTGTGGACTAAAATTAGACACGTTGATGTTTGATAACAAGGGCCTCCTTACACCAAAGTGTCTAGTGCTGGTTTTATTCATATTCATATTCATTTATTCAACTTAAATTTGCAACAAGAGGTACAATGACATACAAGATTAGCCATTCGATTACGTTAACGAGAATATGTAAAATCATTGAAGTTAACACCAGATTTGCACATTTTCATCGCCAACATCGATTCAAACCAATGAATTCGTCCCTTTAAGTTCGGCAATTACGAGCTGGCGCACGTTACTTACCCGTCCGGCCGGCCCGGACACGGTGGCCGGACAGCTCGCTGATTTATCGGGTGTCGGACGGCGCGGGCGGACGCGCGGCGTCTCGGGACACGACTTGGGGGTTGATTTGTCGATCCGATTTCTGGTGTCAGCCGCCGGGTCGGAGACACCCGCCCATCAACCGTATAATCGACCTGTTATACATGTGGCCGTTAAATCCCAGTTTAATCTAAACTTGAGATGATCACCGTTATAAGCTAAACGATCCATTGTTGGGTTCAGGACTTACCAATTGAACTGAAAACATAAAGAGACATGGACAAAACCCATGGTCAAATGTGATCTGGTGGTTTTAAAGACAACGACCAACGACTAGACCAGACTTGACAAAGCGCAAAGCTGAAGGTGTGGTAACTGATCCCAAATCTGGCAGCTTCATCATCGAGCTTCTCAAACCATATAGTTTTGACTGACACAGAAAAACTATTTTCTACGAGCAAGTATCGAATCTACTTCTTCTCGTTATTTTACCATTAGAATAGGTAAATCATCAAGATAAAATTTATAACATCAAATTTATAATACATAAAAACTTTTCTAATCTGTCTATGATTGCTTCCCATCGTTAGACACGCTCGCTAGTCAACCACCTTACATTAAAAGTAATTTAAAAGTACATTTTCAACTATATCATTAGCTACAATACAATAAAACTGCACAACACCCAAGTGCAAATTACCGATCTCACACTGGAGCAGCAGAAAAACAAACTGTCATTCCCTTGACAAGCTTCCAAATTGGCGACACGGTCCGGCCCGCCCCGCGCCGCTCGCGACACAGCTTTGGCGGGGCCCGGAGCAGCGCTCCCCTGCATAACACCGCACAGAAACGACAATAGACACACTTCGTTATACAACGCTGCACTACAATAGTCAACACCCGCCAAAAACAGCACACGAACGACCATGGAAATCAAAAGCGTTGGGAAATCGCTAGCTTTTGTTCAGATGCGCAAAGTAGCTTCAGGCGTCTGCTACTAGCTATTGACAGTGTATCGGTGATTGTAAGTGCAGGGGACTGAGCAGGCTACAAGAATAACATTTGTCGTCAAACCGCAGAGGTGTTGGTTCGTCGCCCGAAGCGTACAAGGCATTGTTGAAGACGTTACCGATAAAAGGCGGTAATGTCGAACTGTGGAATACATTAATTGGTATACGTTGCGTGATAGGCATTACAGATTGTGTGTTTGGTTTGACAGCCATCTACTGAGTTGTTAGACGACATTTTGTTTTAGTTTTGAGATAGAGGTATGTTTTTAGGGTTCCGTACCCAAAGGGCAAATCGGGACCCTATTACTAGGACTCCGTCTGTCCGTCCGTCTGTCTGTCTGTCTGTAAATACTTATACGGTGCTCAGTGCGCACGCCAGTTTACTAAGGAGATCGGTTATGCTAGCCATCTTCGGGCGCACTAACGCCCCGTGCCGACTAGGAGCCGAAGTTGTGGAGTCGCCATGACCAAAATCGGTCGGACCATCCTCATCATCATCACGGTTCTCGATGTCTATTTTCACTCCTGACGTTTCAAAACCCTCAGCTGGTCCATAATACAGATACGCTTTTAAATTGGTGTCCTATAAATTCCACAATAAGTACTGCAGATAGACTAACTGCGAATAGCAGTTATGTTCTATGGCCAGAGACCTCCATACATTTATATAAATAAACAAACTAGGCCAACATACATTATTAAAGCTGAGAATAATGAGGAATGCAGAATGGACGTCCGCAAAATGGAAATTTCGCTCAAGTCAGACTGACAAGCTAGCTACCAGGCTATATCACTTCCAGGCTATCAGCAAATACGGGAGCCGTGTTTGCCGGAGACAGATACCAGGCAAACAGAGGATGCGTAGCGCAAATGTTTACTGTGAGCCAGTGACGGCGCGGCCCTACCTCCTTTGGGTGCAGTTGATTCCTAATGCTTTATGCTATCCTGGTACACACAGTAATTTAGGGGGACTATTTAATCATTTTTACTTAGAAATAACCTCAACAATAAATAAATAAATAAATACCTACCAATCTTGTAAAATTTTCTTTAAAAAAACAATTATTACTTCAATGTACCTGGCTTTTGTTTTTTTTTAATACACATAAAACTACTTGTTATGTAAAGGAATACTAACTTATGCGTTCTGTAAATAGGATCATATTTAATAGCCCCTTTTATAGTTATTCCCCCTTTTTCATAGATAAAATATCTTCAATCGATCAATGTTTTGAGAATAACGTTCAACCCCTCCTCTCTTCCAAATATTTGAAGAACGAAACCATAACTACTTAAAAAAATCTAACCAACTTCATTAATTACATAACTAACATCAACCGCCAAAACCACTGTCACCGCAATCTCGACCACAGACAAAACAAACAGTCTATGGTCTCATGAGCGTCCATAGAGCATCTCTCACGCGTCAGCTCGGAATGGCGCGCTCGCACTAGCACGTAAACTATCGCGCGATGATTTACGCCGCTTCGATATCGAATAACAGATATCTGTTAGATGCGAAATTTGTCAGATGCGCTGTTTATGCGGCGGCGCGGTTCCTATCCGTAGTGTAAACTGTGGGCCTGATGATTTAGCTTTTATTAATGTGGGTACGGTGAAGAAGAAAAATGTGAATCACATAAAGAAAAGTGTCAAAAAGAATATATTGTCTTTTATTTTACACGACGAAGTACGTTAAGCTTTCATCCTCACCAGATGGTAAGTGATGATAAGCAGAAATGGAAGCCCATTTAACCCGGAATCCTTATCCACTGAGAATCCATCCTTCTGGCATACTAAGACAGATTTATACAGACTAGACAGACTTGGACAGGAGGCCTAGAGCCCTACCTACTACAAAACCGAGTACAACTAGGGAAAAGTAGTAGTAGTCGTAAAAGTAGTTTAATTTCAATGGAAATCTAACCCATAACCTCTGGGTCTGAGATATCATAATACAGTGATTTTATCCACGTATACATAATGTGAAGCAAAAGCAATAACAATTCGCAGACTGCGTGTTAAATGATGATATTAAAACACAAAAGAATCATACTTTATTATTGAATAATTACAATTTACAGCGTACATTAATATCTACACAGTTCGTTGCAGCTCCGTTCTGTCCACTGTGCAAATGCGACGGACCATTCGATTCGACTCACGGCCCGAGCATCGATTACTCGATCGGAGCGATACATCGATTATTATTTATTCGCTCGCGGCGCTAATCAATGCGCGACACGCGTTTAATTTATGCAACCGATTCGTTTCGGATAGAATCATATTCGAATTTAATTTTCGAATGACGTTTATTTTTTTATTGGGACATCCGGTTTTTTGATCTGTGTAGGTATTTAAATAGTAAGAATAAATTGCTATCGCAAAATGACAAATTGATAAAAGAATGTGGGAAGACCTGAAACAACTGCCAAGTTTAGAGTGAATTGATGATGATGACGCCTCTGTGGCCGAGTGGCAGAGCGCTTGGCCCGATACCCGAAGCCCCGGGTTTAATTCCTAGGTCGGGCAAAGGTATTTCGGCTTTTTCGATGCATAGCCCGGGTTTGTCATCACCAACCCGCATTTGGCAAACGTGGTGATGAAGCCAATACCCATCAATTGTAGCGATGACTTGATTTCAATGATGGAGGCCTTTGCCCAGCAGTGGGACAGATAAAGACTGATTACTTTACTGATGATGATGACGATGGCTAATAGCTGACAAAAATTAGCATAGGCTAATAGTGAATCATCTCATCATCAAATAGTAATAAATGCCTTATGATAATAATTATTTTACTAGATTTACTGGACTTTAAATCTACTTCTACTATTTAAAAAAAATGCTGCTACATGGAGAGCCCGGATCTTGTTTGTAAGACTATTGTAATGTCTATTGTAAATGATAGATAGGTAATATCTATCTGTTGCTCCGTCTGACAAGAACGAAACATATTAATATATTTTTTATAAATTTTATGTCTTCAACAACAAACTTACAATTTATTGGTTTTTAGATCTTTCTTAAATTCAGTCACACAATTATTTTTTAATATTCTAGTAGAATAATAAGAATATTATTCTTAATGTTAGTTAGGATACGTTATTGATGTCTATGCGTAAATATGGAGTAAAATACTGAAGGGTTTTTACGGAGCAGTCTTCACCTCTCCTTTATGGCCGCCGGGGGTGCCATAAACAGGGGAATCAGTTTTTTATTTATTTTTACATTATCTTTGACGCGAGCTTGCTGCTTGTGTGCTTGCTTTATGGTGCTATATGATGTATATGATCTATGACTATTATATTTGGTCTGTGTCATTAGGTATATGATTACGAACCAATTTCGACTGCGAATTGGTAAATAGGTCTTTTTTTTTAAACCGTATTCCATAATAATATTTTTTTAATAAGTCACTGGACCTAGTGTTCAGTGAAAGCAACTGATGGATGTAACAGGCGCTTGTCAACCCTACGATGACATGGTACTCGTAAAGAGTTTTTATTATAAATGTAAAATAGTCGCGAGATCCGTATAGTGTTACATTTCAGCTTTTGTTACCATTGTTTTCTTAATTTACACCTCCTCATTGTAATATTGACCTAAGATTGTTACATACTCATTTATTTCTCTTTACTACTACTCGTTTAAACGAGTAAAATTAGTAGAGTTTCACTAGCATCCGATGGACTCGCAATCACCACTTCTATTGATATTCCTTCCAAACTCCAGTACCACACACTATCGCCCATCTGAATATAAAATGCCACCAAAATTTGGGTGTTCCTTGACTCACGGTTGTTTTTGCACAACAAAGTAGCGGTGCCGAGCCTCGAACCCTGGACGGGCGGTTTAATTGTCAATCTCCCCGATCTGGGCCGCTGACGGGCCCACAATGCCGCCGCCCGCTTTTTCAGCCCTAGCGTTATTTATGGCCGCGGCTGTATGCAAAACGCGCTCAATTGACGGCTAGGGTTGCCACCTGACGGGAAGTACTTTTGTTATTATATTGTAACTGGTTAACTAGATGAATATATCAACGTAAATAAATCCATACTAATTCTTAAAATTACAAAAATAAAAGCCATCTGCAAGTTTCGAACCCGCGGCCTAGGTTTTCGCAATCAAAATTATTCACCGCTAAACCAACATGGTTATATTAGACTTAGCAACAAACAAAATAGTTCAGTTAAACGTTTACAAAGAAAATCATAGCTTTGGATAAAAGCTAACTCTGTTGTCTGCATGAGTTACAATGAGAGAACCTGGGATAAGCATGTTCCACCGTAGTATCTTCACTTAACAGCAACTGAGATTGTGATCAAATGTTCACCTTACCTATTAGAATTAATCAAATAAACTGTATCTGTGTCTAATGACGAGTACAAAAAGAAACCTTTATAATCTCTGATGAAGACTCATTTTCCAGTAGTCCTATAAGTAACACGAAACTAGAGCGATATCGTATTAGCAATTGAGTAACACGCAAACCAAATATATATTACAGGCTTACGTCAATCAAATTTCAAATAAACGCAACGGAATATTTAATAGTAAAAAGCTTAAACCTTGCCACCTTATCTCTATTAGCATCTGCGTTTTTCACTTGTTTCGATCTGACTTGTGACAGCCCTGATAAAAATCAATCTTGCGTGGTACCAGCCCTGGCTCTCAGTCAGCATCCGCCGAGGTGCTCCTCATGAATATTGCTTCTTTTACATTTATTGGCAACCGTTTGAGCGAGCCGCTGCGCCAGCGCACGCGTTTTTTCCACTCTTAATGATACGGTGTCCTTTGATGTCGCGATTGATATGCAAAATCCTATATTGTTCACTCGCCAGACTTAAACAAGCACCGCTTACAAGTTAAACGCGCCTTTTTGCCGCGAAGCAGCAAGTACGTTGACTTGATACCGACAGAATCGAGAATTTGTCACGTCACTGTTAAAATCTACCATAGACAATGACATTGTGCGGACGGCGGCTAAATAGCCGCACACGTCACGCATCGCCCCAATTCTATCAAACCTCACAAGTGAGGTGACAGCTCCCAGGCTGGCCGGGAACGCTAGGAGTTGTGAACGCACCTATCTCATTTCCTAGCCCAGTTGCGGCTTCCGAACAGCCGTCAGCGCGGCCTCTTCCGGCTCCCGAGATTAGTATCGACGCCATTTACCGACTCACTGCCGCCATTGTTTCTATTGGCCGATTCACACGCGAGCGCTGCCCGGGCCCCGTCATTGGCCAATGGTCCAAATTCGAAAATTAATTTTCGAATGCCGACGACGCCGACCGCACGCGACCCCGTCATTCCAAGTTCAAAATAAATTTAAAGTTGCCAAATTGTCGATGATTTTTACACAGCGTCAAAGGATCAAATGGCGTGTTGTCACGTCGAAAGAACTATTTCCGTCCGCTAAAATAGCCCGCGTCCGCTGTCCATTACAGATCTGCATAATTTAAAAGCGATCCTGTCGCGGTAACTTCCGAATCGGGCCTTTGAATTCTTTATCTGCCGTCGAATTACGCTTCAGCGGTAAAAAAAAATGTAGAAATGTCCGCGAAAATTGACAGATGTCATTTAATTAACACTGCACGTATGGCAGCTACTTTTAGCGCCTTTTTTAATTTTCATCTGTCACCTGTTACTGAGATACTATCTTTAACATACTGCCAACCTTAAATGTCACTAAAAGAAAAAACGAACGTAGTAAAAATAGCAAAAAGGCACTCTAGCTCCGCTTTGCGAAATAAAAAGGTTCGGTAGACATCCACGCGTTCGCACATAAACAAAACATAAAATAAATAAACAACAAGACGCGGCGAGCAGGAACAGAAGGATACTCTCAGGAAGGGTTGTGATAGCGCCATTCATCAGGCGGTCACATCTCTTCGATAGGGTTAGTGCCACCTCCGCACCTTTATGTGTCCCCGGCGGGATATAAAGGCCCCATACTCGAAACCCTAGTTTTTTGACATCTATTTGTGGTCGGCCCCCGCCCTCTAACGACTTCGGTTGCCCTAGTCGCTATTCAGCTTCTGGAAGTGTATTAAAAACACAAATTTATTTATTGCTTCATAAAAAATGAGCGTGGTGTATGATTTGAGACGTCAAAAGTTCGCGGCAGCCGCAAAAGGAGTAAAGTGGAGCGTGTATAATTTAGCAGCTCGATCCGAAGCCGTCACGCGTGTCTGTGCAGCGAGGAATTTAATCCATCACACCACGTATCCACATTCTTTCGCGCGCTCCGTTCGGAAACTAAGATTTCCCTCTCCGATGGCGGGCGGCGCGGCGATGGCGTCGTCCCGCCGAGACGCGCTCTCTGATCCTACGACACGTCCGGAAATCACCGGGGCCCTTGAATATATTATTATTGTTATGGCAACACCGAACGCTGGCGAAATTGTGAAATACGCCGCGCACTCTCCGCGAAAATTATGCTCTAGCTAGCACATATCATTAGGGAATTTCGGCTTCGGTTCCCGCGCCGACTGAATTTTTCATCGCGCCTGCTTTTTTTAAAGATTTATTATACAGGCAAAGGCGTTTGTTGCGATCCCGTGACGGGGCTTTGCTCTGTGGTATATTAAAATCTTTGAGCTCATCTTCTATTTGGCAAAGTATATTTTTGAGTGTGTAGGCTTTTCTCTTCAAATTGGAAAAAAAAATATTCTTGTTTATGTATAACGGTTCTCAATGTATCCCTTCTCAGTAATCTGAGAAGAGACTCAGTCGTTCAGAAGAATAACATTTGCACGAGACGCGTAGGCATAAAATGATATGATGCGCCGAAAATCAAGTGATCCCTCAGCCACGGTTGCTCCGCTGGCGCGCGTATTTACATATTCTCATTCCAGCACCCCATAGATTTAGATGCGAACAAATGGATTGTTTCTCCACACCGAACCAAATTTATAGTTGGCTGTGAGTTTTTCGCGCGCGCCCGCCTTCCGCGGCGCTCGCTCGCGTAGCCGCGCTTTTTTCTCGATTCTCGATTCTCGATTTATTGCTAACTTATGCCGGGTATAATCGTGATTTTAATGCTCGCGTGATTTATAACGGTCGAGCGAGCGGATCACGGTGCGGGATTGCTTTTCGAAATTTGATATCTCTATATCGTTCATGATGCCCCGGTGTGTGACGGCGTGCAAACATTGCATGCATTCAGAAAATAAACGCTCGCTTCATATTGTGAGCTCAACTTTTGACAGATTTATTTTGTAGTTTAAATAAGAAAACATGACACGTCTTGTTCTTGAAGTACCAACGTTTCTTTCAGTGTCTGGCCGTGTAGTTGCATCGTGTCGGTGGGTCCGTCCGTCTGAGCTCGACAAATGCGGAGATGACATGTTTTTGCGCCTCATAACGTCGACCACGGGCCCTCACCGTCGCCGCCGCGTCGTCCGATACAAAATATCGTTTTTAAATTAAAAATAATTGGTAGTCATCAGCAAAAACGCTGCGCTCAGTATAAATTCGAGGAGCACCGTTAGCCGGCCGAGGGCCCGCGGGAGTTTATCATTTCTGTGTTTTTGTGTACACCGTAATAGGCTTCATAAATTTTTGATAACGTTTTTGCGATTTGCGACGCGGCGGCGGCGGCGGCGGCGGCCAAAAACTTACCGCCAAAAACGACGGGCGACTTAACAAGACGCTTGCTCCAGTGACACTATAAGTAACTGTAGAGTGAGTTTATAAAGCGAACAGATATTTATATAAATCAAGTGCTGATCACCATGTTATTAGTAGGTAACAAATGTATGGACGATTCAAAAACACTTTTCTTAAGTTTATAAGAAAGAAAAAAAATTACTTAAATTTTGAAAAGTAATAAGTAAGTATACAACGTGTAACAGAAAGGTGTGGTCAAAATGAAAAGATCCAAAGCGTATCCGATCCAGATCTTGTATGCAGAGTTACTAACACATAGAAATAGAAATAGAAATAGAAATAGAAATAATCTTTATTAACATTGAAACTTACATACCTTTGACAAGTAAGTAACATATATATATAACGGGTTTACAAAAAAAGAAGAATACATGCCAAAAGAATAGAGTTGCCAGCGGTTTCCACACTAGGACGAGCCTGACTTGTGGCAAACCCAACGTGAACATGATGCCAAGAATGAGATAAATAATTAATAAATAATAAATAATTAGATGACATGATTATTAACTTTAATTTTTTATGCAATTTTCAATTAAACATTTCTATTGTGACGTCACATCAAAATAAACAAGTCACAACTCTAGTGGTTTAGTAACCTCTGTGTCCTTACATTTATGATCACTGCTGCTTGCTTATGCGCGCATGACGCTGCATCCCTAGAAAATCTATAACACCCCTCTGCCCCCCATTTCGTCGTTCCGTTCTTGGGATTAACTCTGCCATACCTAGACTTTGCAGACTAGTAAACAATCACAGTAACAGTATAGACATATTTAATGACTCCATACGAAGCATTAAGCGTACATTTTATGTGGCCAAGAAAAAACTGTTATTATTAAGTTAAAAAAAGAAAAAAAGATAGAAATAAGTATAGTTTCATTTTATTATTTAGTTAGTAGATAAATTAGTACTCTTTTTTTTGTCATGTGGTGTCTACATTTAATTAGTTTTTTGTATTTACCTTTTGTCACTTTTATGTATCATATTTAACGTATTAGTACAAAAACTGTTGGTAGACCATTTAAAATAAATAAATGAATGACGCGCATAACTTCATTAATATAAATACTTAAATAACCATTACCAATTAAATTAAAGTTAATAGTTATGTCTTAATAAAACACATACAAGTTCTAGTTGAGATACACTTTGGATCGTTTCAGTTTGACCACACCTTTTTGATACACGTTGTATAGGTACAGTCTCTCCATCTCTGCAATCAAGTTATAGCTACAAATGGTGGGTATTGGCTTAATCATAAACGTACTTTGCCCGACCAGGAAGTTGAACCCAAGATGTTCTGATGCCTGGTTGAGTGATACCACTTGGCCATTGAAGTATAACAACAAAATAAGTAACAAAAAATAACTTTTATTGTCAATTTAAAAACAAAAAATGGACTCTTTGGAAAGGGTTATTCTTGCCCCCCGTTTTTGTTACCCCCAATACATTATTTACTTAAAAGAAAGTCAAGAATCAGGAACGGGGAGAATTAGGAGTAACCTTTTGGAAATGTGTATTTTTTGACAGATAAAATCACAAGTCCAATCTGCCTGTTATTTTTACAACCAACAAAATATCACATGATATTTTTAACACGTACCGTAACCGAGAGCCGTGTCTCTTACACGTTTTGCATACAGGCACCAAACAGGTTCGATATCGAGCCCAAATCTGAAGTCGAGATGATCCACCACGGTGCCGGCGGAATTGATACGCGATACGTTCCGGGACGTGACCGCGTGACGGATCTGCTCCGGGATACTGTTACACGCTTTAAATAACGGCCAACTTAGATTTCGAACGCGATATTAAAAGAATGTCGGGTGGCGAAGATGGAACACTGGAGCAACTGCGCGGCAAACGTATTTACGTCATATGCCAACGAAATTAAATCACTTAAAAATTCCACTTTTAAGATTTACTATCACAAAAACCTCTTTTACCCGATTCTACTATATTTAACAGGGACTTGTGATCTGCATTTTTTCCTAGAATCACTAGAAAAACGTGTCAGCAAATTTTTTTTTTACTTTAGCGAAAATTTTATTTTCTAGGAAAATTTTGATGAAATTTGGTTTTGTTTTTTTGGCAAAAAAGCTGGTGTCGACTTCTGGACTTAAAGTGTCGATCACTGGTGCCACTATGATATCTAGTAGAAAACACGTAAAGCCCTTGAAACCTGTCGATGTCGTAAAATGTCTGTCTTTTAAACCCACCAACCTACATTGTAACAGCGTGGTTCTGACCTGACCTCTGCATGTGCTATTGTATATGTGGGAAGGCCTACGCCCAGCTATAGGACCTTTATAAACTGAAGATGATAACACAAAATAAGATTATTTACTATCTTAAAAAAAAACAAAAATAAACTTTTTCAAGAAAATCTTTACAAGTCAGTTCTTTAAAAATTCACACGCTTCAATTACCCCAACACTAATTGTACATCTATTACCCGGCAAAATGGTGAGACATCTCCCAATAACACTCCGCCGAACAATCAATAAACACTCCAATTCCGTCGTTTACACAACCCTTCTGTCGTAAAGCGGAATGTTACCGCCACTTTGACTTATCGTAAGGAGCGTATCGTAAAGAGAGCGTTACCCAAGCTCTGAATAAAACATTCATGGTGGCAATGACGTTTTACAATCTACTACCTTTGGGAGGGTGAAGGAGGTTTTCTCTAACATCATTGGCCTAAAAACAAAAAAGAACATAGAGCAAATAGGTGCATTATTTTTTTTCTATCGGGTCGGGTGAAAGAGGTTTTAATCCAAACTCGCTCTAACATCAAAAGCTTAGAGCATTAAACCAATGCTCTAAGATCAAAAGCTTACTATATTAAAAAAAAACAAAGCAGAACATTGGCGCTTAGCAGCAAATAGGTGCTAGCTGATTATTTATTCTTTTTTTTCTATCGGGGTCTGGTGAAAGAGGTTTTAATCTAAAATCGCTCTAACAACAATAGCCTACTATATGAAAAAAACAAAGCAGAACATTGGCGCTTAGCAGCAAAGGTGCTAGCAGCCCCTCAGAGCTTTAGTTATTATTCTGAGAGCTGCCCTACCCTAACTTTTTTCTATCTTTTTTTTTCTTTTGATTTATTTTTGGTCATGGCGATGACCACTTCTACTCTGACGTCATCGGTACGGCGGCACGGCGTTTGGTGCGCGCCTCCTAATGACTCGACGAACGAAACCATTGAGTCTATATTTTTAGCCCTAACTGACGAACCGAAGAACGATGAACTATGCAAAGCCGAAACCGCAAGACCTAGAAAACTGAAATATAAGTTAGCAAGTGATATTAGATAGGATTCGAAGTTTCATAACGAAATAAGCAAGGGAGTAAATCTTAGTGGGGTCTGCTGCGATTTCACTCTTTCCCCAGCTATTCGACTCATCAGGATTATTTTTGGAATGGCAGGCAAATTGTTTAGTGGATGTTGTGTGTTTACGTGTAGTAAGTCGCTATTAGTAGCTAGTTTATGGTAAGCGCTGACGTCACGACTTCTGACGTCTCGTGTGGCCGTCAACACCACAAACAAACGCGGGAGGTCCCATGTGGCCACTGTTGCTAATGCACCGCTCTATTTATCCGTCACTATGTTTACGCATCATGTCTGATGATTTTTGAAACAATCGTTCAAGTGAAAGCGTTGAACGCTGCCTTCCCTTGATCGTACAACCACAAAATAAGGAGACTACAAAAGGCGAGCTACACACAAACGCACTCAAGCAACGCACACATAGACAACCTCTCATCATCATCAGCATCATCATCATCAGCATCATCATCATCAGCTCATTTTATGTCCCCACTGCTTGGGCTTGGGCACCCTTTCTTATGGATGGATAGGGAGAACGGGCCGTAAAGCACCACGCGTGCCCGTGTCGATTGTTAACGACTGCTAATGCACCCGGGACCAACAGCTTTACGTGCCTTCCGAAGCAAGGAGAAGCTCGAGATGATACATTTTTGGTCACCCATCCGATGACCGGCCTTTGCGAAAGTTGCTTAACCTCAGCACTCGCAGACCGGACGCTTTAACCATTGCGCCATCGAGCTCCTCTGCGCCATCGAGCTCCTCTGACAACCTTTCACTGACAACAATAGCACGAATCAAACCTGGGTCTTTCGCAATCCGGGCGACTGCACTGACTGATTATGCTGCCGATTTTTTTTTGTTTCGGTTCAATTTCTAGCTGGTTCGGGTAGGCATTTAATTGCAGCAATTAGCACTTAAAAACAAAAAGTAAAATCAACAAAACTATGTTAAATTCTAAAAAGGTGCGCTTTTACCAAAACAAACTTTGAACCTCTACAAAACTACATAAACACAGATTACCAGTGTTTTATTTGAATGAACTTCGTACAGCGCCGCATGCTACAAACAATTTCCAGCGTGTACGTAATATTTCTCTCTGACGTCTCGTTTAAACTGTATCGACATGGGATTCGAACCTGGACTTAATAATTTACGCGCACGTAGCCGAAGTACCAGGGCAGGATAAAATAGAGAAAGTCTCCCGCGGGGCCGCGCTCCCGCCCGCACGCCAGAAACCAATAACATTAGGTGGTACGTGTTGCGTGCTTCTGTCCTCCTGGTACTTTAAAGCAGTAACATGTATCTTTACGTCTTGTCCCTAGTGACGTAGGTTCGAGAAAGTTTCTGGAACCATTAATTGATTATGTATTTGATTATTTGCAAGTTTACCAAAGAGTAGGGGACACATTTATTTTCAATAATATACATGAAATTTTAAAAATGACAATATACAATAACCACCCGATTTCTAAATATCGCTTGTAATATGGTCAAAGTGTCTAATCCAAAACAAACACTACGTCATGTCATATAAAAATATTTATGAAACGCTAATTTATTTTGACACAAATTTATTTTAGTATTGCTAATTCTTAACGTCCCTCTGTTGTGTGACAATGACATTGAAGAGAAGAAAAACAGCACAAAAATATATTTTCCCTAAAATTCACACGAATAAGAGAGAAAATCGGACACTTTGGACGCGGTTCGCATTCTAATTAAATTAGTTCATTAATTTAGGATCGTACGTGCATTTGCTGCACCAATGCTCATTTGTGTTTTCTTTGTTGCAGCATCCGTACCCATCAGAAGACCAAAAGAAACAATTAGCACAGGATACAGGGTTAACGATACTACAAGTAAATAATTGGTAAGTGCAAACTCCTTTGTCAATGACATTTAACTTTTTAAATAGGTACATACTCCTTCCAAACTCGAAAACTTTTTACACTTTGATTTAGAATTTTAGAATTTGGAATGTCGGAGTTCATTTACAATATTATGCATGGCTTCTTAGCGGGAGAGTGAAAAGTCATGCTTGTAGATTTGTTTTGTTTTCTATAATGTACCAATGTAACTATGTTTTGTTAAATTGAAATATTAGAAATCTCCCGTTATGCGTTCGTGAACTTACATGAGTGTTGGCAAATGCAATTCAATGCAGCTCAATTTGTTCAGTAAAGTTCTACATCTTTACTGAAACTCAATGGAAACGAAAGATTGTCACTTATCCTTCATCATTTATGAAATATCTATTATCATTTAAATAAAATACTGAAGATAAAGCTATATTGTGAATGCTAGATCCCCTTGCCTACACTAACGTAAAAAGAAAACAAAAATTTCCAATCTGTGTACATAGAGTTAAGTAGATTTAGAACAGCCACAAAAAATTAAATTATATACTTTTTAATACTTTTAATACAGTAAAAAAAATCTATTCTCATTATTAACATCTAAATACACACCAAACAAATGCGCGTTAAGTACAACTATAACAATAGTCAGCGCAATCAACTGCGCGCCACATTTCATTGCATGAATTTCGCAAACGCATAAAACCGCGCGAGTGACAGTTAAAAGGTCTTATTAAAATCGGCGTGCCAAGTCGAAGCATTCTGGACGCATCACTAGCGTAACGTGACCCGTGATCTTTCTCGCACGACCACAATTCGTTTGTAAATCTCCTCAAGTTTCATCCACCTACGGGTCAAGTGAGATTGGTTGTGGAATAACATGATTATCTTAAGTGGGATGATATAAAACGCTGTATTTATGGCCACGCATCTGAAGCTAGCATTAAATGTGCTTAATAATGAGCATAAGACTCCATAAACTTGCGTGCGCTAGGATAGTCGCTAGGATCTCTCTGCAATATGTCGGTGTAATCTATTTGGATAAGAAAATTATGAAATAAACTGTAAAAGTAATTGAGATGTATCCAATATTTTATTTAATAATAATTTACAAAAAAATATATTATCGCATTTGGAACGTTAAAAAAATCCCTGATAATTAGAATTAAAATTGTGTTAAATAAAGAACCTCGTTTTACAATTAAACATGATAATTATAATTAAGAGACATTATTTAAATTGCAAGACTGTTTTGATCCCATTTAAACTGTGTAATAAATCTTTAGACTGCACTAATTCCAACTAGATAGCCATTGTTTATCTGTTTATTATCAACAAATTGCGAGTCGAGACCCATTCAAACGGAATTCCGTCGAATTAAAATAATATATTGCAGTTAATTTACAATGGCGGCATAATTTTATCGTACGCACAGACGGACAGTTTCGCATTTGGATGTATGTATTTGTTTGTATGTATGTATACGTCGATGCGTGGGCGTCTCGGCCGACGTGGGGCCATAAAACGCGCGACAAATACCCGCCGCTGGCATCTCGTTATGGCCACGCATCGAAATGGCGAATTTCTTCTGACGCACCGTTTATTTTGCTACGATTAACGTTATTATTTTTATTATTGAGCACTTTGTTTTGGTGCTATTTCTCTTTGCAAATTTTTGTGATTCTTTTCCAAAAATATTTATTTTGGTTTATAATATATCGTTTACCTCCTTCTTTTATAAAAAAAAATATAATTTTTTTTAATAGTAGTTGACAAAATCACCTTGAATGGTAATGACAAACAAATTCATATTTAATTAAAAACAAAAGCAAAATATGCTCTCTAAAATAACTAAAATATTAGACAAAAGACCAACCTTTCTGCTCTAACACTGATAAAAGCAAATTAAGTTTTCTTTATTTTTTGAGATAAAAAGAAAGTATTCTTATATCAGAGAGAGCATTTTCCAACACTCCAACGTTTTATATTTTATTCTGTTTACGCTTGACGCTATAAAATAAAGGGAGAAGAGAAATCCCCTTACTGAATTCTTGCCAGTTCTTTCAGTACATAAGCCACCACCATAGAGTGACAAAACAATTGCCTAGTTACTTTCATACCAGTTCAAAATCCTAGTAAGAAAAACTTAGAGTACTCTCTCATCCTAGTCGTTCACTCACTACTGAGTATAGTGACTCTGACTTTGTCAACTAGCGACCTCCATCGCTCCGTCGTCGTCTCCTGCTGGTAGTGCTTCGCTGATAGGTATCCCTAGTTATTTGGATATCTGGTCTGCCCCCCTAGACAAGTGGCATAGCACTAATAGAATAGAAATGAATTAGAATGATTATTGTATGAGATTGACATAAACGTCAATACAATAATCATTCTAATCACTTGTCTAGGGGGGCTGACCAGCGTTTGGGATTACGGCCTCTAGGTAGAAGGGAAAACCCTTCAATGTTCTGAATTCTATCCACTGCGATATGTGCAATATCGATTTGAAGTATGTACAACCAAGCAATTTAAAGTATTGCCCGAGGTACTAAGCTCACATATCGTTACGATTGAGGAGCTCGATGGCGCAGTGGATAATGCACTCAGTCTGCGGTTGCTGACGTTAAGCAACGGTCGCAAAGGCCGGTCATCGGATGGGTGACCAAAAATGTATCATCTCGAGCTCCTCCGTGCTTCGGAAGGCACGTAAAGCCGTTGGTCCCGGCTGCATTAGCAGTCGCTAACAACCGACGACGTTGGCCCGTTCTCTCTATCTATCCATAGGGAAGGCTCATGCCCCAGCAATGGGGACATACAATGAGCTGGTGATGATGTGATGTGATGATTATCGTTACTATTTTTTTTTCGATCTCCGATTACTCATCACATCGCTTGCACGATGCGCGTGAGAAAATATTCGAATAGCCCAAACGAATGCCTCTCACACTATTTGAATAACGGCAATCAATAGCTTTAATAACAATTTAAGTGTTTTTATTAGCTGTCGCGTTTTCATCGGATCGTCATTGGCTCGAGAGGTCGGTAGTAATAATGTTATTATTCCAAAACGCTTATGAAGTTGCGTTTTGTTATTTGGAAGACTTTTTAAAATGTTTTTATAAAACAATATAGTTAAAACTTTGCCTAATTACAGAAGATATTAACGATTCTTTTGTGTGGCAATGCGAAATACTACTACTGACAGACTAACTTATCTTCTATTATTATTTACATATAATTAAAAGAAAATATTGTTGCGAACAAATTATAATTGTCAATTTTTGTTGTTACAAGATTGGATGTTGATGACGTAGTTGTCGACATTGAATAGGACTCCTCTGACTTACAGAGTAAGAGGTAGATAGTCTTGATTAATTTCAGCGTGTTGGATTGAGCCACGATAGCATGGTTGGTAGTGCACCTGACCCGGCATGTCATTGGGTGCGGGTTCGAATCCCGCTCGTGGAATTTTTTCAACATTTTGTCTTTTTTCAAATGATCTTCTATTATTATGATTTATTTGTCCCATATGCTGTGATACGGAATAAATGTTTTTCTATTTCTATTTAATAAGTTTTGTCCAACGTCACGGCAAGTGACAGCGGACGTTCAAGTGGCTTAGGCTCATTCTCCCTATCCCCCAGCAGTGGGACATAAAATGAGCTGATGATGAATGCTTTCAAACAAAATTAGGTGTTAATTTTTTTTCTCGGATAAGCGCAGTGCCTTGATCTCACTTGATGTTAAGTGATGATAAAGCCAAAGATGGAAGCGCACTTCACCCAGGATCCTCAACTAGTGAGGCACTGGCTATCTTATCTCTAGCTGCCGAAACACAACAATGCTACAAACATTGATGTTATGACGACATATTTAGCTAAGATGGTGGTAGCTAGCCAGGCGGACAAACTTAAGACTATCTAATATATAAAATTCTCGCGTCACAGTTTTCGTTGCCATACTCCTCCGAAACGGCTTGACCGATTTTGATGAAATTTTTTGTGCTTATCCGGTATCTATGAGAATCGGCCAACATCTATTTTTCATCCCCCTAAATGTTAGGGGTAGTCCACCCCTAAATTTTTTTTTAATTTTTTATGGCAAAACAACGTTTGCCGGGTCATCTGGTTTTATATAAATATAATACGGGACAAAGACAAAAGATTGGCTCCAACAACAAAGTTATTTGGTAATGGTGTATACTGTTTCGTTGAGAGTGGCGTTCAGGTCGCTTCAGGCCTTTGATAGGCCATTAGGCCGGTGTACGTCCGGTCCGCGCGGCGACGGCTCATAAATCGGTAACGTATACTTGTAAAATATTAACGTCCCCATCACGTGCTCCCTGGGTAGCCGTAGGGTGGCCACACTTCACCTATAAACCAGGATATTCTCTACTCTTTGTTGTTAAACAACTACAACATGTTAAATAAACTCATCGCATCAAATGAAACCAAATACATTGGCGATAAATAAGAGAGGTAATGCTAATTTAAGCATAAAAGTGAAGAGCATAGTAACATAGTATAACATAAAAACATAATTACCATTTGGGTATTGATAAGGACAGTTTATCTAACGTTGAAGTACATACATTATGTATTAGAACCGGGTTCAACAGCTAAATTTGCCTTCCGAAGCACAGAGTAGCTCGAAATATTTTGAAATAAAAACCATTTCAAATCTTACTTAACACATAACACACATACAACACGTATAACTAAAACTTTTACCAGTGGCTAGCTTTTCCGACAGTTTTTTTTCATATCATTGTCAAATTGAGACCACATATATATTTCCAGACATTTTAAAGCATCGAAACTACCAGTCCTCAGTCATGTCCAGTTAATATCATGAGCCATGGCCACCATGGCTGCAGGGAATCGCCACAGTTGCACCTGATCATACAGAGGGCCCAACCCTTCTAATGGCTGCGTCTAAAGCTAAGCCCTTTAGTTCGGAGCCAAAGCGATTTCCATGAATTTTTCATTGGATGAAAGCTTTTTAATTGGCCATTTATTGTGTGTTAACGCTTGTAGTGGAATATTAGGTGTCGACAAATCAACTTGTATTGTTCGGAAAAGGATTAATATACCAATTTGAACAGTTTTTTTTAATGTTATTTATTTTATGCATGACTCTTTTCCAGTAATTTTAATCGATACATTTGCTGTGCTATCCAATCAACCCGCATTGGGCCAGCATGGTGACTTATGGCCTGATGTAATATTTATTATGGGAAGGTCTTGTGACGTTAATTTAAATAGGTTGATTATGATGTTGATGTGATGACGATGTTGATAATGATGTGATGACAAACGGGACTGAGACGTGGTCGCTCACTATGGGCCTTATAAGAAGGGTCAAGGTCGCTCAAAGAACAATGGAGAGAGCTATAGCTCGGGGTTTCTCTGCGAGATCAAATCAGAAATAAGATCCGCAGAAGAACAAAGGTAACCGACGTAGCCCGAAGAGTTGCTAAGGTCAAGTGGCAGTGGGCAGGGCACATTGCTCGCAGGACTGATGGCCGCTGGGGCGAAACAGTCCTTGAGTTGCGACCGCATACCGGAAAGCGCAGTGTAGGCAGGCCTTCAACAAGGTGGACCAACGATCTGGTGAAGGTCGCGGGAAGCCGCTGGATGCAAGCACAAAACCGGTCGTTGTGGAGATCCTTGGGGGAGGCCTTTGTCCAGCAGTGGACGTCTCTTGGCGGTGATGATGATGACGATGATGTTGAGATGTTGGTAAATTCATTAATTGATGTACGTGATATCATTGAATTTTCGCATTCTGTATGTCTGCTTTCTATTAATTTGCCTGAGTCTTATAACATCTGAAACCCTATTACATTTATCGATAAGCAAAACTCGAGATACCAATGAGAAAAACAATGCTAAGACAAAATGATGTTGTTAATGAATAATTCAAATGCCTATACATATACGAAAAGTAACGAATTGGTAATTAAGCATTAGCGATACTAAATATAACATGAGAGAGTCGCAAGCGCAACTCGCAGTGAAGCTGTCACTTTTTGTGTAGGACACCCACTAATTTAAATATTTCTGTTGGTACGTACATAAAAAAAAGGTAATTACTAGTTTGAAGTTGTGTAACGGTACCAGGCCGTCATAAGCTTGAGGAATGCTTGAATAGACAAAGGCATCTTCGCCGGCGACCTCCGACCTCGTCAATCAGCTGAGCGCCGAGCATTTGCATAGCGCTGTATGTACCAGGCGCACAGAAAATTATAGATGCGTCGCGCGAAACTTTTGCGCGCAACGGTATTTTTCTTTTCTTTCTCTTGTTGATGGCTTAGTGCGATTAGCACATTTAGCCAGTGTCAAAGTAAATTTTGGAAAATATACCCCTAACCCCTCGAGTATCTCAATAAAGGTGCTAGTAGTTTACTAAAACTTCACGCGGACTTCTTGAGATAATTTAAAAAGTGACGTTGCACTGTTTTGTTTCATTTCCCAACACTCATGCACGCTCACGAACAATAAATGGTTAATAATCCACCAATATTTCACATTAACGTTCGACAAAACGCAAATTTTAGAAAATAAAACAAAACCGCAGACATGACTCTTCACTTTCCCGCCAAGAAGTCCAACGGTATTCGTTTACACGTGTGTGTGGCGTTGTGAGAATGGGTTAGACGTCAGTAAGCGGCAGACACTTTGTGGCATCTCAATTTAAATGTTGTAACTACATATTTTTAACAAGACACAATTGATAAATTTAATCGGTAATCGAAAAAGTTTTTTAAATAAACTCAGTTAAAGTTACTTTTTCGGTTAGCCTGTATCATCTCATTGTCGAGCAAAGGCCTAAGCGTAATTTACAAATCTATATACATAATAATGACTTGTCCTGACTGATCATCATCGCCGAGCCGAAACCGCTGAAGCTAATTAGATGAAATTTAGACTGTAGGTTAATTAATGGATTGACGTAACCAGCCACTAAGAATGGGTTTTACGGAAATCATATCCTAAGGGGGGTCAAATAGGGGGTGGAAATTTGTACGAAAGTCCGTCAGTTTTGAAGTAAAACACATGAAAATTGGTTTTTGGCTTTTTGAAGAGAAATAAAGAATGACCTGTCTCAGGAATTCTGTTTATTTTCCTTTAAATGAGTTAAAAAGGGAAGAAGGTTTTTTTTGGGAAAATCATTGTTTTTAAAGTAATAATTATAAAAATTTAATCGATCTACAGATATTTCATTAAAAATAAAGAATGACGTGTTTTTGCATTTTTAGAGAACTAGAGGGGTGAAAAAAAGGTGGAAAGTTTGTATGGAATTCTGTCATTCCTTAAATTTTGCTATTTAAAGTGTTTCAGGATTTTTGGAAAACGATCCCTTAAGTTGGGAATGATAATTTGTACAGGAGGTTACAAAACGGGCCAAAATTACTTGTGACCTTTATTACGTTGTTTTGTGTTAGACACTTTTACTAATTCTATTTCGCATGGGTGGGCTTTTTAATGATAAAATATGAAAATGTTTATGTTTAAATGACGTGACATGTTTAGTTCATCATCATCATCATCATCAGCTCATTTTTGTCCCCACTGCTGGGGCACGAGCCTTCCCTATGGATGGATAGGGAGAACGGGCCATAAACCACCACGCGGGCCCAGTGCGGGTTGGTGGTTGTTAACGACTGCTAATGCAGCCGGGACCCACGGAGCACGGAGCACGGAGCACGGAGGAGCTCGAGATGATAAATTTTTGGTCACCCATCCGATGACCGGCCTTTGCGAAAGTTGCTTAACCTCAGCACTCGCAGACCGGGCGCGTTAACCACTGCGCCATCGAGCTCCTCATGTTTAGTTGTCTAACCCTTATTATGTAATAATTTTAATAAGTTTGGCTTTTATTACGAATAAACACAAGTCGTGTAGCCCACGTGAGCAAAGCCGCGAACAAAAGCTAGTATCTTATAAGATACCATTCGGTAGTTGATTAACCAATCAATAGAAAAACTTAGCAACTGTCAAAACGATTTTTTTTAACAGAAATTGTATGGAAATGGTGAACTATGACGTCACTATTTTGTTCCATCAATTCAGTGTTTATTAATGACTTCTTAGTTACAGAAATTATTGCTTTGTTCAAATAAAAATAGGTAATATTTTCTTTTTAAAAGTGTAATTCGTTCCCTGAGGAACCGGCTAAGGTCATAGACCATGCTGCCATGTCATTAGTTTCTTAATTTCATTAGTATGATGATGATGAATGATAATAGAAATGAGAAGTGAGAAATGATATACCCCCCAACCCCTTAAGTATCTCAGTAAAGATGTGGGGCTTTACTAAGTCCTTGGGCGGACTTCTTGAGAGAATTTGAAAAGTGACGTTGCACTGTTTTTTTTCATTTGCCAATACTCATGCACACTCACGAACACTTAACGGTTAATAATCTACCATTATTTTACATTAATATTCGAATTAGAAATAGGTCAATGTTATAAAGAACTATCACGTGTCACAAACCCGGGCTATGCATCGAAAACCGTAACACACTTTGTCCGACCCGGGAATTGAACCTAGCCATCGAGGCGCTACAAAAGTCTGTCCCATTAATTAAACCTAATTAATTAACATCTGAAGCTATCCAACAAACAACTCGTGAGTTCCCCTTAGCCACCACTAATCCAGCGAATGACCTAACAATCACTCCAGAGGCTGTAACAATAAACACAGGCCAAATTTATTCCAATCCGATATTGAAAGTAACGGTTCCTTAGCCACCAGGCGCACATAACATTGATGCAAATGTCTCATAATTACATTACGCACACCGACAAAGTCCTATCCGAGTTGTATCAAATTGAAACGCTCTGGGAGTTGGGACCGTCTCGAATTAATGTATACTGCCCTAATTGCGATTGTATGGAGATGCAAATTCGGCGAAGAATGGCAATGAGGAAGTGTCACCGTCTCTTATTGTTGCGCTCCTAGTACTTGTAATTGATAAGGCGTCTACACCCCGGATTTGAATTTTAAATTTGGAACGTCCCGAGGGAGATGAATAGATTCCCTCTCTCGTTTTCGGATTTTCGCTTTGTTTAACTAAAATTGTTAAATTCTGTCCGCCTCTGTTTGTTTTTGGGGCGTTACTTTGTTTTTTTTTTACTTGTAATATGATTTAGTTCAAGAAAAATTTTCAGTGTCTAAATTAATTATCTAATAGTTTTTGACAGATATTTGAAATGAGATTGCATTCGATTTTCAAATATTCCTAAAGAAGCATACCTACAAGCGCTTTTGACATATTTAGTAGAAACAAACGATAGTTTTCATAGTTCCAGTTGAGTTACGCAAGTTTTCTCCTATATCTCGAGTGGAAAGCCCCAAGTTCATGTATTATTCGTCGCAGACGGCTCTCGGACGAGGTCGGTTTCCAACATTCTGAATTACTTATCCGGTAATACGTTTTGTAGATGTTTAGTCTGCTGCTTAGACTCAGCTTACATTATTTATTTGAAACATTGCATGTGTACCTATCTGGTATTTTAGTTAAGGAATTTGAAAGTCAATCGTTTGTTTATTCGAACGTACGTAATAATGGCTGGAAAAACATTTTTGAAATAATTAATTGCAACACTTCCAATAACACGCGGTTAACGTCAAACAGCTGTCAAAACATGCAGTTATCATAAACACTGAGGCATTCAGCTTGCTCTAGTTACGTTATTTGAAGATAATGTTTTATTACGAATACAATTAACGTTATATGTTTTTTTTTTTCAATGTAGACTTTTTAATTCGTTTTAAATAAATTATACAAAAGCGACTGTGTATATTATTAACTCATTATTGCTTTTTAATTTTTTTTTTGACATTTAACTTTTACGCTATGGGGCTTATTAATAAACAAAGTGTAAGCTTGGAGTAGTTACTCCGTGTTTTGTCTCTTTTATTCTAATATGAAATGAAGTTTACATGACAGGTAAGGAGTAACTACTCCAAGCTTACACTTTATTTATTATTACGGGGGTATAAGTTTATCTAGTATAAAAGGGAATGTCAAGATTCTGAGCTGAACCAACAGCTTTTATGTTAATTGTTCTGTATTTATCCACGGACTTTAGAACATAAACTTAATTATAGCACTCTAAGCAGATAGACATAAGTTTATGTGTCATAAAAATGTAACAATAAAGTATGTACAAGGTTGTACAAGTTTACTAATTGGCTATAGAGAAAATTAAATTATCCAGTGATGAAAAATATCAATAAGTTAAAAAAAAGAAGTGATAATAATCTCCGCGTCTGTCTCTTTCTTACGTCTGATGCTAAGCAGATTGCAATCTTCGACTCCATCCCTAATAATCATTTATTTAGATATTCAAGAACAATATTGTGTTAACTAAGATCTTCCAAACGAGCTACACCGCATTAATTTCCCCACCCACGTCACTGTATATCTCTCGCAGCGATTGTGCCATCCTCTTTACATGTCCGTATGTGACGTCACGACAAAAGCGCCACCTCGCGCAATTTGGACACACTACCGATATCACAACAATAGCTTACGTTACGAGCATAGCTTAGTCTACACACGCTATAGGCTGTGCGGCCTAGATTAGTAGGCTTTTGGGATTACTCTCGATTAGTACTCAATAGATTGTAAAGGACAATGTCATATTATTAGGCCGCCATGTATCTAGATGCGACGTTCATTTGAGCGAATATCAATTGGATTGTATTGATGTCGCTGCGTCTATGGTTGTCTAGAATAGTATAAATTGAATAGCATTGTGTAAGCTGTTTTTGTTAGTGAAGTAACTCAAATTAACTTCGTGTGTTGAGATAAGTAAGAACCGTTTATTACAATGATGAATACCTTCTAGAAAAAAAACTACCGAAGGTATTTTTTGAAATAATAATAAACAATAAATAAATTCGTTTATTTTCAGGCAACAGTTTAAAGTTACAAAATAACAGGCCCATAGATAAATACCTTATAAACTAACATATACATACCAATATACAATTTTTGTTAGTAATATAACTTAATTTATGTTAGTAATTATTTAGACACTTTCGGTGCCGCATCGGTGGCGCTCAGAGGTAGTTCCACGAAAACGTCTGAACACCACTCCCTTCGGCCAGAAGTCTTCTCTCATGAAAGCGTCCAGCTTAGTTGATGGGACTCGCACCACAAATGCTTTGAAGCTAGTGTTGTGGCGCGACTCCAGCGGCTCCACTCTCAAATGAAATACTTTACTTATTTTATCGAATAAAGATTCTATCAAAGAGATGATGATAATGATTTTCAAAAGTGAGGAAAGTTTCATAAATGAATTAATAAAAATAATTTTACAAACTGTTAGGCGACAATAAACCATAGTTACATTTAAAAAAACGTTTTTAAATCATAAAAAATCTCTAGTAAATATTGTCAACCTGTAGCCAGAAGTACCAGGCTGCTATAACTCAGGAAGAGGTGTCGTAAAGCAGGGGCGCCCATTACAGCTACGACCCATCAAAGGCCGTTGACGGATCCCTCCGTATGGCTGGGTATCAATTTGCCATGTACGTTCGGGGCGCCAATGCAGGAGGGTGGATCTATAGCGACATCCAAAATGTTCCATTCAAAATTTTATATGACTGCTTTTTTACATACTTACTTTTTAAATATGGAAAAAAGCTCTGAAATATTTTTTTTTTGAAATTTTTAATAACCGAAATAACTCTTTTCTCTTGATAAGATAAGTGTTTTCTAAAGTTTACGCGAACACTACATATTGAAATATAACTACTTCTACGGATCTACTCGCGTTTTTTTAAACGTTAGGTTAAAAAAAGAATTAATTAAACCTAATTTATAAAACAAACGTGAGTAGATCCGTAGAAGTAGTTTCATTTCAAGATGCATAGTTTTTAGTAGACAAAAATTAAATAAAATATATTATGAATTTCCTTGACTTATGATTTAAGAAGGATTTTTTTTCGAATCTTCTATTTCGATTACCGACGAATACATCTTATAACAAAATACTTATTGACTGACTATTGACTAATTTCGAAATACACAAGTATTTAAGCGGACAAAGTAGTCAGCTGGTAGTTGCGACTATCCATAATTAGAAACCTTATATATTGTTTTAAATAACAATAAAAAAATTCACATATCCATGTAACACAATCGCCACTCCGTCAGTGGAACCCCAACAACATAACGTGTAACCCCGTGTTATGAGTAATTCGGGTTATGAGCGGCAGCGTCATAGCGCTACGACCGGCTGTAGCGCTACGATCGGCCGTAGCGCTACGCCGTAGTAAACTTGTATTAATTTCGGGGTTACTACCTAACAACACTTCACTTTTACAAGTGGCATGTGTTTAGGGGGGTGTTAATGAAGCCAATATGGCGGGTCCGCGTTTGAGGGATTATTTTATTAGCGATTACAACACTACAGCAGCTTTAATAGTTTTGCCTTCTGACTTTGAGAGAATTAATCAAAAAGTTGCTAAAAAACTAAGAGCTGTGTTTACTTTTTCATCAGTATCATCACCGCTGCTCCTCCTATCGCTTCTGCCACTATACCTGATCTTGAGCTTATTGGATTAATACAATACAGTATTATTGTTATGTTTGATCGTAATAATGGCAATTAAACATCAACATATTAAAATTAAAATATCTTCATTCTTTTTTTTATTATTTTTTATTACAAAGGCATTTTACAATAATCATTACTTTGAAGCAATGCGACAGCAATCAATTGGTTTGTCCGCACCATAAAGTATACCATGGTATATTAACTTTATGGTCCGCACACACTGGTATAAGACGTATATTTCATATTCATCATTAGTTTCTTATTATCGGTAGTTATCAAATGTCTCCCCAGATCGTACTATAGATTTTTCGGGACATTCGAGGCGGCACACTTAATATCATCATCATCATCATCATCATCATCTCAGCCAAAATACGTCCACTGCCCGACAAAAGCCTCCCCCAAGAAGGATCTCCACAACGAAACATGCAAAACAGATAGATACCATGCAAAATTAAAACAAATGGTAACAACAATTATTGTTTCTGATCCATAACGTCTACTAGGATCTCATAGCCACTTATAGTTATTTCTCTGAAGGAAATGCCTGCGCCGTTTTCCCGCCAATTACGCGCTCACCAGACGCGAAATGAAATACCAGGGCGGCATGCGCGGGTCAAGAGGCTCCTTGTGTTTATGTGCGCCTGGTAGTTTCGGGGCTGGCGAGGTGTTTAGTGGCAAATTAATTGGGGATTACGTCCCGTTTGTGGGACGTTTGTTGACCATGTGAACACGTTGTCGGTATTTATATCTTTGTTACGGCAATATCTCTTTTTATTATAATTTTTTGTTAATTCGATATATGACAGGCACATTTTTTTCTTTTCTTGTTTTAATATTTTTTATTTTTTTATAATTGAAGTATCTTTCTAAGCTTCTACTGAACTTTGACGATATATTTAAATCTAAATAACTATCACACATTGGCTGAACCTTGTCATTCCTTTAAATAGTTTAATATAGTTTTTATTTTTTTTCCACAAAAACAACACTGAACTTAGATGGAAGTATAGATTAACAAGCTGACAATATCCAACACTTATAAAAATTTTTTAGCATAATGTAATCTCAGATCTCGTTCCATTAACATACAAAACGAAGTATCAAGCCTACAACGCCGACAATAAAGTAATTCAAATAAAAACCCATCCCTTAAACCGGTACGCAGAAACACTCTTTTAACATTCAGGAAAAGATCGCGTCGGACCGTAAAACAAATCCGCAATGTGCCCGGCCATTGACGAGGCCGCAAGGTTGAGCGCCCCCGACTCCGCTGAAAACTCTCAAATTGTCCATCAAGAATCAGTGTCGCCTCGGGTTTACGGTCCCTGCCGAGCACCGTAAAACAACTTGCGAACAACGCTTCACTTTACTACCTACCCCCGCCTTTTTGTTTACGGACAGATGTATAGGTAATTTGCGGAGTGCGATCCGAACTTATAGATCGTTAATGTTTACTGCTTATAAAATGAGAAATTGATACTTTCGAACATTATGCGGGTGCCGAATGGCTTAACATTACTGCTCAAACCTTGTAGAGCTTTAAAATCTGGTGAGATTACAATGAAAATCACCTACGAAATGATCCTCAGCTATATTAGGTACTAATAAGTTTTATTTCTACATCAATAAACGATTTAATTTCCTATAGCTTGCTTGTCGCGCGCTCTTTAAACGTCACTTAACTAAAGTTTGTGAAGCAAAGGTATGCAAACTCG
Organism: Eudonia mercurella; assembly: GCA_963082485.1. Taxonomy (NCBI): domain Eukaryota; kingdom Metazoa; phylum Arthropoda; class Insecta; order Lepidoptera; family Crambidae; genus Eudonia; species Eudonia mercurella. The sequence goes on from OY720041.1 coordinate 16,159,265, forward strand.
TACAGCCTTACGTTTCTCCTTACCGCGTCGCCTCATTTCACACTTGTAAACTAGATATGCATCTGAACCGCATTCGTAAATGATATTACATTATAAAAAATCAAGTTTCCCCCCAAAGGGAGCGCAATCTAAACGCGCCATCAACCCATCTTCCCTCAGTGGCAATCGGGTAGCGTATTCATGGACGCCATCGGAATCCATTGCGTGAGACAACGCCCCGTCGAGGGAATCTCCGTAACGCAGAGGAAACACACTATTTTGCGTTTTACTTCGCGTTTAGTGCACCTTTGAGCGTTCGGCGGCGAGGCATGATGGTTCACTCCCTCGTTGGATATGTATGCGCGGAGATACACGAGCGGGGGTTGCGGATGTGAACGCCGCGTTTTCTTTCTGCTGCTTCGTATTTTGCCAAATAACCTTTGTTGAACTCAATATGAAATGTGTCGTTTAAATGATGTCCGAACTTACTTTTTCCTAGTCAATGACAGCTTTTTGCTGCTGACATACTGTCACAATCACAAGTTCTTTTAAAATACTGAACTGTGAAATTAGTCGGAGAATCTAGTAAAACAATTTTGCGAGATGCCAGCCCCTACAAAACCTCCGGAGATTGATCAGTAACTTTGGCTTGAGAAACCAATTATGTTTCCAGTGACGCTGTTAAGACAATAAGCGGCCGTCAGCAAATTTTTTCATAAAAAGATAACTACTTTCATACGAAACGCTCTTCTCACATCTCCTGTACGATCATCCATTCCTTTTTTGTAACATTATTTCTGTATACAGAATCAAACGTTGTCGTGTCTCCTGTACGGTTATCCTTGTAACATTGTCTCTGCATACAGAAACGCGTCGGCGCCGGCCGCACCGCCCGCCCGTGTGCACCCACACCCCGACCCAAGTCGTTCCGCTATAAAGCACCCATTCCCCGCTGTAATCGGACGCTGAATTTTTACCGGAGATGCGTATCGCGCCCGTCCCGACTCCGCCGCCGTATTACCGATTTTATTTAGATTCAAGCCTTCCCGTAAAAGGCTGTTCGGGATTGTTCCCAGCTATCGTACCAGCTATCGCGTGTCTATTACTGTCCCGTGGGAAGCTGGGAACTAGACAAAACATTGTTGCACTAACCTCAGGTGTTTAAATGGTTATCGATTGTATTTATAGTTTTTGTTTTTGTAAATCTAACATTATTGTCTAAATTGGTTTTTTGATGAATAATGTGTAGGACAATGTATAAGAGCCACGATAGCATAGTTGGTAGTGCACCTGACCCGGCATGTCATGGGGTGCGGATTCGAATTAACCTCGTGGAATTTTTTCAACACTTTCTTTTTTTTTCAAATTATAGGACAGTATTTATTTATCTATTGTTTAGAATTATCAAAATATTTATGTTTAATTATATTACTTAGTTGAATTTACTTGTCATTGTTCTCTTAACATTGTATAATATACGTGCTTAAACTTTCATTCTATGTCTAATAATGTAATAAATAACCAATCTACCCAACACACTTACAATTATGAATAATACTCCGTGCTTACTTGATACTAATTCAAAACCAGAACATAAAATACATCACAAACAATAACAAGATATAGACAAGAAACAGGATCACGCCAGGAAACCCCGGAAAATTATAACAACAAATGGATGATCTCCCAAAACACAACCGCGCCCCGTAACAGGTTAGCCAACATTACAATTACGCCGGAAACGGGCCGAATTAAACACAAGAAAAACAATTACCCCTTATAGGGCCATAACAATTCGCCCCGCGCCATAAACAGCGAGCTAAGCTTCAAAAAACCCCTTACACTCGTCAAAATAATTCATTTTAATTTTCTTTACGGGCTAGTAAACCTTTATTTTACGATGGTACTACCCGAGATAACTTGGGGACTCCCTTGAAGGCTCTTTACTCCCTTTTAGTACCGCTACCTTGTACCAAGCGATTCTGCGCGGGAATCGGACCGCTCACCGTCCCTTTCCAACGGCAACAATTAGATAGTGACGCGCAGATAAAAACGAAATTTGAGGCAAACGAATCGAGATCGTGGAGCCTCGCCGTCTTCGCCTCTGCAATTTTTCTCATCTTGTAAATATTAATTATAATTAAAAGAGCTTTTTGTGTAAATAAATCATGACTGACTCTTTTGTGATGTTAATTAAATTTTTCCTTTACTTTTTGTTTCAGGTAAGTGCCTTTCTGTGTATTGTGCGAGCTGTTTATTATATAGTCGGTGAGTGAGTCGCCATTGACGTTTATATTTCTGAGCACGCATCTCGAGCGGTCACGTAAGCTGCTACTACGACTACTTTATGAAAGATGCATCGAAAAACCTAATAGACGTTTCGTATCGGGATCTTAAGTGATTTAACAATGACAAACGCAATATGAACACGCTTTTTGAAAGCTTTTTTTTTACTTTGTTGGTGATTTATTTTTACAATAAAATTGTTGTATGTTTCGCGTGTTACAAACACGCACATAGCAAATAAAAATCATAACAAAAATGGTAAAAATAAGACAAACTTTTAAACACGCATCAAAAAAAGTACTAGGGCGTAAGAAACTGACGGAGTTGTGATCCGCGTCAGTTTACGATCCGTGTTATGTCAAACCCAATGCCCGTGGACTCGCTAGCTAGAGGTAAACAGTTAAACACCGTTGAGGGGGCAAAACGGTTAAACTATTACTGTTAATCTTAGTTTACTAGCAAATGTTCTCATTTCTAAAGAGTTTATGTTTAACTTTAACGCGCCTGGTCCATGATTGCTAAGTTTAAGCAACTTTCGCAAAGGCCGGTCATCGCATGACCAAAATAATTATGATCTCGAGCTCCTTCCTGCTTCAGAAGGCACGTAAAGCCGTTGGTCCTGGCCGCATTAGCAGTCGTTAACCAGCGCTCCGCCCTGGGCCCGCGTGGTGGTTTACGGCCCGTTCTCCCTATCCATCCATAGGGAAGGCTCGTGTCAAGCTGTGGGGACATATAATTGAGCTAGTGATGATTATGTTTAAGTAGCTCCGTAGTATATTTTGTCCTCATTCAACACTACCATACGTATGTAGTGCGACTGCCGGTAGTTAGATAATCAGTTGTGAACGTGTTACAGTCGGTTTGGTTGGTGTTAAGACTTCGTATAAGTCCACCTGACAGCTACCACTACTTAAATCTGACGCTTAATTATAATGTTAGTATTTTTGTGTTCAAAAGCCGAGTTGACTATTCCGGATGATGTCATGCTCTTCCATCTTTATGCCGTACCATGAATGACGTAAAATTTTGACTAAAATTATGTTAGCTCACTCGCTTTGGTATTTTTAAATACTTGCGAGGCTAAGGCCAGATTCTTGTTCACTGCAGAATATAAAGCACCTTAAAGTTACTTTAGACATCATCCAGGGATATCCGAAGTCCGATTTTACTCAACGGCCACGCCAAAGCTTCTTACAGTCTTCGCGAGATCGTGCCAACAAAACTGCAGCCAAAAGCTAAAAGTCCATTTAAGTAAATCTCTCTTCATTCTGAAATACTTTCCCAACCTTGATTCCCAGTTCCGCTAAAACACTTTTCATGCCAATGCTTGATGCATTCGTGACCAAAAATAGTGTTACAAAATTTCCAACAATAGCGTTTGACCCAGTCGCCCGACCCCTTTCCGAGCGATGTCTCTCCGCTCGGCGGCGCATCATCATTTTTCACAGTTCCTCCATTTATTTTATCTGTGCACCGCACGCCCAGTCCGAAGCGGCGCGATAGCGAAGCTGTTTCGAATTTCGAACCTCCCGTACCAACATCAGCTGCTTAGAACACGAGATTTATGAACGCGCCTATTTAGCTGGAATCCTGTTCGATTTTCGAATTTCAACGCGGCATTTCGAATTTGAATAATAAGTTTTTAATATTTAAATCTTCCTCGCGTAAATTGTGTTCGAATGGAGAACTTATCAGAGTCTCGACTGGAACAAATTCAAATGATAAAGGAACCAACTAGGAATTAAGTAGTTTTAAAAATGTTACCATATTTAAGCATTTTTTTTTGTTGTTTTTCAATAATTTACACGATGTTTAACTTTGAAACGAGTCATACACATAATTTATGCAAGCACTAACTATCGAATACAATGCTGCTAACGTAACTTTTTTACACAAGCTTTGCGCGTAGTACTTTTATTACTTTTAAGTCATCCGTAACATAACACCATGTGTGGCCGGGCGTTTTTAAATAGCAAACCGTTGTATATAAAATGTTAATCACCCTTATGGAACACCGCCATTATCAGTTCTCGGTGGTCGCTTGGATAGTGGAGCTAATATTGCAATATTATCGAGAAATTGATCGCAGCCGCTCAAAAACTTAAGGCTACCCGACACAGTACGCGGCGCGGGCTCGTAGCGACGCGGTTGCAATCGCAACCTCCGCAGCATATTGATTTGTAATAAGATTTGACTTTCGGTCTTTCTATAAAAATGTTACTTTATTTTATTTTTATTATCTTAGGAATACTAAGGTTTACAACATTTTAATAGGACTACGAAATATAACACATAAAAATCACTTATCTTACTATATTAAAGAAAGAATAAAGCAAAAGAAACATAACTTAATTGAAGACAAAATAAAAACTATAAATAAAAATGTCCTCCAGCTTTTATATGTTCAGCTCCATGTTTTATAGATTCTCGCCGATAGAAATTGCACATATAATTACAACTAGAAGCACTAAGCAACGCATTATTAGCTTATTCTTTATCAGTCTTCTAGCAGTTTTCTGCATCAGGTAGCCAAAGTTGGGTGTTCGTAAAAATAATTATTTTGGTAGCGATAATTTTCTAGCCATGAATTTACTGCGCACTGGATTTTGTATTCTTGCCTGTTCCTGGTTGCATTATTTACATTTACAGTAACTCTGTGTTGCGTTTTGAATATATAAATAAAGCCTGAAAAAGATTTATTATAATTTGACTAATTATCTAAACTGAATTGAATACGATTCCCAATCACAATAATTAATAACAATTGCTTGATGCGGCCTCTTCAGAACCACAGATAAGTTGTTATTGCAACTACTTCAGGCAGGCCGCACCGCAGCCGTCCCGCAACCGTCTCGCAACCGCACACTGTGCATCGCAATATCAACCGTCGCACTATTTAATTAAGTAAATGCCAGCATTCCGCCTCTGAAAGGGCAGCTGGTATTAGAGCGTTAATGAATTCCTGCTTATGCATTTGTGCCGAATGACTTATCTGTGCCTTAACGTAATTAAAACATAATCTTGTACGTTAATCCGTTTTCGACAAGGTACATGTCGTTGCGGGTAGCGCTGAACTTTTCTTTTCATATTTAATAGATTGAATCAGCAAAAAGTTTTAAAACTTTTTTATGCCTTCCCACAAAGCAATATCACTTGAAATTTTTTTTTTTTATACATAACACGGCAAATGACTCCATTTCACCTGATGTTAAGTGAATATGGAATCCAGATGCGACGACAACTGGTGCAGCGTGAAAACAACGCAGCATCAGTTACCCTCACTCTGCCGGCCCACAAGGTGCCTCTTCACGCCTCGTTTGAAGGACCCCATATCATGAGGGAGAACGTGTGCTGGCAATCTATTCCATGTTTTGGAGGTGCGACAAAAAAACGAGTCACCAAATTTCTTAGTGCGCGATGGAATATTTGAGACAGTGAAGCGGTGACACCGTAGAGCAGCCCGTGTACTCCTATGGAGGAAGGGAGAAGGTGGGATGAGGTCAAAGAGTTCTTCAGAGCACTTGCCATGGTATATCTCTACGCAATTGCAGAGTTTCAAGAGTATTTGTGACTTCTGCGTTGCCGATAATGCGTACAGCGCGACGCTGCAATCTGTCCAAAGCAACGAGAAGGTACTTTGCGGAACCGTCCCAGAGGTGCGAGCAATACTCCACGCAAGACCGTACCTGTGTCTTGTACAAAAAGGGACGATCAGGCCAATACCCACTACCCAAAGCAGAGTAGTTAATTGGGCACAATCTAAAACTAACAGTAACACTGTTATTGTCAAAGACCCTAAAAGCAGCTTTTAAAAATTGTGTTTTGACACAATTTTAAAAAGCAAAGTGCTGGCAGTCAAGACAAGACCGAAAAATTACATTTTTTTTAACCCACAAAAGAGTCTCGATTAAACACGGTACGAGTCGAAGCGAGGGTGGCCTGGCATCAGCGAAAAGGTCGCGATTCTGCCCGTCTCGACATTTCCCTATCTCATTTTCCATTTGACAAACATCATTACATCTTCCTGCTTCGCCCCCTGGCGGCAATTCTCGGAAGCTCTCGCGTGCGCTCGGGCGGACTCGCGTATTTCCGGTTGGTGCGTTCTCGAGGGCCACCGCTGTTTCGGTCAGCTGTGTTCCATTATTCTATACTACTATTTATAGTACCATTATAAAAGTCAACGTATTACCTACTTACTAACACAAAAAAATTTGCTAACACGCACGAGATCAAAATTGCAATACAAAGTAATAGATATTTACTAAAATGTGTAAAATATTATTTAGCTTTATCATTCAAGAGTTTTGTTTCGTTATGCACTGCATAGTCTAGCTTACTACTGAAAATGCTATTAGTTATATAAAACTTTTCGTAGACTTTAACGAAGTTCCCAATGGCCCTCGGAGGCTGAACGGTAGCAGACTGTTCCGGGTGCTTTCATTGTGCATTTCCAATTTTAAATTTGGTTTATGGCGATAACTTTCTCTTTTGTTCTTTTTATGATAACCAACTGGCATTATGTTGTTGATAGAGACACTCGTTATTGTACCGTGCCTTCTTTTTCCCGTTCCATTTTTAAATACGATTCTTTTTTCGTTTGTGTTTTCAACGAACGTACTCAAAACCAGCATTTAAATTTAGAACGATTTCGAACGTTTTAATACACACTAACAACAGGTTTACACCTACACTCTGTGCTCTAGCTAATCGTGACATCTGTGACTTTGGCGTATTTAGTTAATTAGTTTATTTTAGCTAAAACATGTTTCGTAGTTTGTTTTTAGTACATAAACAGTGTACCGTGTGTAACTTCACCCTCCATATGTACAACGCTATCGCCTAATGAAATGGAAACAGCTGAGTTTTGAGCGCTTTCCCGCTACAATGGCGGGGGTGCGGGGTGGGCAGAGGGGGGATGATTAATTGTCACCGTGGGGGTGGAAGGGGGGCGGGGGCATCGAGCAGTGCTTAGTGCATCTGTCTTAGCTCCTAGAAATAGTTTTACTTACGTCAGTGCACTTATGTGGAGGACTTTTTGCGTGATGCCTTTTTTCGCTTTTACAGTATTTTATTGTCTTAGAAGTGCACTGATATTAGGTAGCTTTACTATTTATTACGTCGAAAAATTTTATTAAAGTTTTTTTATACAATCGGTTAGATATGAAGATAGGTAGGTATTATAACTATTACAGAGTTAATACATATGAAATCATAACGTTATCTACATAATAACAAGTAATTGTTTTACTAACATACTAAACAACTGTTAGACTTATAGGTTATAAGCCAAAGAAATGAAGAAAGAAAATGAGAAAAGCGTACAAGACAGAGTGGGACGGAAATCATTAGACAAATTATGATATATTTTAATATTCAAAATACTGAGGATATCAAGATATTTCAATTTGAGACCCATCTGGTGACCTGGCATTGCGAAAGCTGCTTCACTTGCAAAATCGCAATTTTAATACGCATTTTTATCACAACACAAGCGTATTTCACCGGTAAGCGGTTACTGGCGCCTCTCTACTCCATCTCATATTTCGCAGACATTTTAGACAAATGTAATTATAATTGCATCTTCAATTACATAGCGCAGTAACATGAATGTTGGGTTCCGTACTCAAGGGCCCGGCGGCGGCGGAACCCCCAAACACTAGTGATGTACCCTGATTAGCAACGGATAGCTTTTATACGACAGTTGGTATTAAAAAGCTTTTTTAAGTAATACGAGCTTATTTCAGAGACAAAAAACTATAGAAACTCGTAATTGTTTTTATTTAGAGACTCCTTTAACTCTGTCAACTATTATTGTCTTAATAGCCTATAACTGTCCCACTGCTGGGCTCCATTATTGAAATCAAGTCATCACTACAGTTGATAGATAACGGTTTAATCACCACGCTTGTCAAAACTCGGGATACATATCGAAAAATCAGAAACACACTTCCCGACTTGAGAATTGAACCCAAGACCTTCGGATATTGGGCAGAGCGCTTTGCACGCGGCCACCGAGGCGTTCTGTCTTAATATAAGGAGTCAACCGTGATGTTAGACAATTCTACGTTAGTTATGTACCCCGCGCTGTGAACCGAGCTGACAAGGCTTAAGCTAAAAAGGTATCATACCTTCTTTATACCCGACGTTTCGACCGAGTTACAACGGCTGTGGTCACGGGTTGACTGTGACTGAAAAAAGACAGTGTTGAAAAAATTCCACGAGCGATATTCGAACCCGCACCATAACATGCTGGGTCAGGTGCACTACCAACTATGCTATCGTAGCTCAAACCAACTCGCCAAAATTAATCAACACTATCCTATTCTTACTTTTTTTATCCTAAAACGCTCTAGACATTCTCTCTTTCGTTGCTGGTCGTACAGCCATCAGGGTGGATCAGGTTGACTGCTTTAGAATAAAAAAGAAAGGTGCGATCGTTCTTAAGATTAGCTTAGCTTATGATACAAATCATTGGGAAAAAGTCACGAAAATATCCGAAGAAACAGCGATCGCTGCTCAATATCCGGACGCTTTTAACCGTTTCGGATAACAGGCAGCCCTGCTTTCCCCGCCCTTTACATCTCTAAGGCGGCAGCGCCCCAGCGCGCATCCCCTCTGTTTGTCCGTGTGTTTGCGCGTCGTGCAAAAACAATCTGCGGCTGCTAAACGTGGATTAACTTACTGCTTACATAAATTACTGGTATTGGATTTTTTCTATCTATAAAAAAAAGCTTTGAATAATGTATCAGGTAACACGTGCCGGATCGACGGACGTTGTATATGGGAACCGAGATAGAGGGTATATATACGCAAATATTAGTCTACTCGTAGTAGCAATGGCGGTGATGAAAGAAGAGAGTGAAAACTACTACGCGTATAAAAATATTATGCTAGTGCGGATTTGGAATTTGTACAACAATTTTATCGATAGAATTATATTCGCGATCATCATCATCAGCTCATTTATATCCCCACTGCTGGGGCACGAGCCTTCCCTATGGATGGATAGGGAGAGCGGGCTATAAACCACCACGCGGGCCCTGTGCGGATTGGTAGTAGTTAACGACTGCAGCCGGGACCAACAGCTTCACGTGCCTTCCGAAGCACGGAGGAGCTCGTGATGATAAATTTTTGGTCACCCATCCGATGACTGGCCTTTGCGAAAGTTGCTTAACCTTAGCACTTGTAGACCGAGCGCGTTAACCATTGCGCCATCGAACTCCTCGAATCGAATATTTGCAATAAAATTGATTATATTTCTCTATATTAATTAACTTTATAGCTTAAACGATAATGAACGTAACGTGTCGTAGCTTCCGTGATACCAATATTAATGTCATGACAATAACATAAATTTCTCCTTTAACTAAAACAAAATGGATTCTAAAATATTTTATTTTAGTACAATTCGTTCTCCAAAAGCTAACAGCCTCAATAACATTCCTAAAAGAAAAATCACTTAAATAACTCTACATCAAACGTTTAACACAGCGATCCCGGCGTTTTATTAAAAGACACTGTCGCTGCTGATCTCGTAAAAGTAGTCATAACAAGTGACAGAGATCGTCTAGGAAAAGATTCACCCTACAATTTGAGTTTATGACGTATTAGTGAGCTGTCACACGACAGACGTTTACGGCGTCGTAAACCGACCTCCGCACTTGTTGAGTTTATGACTCAGACGGAGCCCTTCTCTATGATCTGGCTCGTAAGGACCACAACACGGCGGACATTGCAACAGACAATCCGTGGCTCGCGTCACTTGTTTCCGATTTGAGCTCCAAATTTAAATGCGCCGTTGACTTAGCGCGTCGGTTATTATAGATTTACTTACAAATGTTGAAAGTTTAAATTGAGTTCGAATTGGAATATTGCATTTCAAATCTTTGTTGTTTCTGTGTACAAAGTTGTGTCGACTTTCAATTGTTTTATCGATTAGTGCTTCTCATTTATTTTTATATAACTGTTCACTGTTCCAATTTAATTTAAATTACTTCACGAATGTGATTATGATTCAACAATAATATTAATTGTAAATACGAACATAAGCTACTTACAAAAACTTGCTATGGATCTGCAAGGAAATTATAAAATATTTATTTTGACGATCTTTTAACGTAATTTATCGCCATGTTTATGAGTAACGAAACACTGCAACTGTATTTCGGTACTCTCCTACCCATTTCTGCACATGCGAGCACCAATCCGCGAAACTATAATTACCAAAAGCATTCGTTGAAAGACAAATGGGCGGCGCCGAGTCCACAGTGCAACGCGCCACAGTGTGGCATAGTCAGACACAGTGACTATTGTTATGCGATACAAAGTCAAAGTCAAAGTAAAAGCCAAAACCAAAATCAAAGTCAACTCGTTAATTCAATATAAGCCTTTACATGCACTTATTGACGTCAAAACTAAGTATAAAATTTAAATAATAACAAACAAAAACTCCTCCTCCGTGCTTCGGAAGGCTCGTAAAGCCGTTGGTCCCAGCTGCATTAGCAGTCATTAAAAACCACCAATCCGTACTGGGCCCGCGTGGTGGTTTATGGCCCGTTCGCCCTATCCATCCATAGGGAAGGCTCGTGCCCCAGCAGTGGGGACATAAATGAGCTGATGATGATGATGATGAAACAAAAATTTTGTTTTACTAAAACAACTGCATCTACCACCAGTCGGATTTTGGGAGAGCCTTCGACCGATAAGAACTGACAATACAATTTGTACAAGTCCGCAGTTCTGTTCTCTTCATTAATTAATTAAATTTAAACTACTGGAGATTAAGGACCGCGTGGTCGATGGTAATTAGTAGGTTTATCATATTAGTAGGTATTTAGGTAATACAATTAAGACGGTTTACATACGGGTAAATAAGTAGGTAGTACATATAATCCGTGATTGGATGGAGAAGGCGCAAGATTGCCGGAAGTGGAAAGCAGGAAACGTCGATAGCTGGACCAATGATGGGCCGCAATGATGATGATGATGATGATGACACACAGGTGCTTTTTAATTAAATTAATCATATTGGTGATTTTTTTTATGAAGTAGTTAGCACTTTCGGAGATCAGTGAGCTGTTGAAGCTCTAACGACTACCGACATACAAATCAAAATATAACATAATTCACCAAGCTGTAACGTGCACAATAAATCATAACTTACCTCCTCTACAGAACCCTAAAAGTAAAAAACAAATTGGTCCGAAACAGATTCGTAAAAAGTGTTCCATTTCCATGCGTAGTGTTAGCATGAAATTTTGAAACAAAATAACAATCTCAACATTATCATACTCTTCTGTAATTACTGTAAACTTTACAGACACTAAACAACAAAGTCAGCAAATTCATAAGGAAAACTACTCGCAGTTGTTCTACTGTGACCCCCTCACCTGCCCGCATAGGTGCGAGACACCTCCTGCTAACTTATGCTCGCCGGGGCGCCGGTTAATAGCTAATATAGCCGCCTAATGACCATACTCGTCTTGAGCGTAATGCCCCACGTGGGAGCTGCGCCATCACCTCGCGTTCATGTTCGCCTGGTAATTCGGGATATTCCACCCCGTTATGTTTGTGTGTTTTTATGGTTTGCGGTTCGGTTTCTGGAACACGGGATAACTAAACGTAATGGATGGAGGCAGCTAGGGGTTGCTCGATTCTTTTATTTGATTTTAAATGAAAAGCTTTTCGTTTTAAAAAATTGTTTGTCTATGACTGGAGTTTGACATTTTAGCCATGGTTCAATGTCTTAATTATAGAGGAATAGAGACTATAGCTTCGTGACAGGGACGGACGTTTTTCTTATAGCAACGTCTTACTGATTATTGTGTAGTTAATAATAACATTAGGTGTGCTACAAATTCATTGCTGAAAGACCAAAGTGTAAACATTTTTTATCAAATTAGTTTTCTATAACAGTTTGGCGGAGAATATTTATTTGTTTATTCAATTTATTAATTTGTTTCTTTTTGCACATGTAGCTACAAACACTATAATAAGATGTACCTTACTATTACTAGCTTACAAAAATATTTATAGTAGATAGATTAACACTTTATTACTAACAAAAATAGGGCAACAGTTTTACATAATCTTAACGCTGATTGGACAAAGAAAGTCATATCGCCAAAGTGCACAAACAATAAAGAATGGTAATCTATATATTAATACGTGAAGCAAAAACGTTGTACCCGTTATTACGAAAATTGCGCGGACGGAGGAGTATGAAATTTCGCACACTTATGGTTTATATAGAGAAGGTTATCCGAATGTTAATATTTTTTTAATTATGTATAAAAAATACATTAAATCAACAAAAACAACATTACACACACTACCATGTATTTGACACACACGTATTGTTTGTCTTTAATGCGGCCGACATCTGTCAATGCCAATCCAAACTCACATTCTATCTTTTTTAATTTTTCGTTGCTTAGGATACAATCCGTGCAGCCTTAATAAAACTACGGTCGAATTTCGACCACTAGGCGACCACTGATTAGAATTAAAGTGTGATTCGGTGTTATATGACTGAGATCTTAATCACACCTTTTTACTAATATATTTATTTCAATGCTATAATTTCACATTTAAAGTAAACTTTACAATCTGTCAAAAATCAATGTTGATAGCCGTAACAAAGTCGAAGACAAAGAATTTTTTGAATCGCCCAAACATTTTTTTACCTACTACCAATTCAGCTAAGTATTCACTAACCTTTTTAAACTTTATAACGAGTCAATTGTTCATACTTATCACGTAAATACGACAAAATATCGATTATTAAAGTTGATTATATGTAGTTATCAAACAGCAAACCGCAAGCGGGACTTAACAGGAAAATGACGTTCTTGAAGGTATTATTTAACGTGACTCAGTACAGAGTGAGCAATCCAAAGGGCATGGTATGGGGGAGTTCCAAACTAGAAGGGAAAGGGAAGTTTAATGTATAATAATAATAACATGAATATTTCTTTTTTTTTGAGTAACACGACTTATTTAAGATTTTATAAAATTTTGTTTTCTAAAGTTTACGCTAACAAAACAACAAAAAACAAAAAATGAAACAACTTTTACGGATCTACTCGCGTTTATTTTACAAATTACTTTTTAATGTTTATCCTAGGATAAATATGTAAAATAAACGCAAGTAGATCCGTAAACGTTGTTTCATTTAAATTATAAAATAATGAATGTAGAATGGTGTTTCCTACATTCTTGAAATAAAAAAAAACGAAATTTAGTTTACACGCATAGCAATGAACCCAGTCAAATCTCTGAAAATAATCGCAAGTTATCCACAATAAAAAGAAAATTTGACTAATTTGCAAAATGTTGTTCGAGAAATTTTAAAATAATATTAAAGTTATTAAAGACTAGCGGCCCGTCCCTGCTTCGCACGGGTGGACATTTTTTTTTAAATATAGCCTATGTTACTCAGTGCTAATGTAGCATTTTAATGGTGAAAGAGTTTTTTAAATCGGTCCAATAGTTTTTGAGTTTATTCGTTGCAAACATACATACATACATCTACATACAAAAATACTAAGGTTGCCTCTTTATAATATTATTAGTACCTATTGATGTATGAATGCGGATACTTCACTTTAAAATCGAAGAAATGGTTTCTCAGAACCCCTATACATCTTATAGTTCCAAACTTCTCCATCTGACCTATTGAGATTACACAAAATAAACAAACTTGAAAGCTCTAATGAAAATATTAAAATATCAAAAAAATATAAAGCCCTTTATGATTTCGGGCTAATTCAAAATCACATAAATAAACGTGCAGTTAATTTACTGCAAATAAAATTCTTTCACCAAACGACAGCGGCGTAAATCAGTCTAAAATTATAACCACGGCGCGGCGCCTGCGCGCTACCAAGATGGTCGTCCCTCGACAGAAACGAGATTTTTTAATACGAACATTTTACGTCCTAATTTAATGGCTTTACACTATTACAAAGGCATCATTGTTTTCTCAATCCAACTGATTTATGCTCGCGTTAAAAAATTGTTCCTAGCTCTTTTTTTGGGCGAAGGAACAGTCACAGTTGTAAAAATATTTGTAAACTACCGGTCACAGTGATTTACGACTGATATGCTCCTTTGATATCAGTGATGGAATTGTAATGGCCGACGTTGACGCGCTCTTTGAGAATTATTTTAAGTCAATTTATTAAAATCGTCCCGTTAACGTCGGCAATCACAAATTGATGTAATAATTAAAATAATAAAGCGTCGTTCTGGTTTATGATATAAGTACGTTTTTGTTGATTGCGAGAAATCGTGGGTAAATCCTAAATCTCTGTAGACTACTGACGTTAACCCATATCTAATATAAGCTTTCTGGATGGGCTAATGGGACTATTATGTATGTGTTAATAACGCATTATAAGTAAATATTAAGATAGGAGATATAAGAAAATTAAGGATTTTCTTCAGAGTACAGAAAACTTGCGAATTCATTGATTAATCGTCAGCGCAGTTTGTTTTTATACTGGTAACCACCTATATATTTGGTCTGTGCTGGTAACATTATGTCATTTAAATAATTTAGCATATACAAAAACTCTATGGTGAGTTTTCAAGTGCACTTGAGTATGCTTATGAGAAATGTTCACCGAACCACGATTTGCTAGTGCAAACGATAGCCCAGGCCCAGTTATGGACAACAATGGCTTGTCGTAATTTGCAGCGCGGGCCTGCCCATATACATCACTGCTCTCGGTTCGGTACCCGGTTTAGTATTTCGTGAAATTAGTTCAAAGCCTCTAAATATATATTTTTTTAAATCACGAATTCAGTTTGGCCATTAAAAAATCACTTGATATTTCACACTAGAATAGTAGCTGATATTAAAAATGTGTTTTTGTATGTTTGTTCTTTTTTCGTGCCAAAACGAAGCTACAGATCTACGCAATTTTTTGCTGTGAGTAAGTTGAAGAGCTAGTGAGTGTCATAGGATACTTTTCCAGGCAGACAAAGCCATATGCGAAAAGCTATAGTGCCGAAATAAATAACAGGGGTGTTATTGAAAAGAGCAAGATCCCGTAACCGTTATAATATCATCAAATGATAACACCATCATCGCCATCTTCATCACAACAACCGTCGGTGAATTAAACTATTGAGAGAGTTTATTTACTGTTACCAGACATTTTAGAGGCAGCGTGAACTTAAAGGGTACCTCAAGTCATGTAACTGTCAGAGGTTTTCTCAAAGGAACGGTAAGCGTGTCCCAGTTTCCTACTAGATTCTCCGAGGGGTTCAGATCGGAACGACAACGTTGCTGAAATGCGCACGTTAGTTTAAAACGTGTTTATTCGTACAAAACAGATAATAGGTGAAGTGGAATTCTCGTAGAACCGTAAAATGATCGGTAGGTACAGTCGTCGCCCAATTAAAGTTCCGTTATCACGCCATTGGCGGGCTGTCGCGACCGGCGCGAATATAGCCGCGATTACCGGCCGGCGGACGCGCGGCCGCCACTGATTGCTGGCCGTTAGTGCACATGGCGGAAAAAGTATTCGGTACCTACATAGTTTAAGTATTAACTGTACTTATGAGAATTTCTTTGTTATGTGAACTGCGTCTTTCATTTTAAAAGTGTAGTGTTCTGAACTGATTGAGAAAACAATGTTGTAGCTAAACATACAATTATATATGCCGATGTTACAATCCTAGGTTATGTTCGTGTATACAACAGAAAGGTGTGGTCAAAATGAAAAAATCCAAAGTGTATCCCATCCTAGATCTTGTATGCAGTTACTAAGTCATGATTATTATTTATTAAGAGATAAGTAAATCAAAAAAAATTCGTAGCACACAACAAACACAGATGATCATGGACGCATAGGCAATCTTACACAAACACTAACACACATACATATAAACATACAAACGCGCGCACACACAAACTCATACACGCACGCACGTAAAGACAGAACCACACACATAACTACTAATTTTAATTTTAATTACTAATTTTTATAAATAAAATGTATAAATATAATTATTAAATAAGATAGCCATTGCTATGGAAGAGCGGTATCTCCTGGAACAGGCTTAACAGCTTAAAAGGAGACTCCTGTCCCTAAAGAATGTAAAACAAAATATTGTTACAGAAAATAAACATTTTTTTATTTTTTATTATTAACTTTAACGTGTTATGCAGTTTTTGATTTAATATTTTTATTGTGACGTCACATCAAAATAAACAAGTGTCAGCCCTAGTTATAATTTATTTAAAAAGATATTGCCTGAAATAACCTGATGGTTTACAAGAATAACGTTAGCTAAATATATATTTTTTGCTTTCATTGAACAAAAGTTAAAGCAAATGTGATAATTTTATATACATTCATGGCTTGCCTGCATTTTAATTTTGTTCTAATTAAAAAAAAATATCAAAATTCAAAATCATTTATTCAGTTTAGGCTACAAATTAGCTCCTATGAATGTCACTACGCCATCGGTTCGTATATTTATCTGAGTATTTGTGTATATACGTGAGAATCGCAATATATTGACATGCATAATTTTCATTGCTATTTTACTACAGATAGGTATCCCGCTAGCTAAACGCAATGATTAACATTATGTTCAAAAACAAGGCCAACAAAACGAAACGCGCTCAAAACGAAAGCAGATTGACATTTGACAAGCGCTATAAATAAATAATTACGAAGGCGTACCTGCCCTAAACGGGCATGCATCGCAAGGAATCTCATTGTTCCCAACCGTCTCGGGAAATTATCCGCAATCACTATTATGTCCGACTTCGAAACTCGTGCGCAATCAAAAACAATTTGGCCAATCAGCGGGCGCACAGCGCAGATCCTGCGTTAATGTCAAAGCGTTTTCAAGTAATTCGGCCAGACCGCAATTGGCCTATTTTGACCCGCGGGACACCGCAACGATTATTGCCATGTCGTGCTGCTACACTTTCCGACAAATGTCAAGTCGTTGTGAACATTTTTAAACAACGAACGCTACGGTTTGACAATGTGTTCTAATTGGCGCAGTTCCGGTCACGTGAGTCAGCCAGCGGTCCTAATTTCAATAATGTTGTTATTACTTTTAAGAAAACAAAATTTGATTTTAGTTTAACTGTTCCGAATTTAAAAATTGAGTGAACGCGTCGCTACAGCAGTTCCAAATTCGAATCGGAACTTGTTCGACACGTGAAAATATTATTACCTTTATTTGAAAATAGAATGCCGTTTGATTTGTCTGTCACCATTTGATTAGATCAATCTAGTACGTCAATTTATTTCGGCAGCGTGCACTGAAGTAGCGTTATTCCGTTTCGTTTCCGCTCAGGAGCTGCGTTACGTTACGAGCGATGGTACCGATCGACTATTAAATATTTATAAACGCACGTCCCATTATAGTGTCGACATTTTGAATAATTAACAACTTTCCATTACGCTGCGGCGGCGCCCCCGCTGAAATTGCCGGGCATACTTCAGTAAATAACCCCATACTTTATGAATAATTAGAAATTCAATCGATAGACTCTAATAGCTTTTTGTACAATAGACATCGGTGCGAGTTCACCTCGAGCGATGCCGGCAGAATAGATCACGTACCAGGGCCGCATAAGCGAGAGGCAGGTGTGTTACGCCATATGAGCCGGAATGTGCGGTAAATTTTCCGGATGCCTTCCCAATGATTTCCTCGGAGACCGCCGGCCCAGATACGGTGGATTTCGATACGATAACGCTTCTCAATTTCTGTTCGCCTGGTGTTGCGAAGATACTGTGGCCCCGCCCCCGCCGTTAAATATGTATGGGTGAGGTAGTCGGTTGATATTTTTTCTTGGATCTGTGTGTCCTGTGGGAGCCCATCGCGGTATCAATCGGCGCTGGTCTGCCGCTACTCGTATTTTAACAATAATCTCGAGGTAAGTCAATTTCTTGGGCTATCGAAGCGCAACCTCCATTTAGGTTAGTATTTGTTTGGTAAATGTGTTTTCAGAAGTACTTTCCTATACTTGGTCTGCAGATTTTGCGATAATTCAGTTAGGGATAGGCTTTAACATACATATTACGACATATCATTTTGTAATACTGTGCATTTCTGGGTAGGCAAAATAATTTAAGACGATTCAA
The DNA here is from genome assembly GCA_963082485.1 of Eudonia mercurella. Lineage (NCBI taxonomy): Eukaryota > Metazoa > Arthropoda > Insecta > Lepidoptera > Crambidae > Eudonia > Eudonia mercurella. The sequence goes on from OY720041.1 coordinate 16,177,648, forward strand.
AAGCGCTCACTTAGTAAGTTTATTTAAATCAAAGTTTCATTTAATTTCACATACTTATTTAAGGTAATGAACATACTTCTTGAGATTACACCTGATCAGTAGTCAATGTAATGACAATATGCTACAAAGTACTTAAATTTTATTGTAAGAATAGACATCATATTCAAGAGTATAACACTCATTAGAATATTCGTAAAGTATTAAGCATTAAGCTGGTTCACCTTTTTAACAACTTACTATACTTACTTCCTACTTAGGTGGTTACTATGTATGTACCATGTTTTGTTGTAAACATTATTTTGAATTTGCACTTTGGAACGAAACACAGATATTTTATAACGGAAAGATCATTAGCCCTCATTAGTAAAGGAGATTGACGTAGGCCACTGTGGCCTAGTTGAAACTACTAGTTGAAGTGCTCGTCCCAATATACAAAGGTTCTGGGTTTAATTTCCAGATCGGGAAAAGTGTTTTTCGGACTTTTTTGATACATAGCCTATGTTAGTATTACCAACACGCAGAAGCGATGACTTGATTTCAATGACAATGACCTCTGCCAGCTATATTATAGGCTATTTACTTACCTCCTCAAGTAGGTTTTATAAAAAAGTTATAAAAGACTTTCCAAAGAGCATTAATGCACCTAGAAGACGCTTTAACTCAAGTTTATTATCAAGCCGGCTTTGAATAGCCTTCAGCATTAACGGTTACGTATTTATCACTGGGGCAATTAACCTGGCAAGTTTCGTGGCAGCGACATCTATGAGTCAGGAACGGCACTAATTGCGCGGCTTAATCAGCATTCGCGAATGTTCTAAAAATATTCACCCCGACAACTGTGGATCCTTTTAGTGCAGGTGTAAAATATAATATTTATGGGGTAAAGAAAGGGTTTGAATGCTTGTTAGCGATAATGAGGTGCGCGCGCAGCAATAAATTCGTTCGGCCGCCCGCCGCCTGGGGGCGCGGCTCATTTGCATGTTTATGTATTTCTGTGTCCAGACGAGATTGTTATTGCACTCTTTTTGTTGCAATCATTTACGGTTCGAAGTGCGAACTGTGTGAGGTTGTTCTACCCGCCGCTAGATGGCGCTGCCCCGTGGTTCGTGTCTCGGCCGCGATCCGCCGCGTCACGGTGACGCTGCAGCGCGCTCGCCTCGTTAAGCTGACGCGGCGGCTGTCAAGTTTTTGACAGTTTTTGACAGAGACATCGATACCGCGCCGCTTCGTTACCGACGGGGCGTTCTTATCGCGTATTTTGTTGGTTTATGTTTGATTTAGTCATGTAAGTTCATTGTTGGAGGCGCGTTTCTTTTTGTGATATATTGATAACGGTTTTAGGTGGCGGCGCGCGGAGAAAAGAACTATTGTTGTGGGGATGTTGCTAGAAAAAAATGTTGCGTGGAATGCCACGTACCTTTTGTCTTTTCGGGTACACAAAGAGCGGCTGGTGCGCTGTAGAACGCCAATTCATCATTTGGTCGAATCGCAATGACGACGGATATTCTTTTTGGTACATTGCGACAAAGATATTTTACTTTTCAAGTAACCTTTAATGAATGAATAATTAATTAAATATGTATGCTTCTTCATAGCCAATCATAGATTAGATATTCCATTTGCGTTATAAAAGATAGAAAGCAAGTAATATATAGTTAATAAAGTTTATTACAAAAGGAGCTCGATGGCGCAGTGGTCAACGCGCCTGGTCCGCGAGTGCTAAGGTTAAGCAACTTTCGCAAAGGCCGGTCATCGGATGGGTGACCAAACATTTATCATCTCGAGCTCCTCCGTGCTTCGGAAGGCACGTAAAGCCGTTGGTCCCGGCTGCATTAGCAGTCGTTAACAACCACCAATCCGCACTGAGCTCGCGTGGTGGTTTATGGCCCGTTCTCCCTATCCATCCATAGGGAAGGCTCGTGCCCCAGCAGTGGGGGCATAAATGAGCTGATGATGATGATGATGATGAAAGTTTATTCCTCCTGTTTATTTCCTTTATTATATATTAAAATTGTGATGAAGAAACGTCAATTAGAAATCTAATAATTTCCTACAAAGTCCATCATAAACATGCAACAAACCTCTTCATAACTTCATAAACGTTGACCAAAGACAAAAGACAAAGTAACCATAGATAACCAACAAACCTCATCAATTCCTCAGTGCCTAATCACAAACGTTGCCCAAAGACAAAATAAAAAACAAGCTAAAAACACAACCCCCAACCGTCCGCGCGGTGCAATCCGTCCCAATTTCTCGTCCAATTTAAAGGCTGTCGCACCAGGCGCGTATGACATCAAGGAGTCGTTCCGGATTCATAAGGCAAGCAGGTGCGACAGTACATCCCGTATTCATAGGCCGATATATCATAGCGCGTGGCGCGTTAAAAAAAGGAAAATGGCGGAAAAGCCCGCCAAATTCCACCCGCCTTGACGTGCAATTATAAAGATAATAACGTTTTCACCTCGGCGCGCGTTTTTATTTGTTCTCCCGTGATTTATAACAGTTTGTTGAGTTGCCCGCGGTATCGGGGCGGCCCGGGCTATGCTCGGCTTACTATTTTCGGGGACGTTTTTTTTTATGATTTGTCAATATGGCTGCCTAGAGTTGTAGGATCTGTAGATGTTGTAGTGGTTTCTTAGGGAGAGTTATAATCTAGGATTAAAAAAAAAAACAAATAGATATGGATTCAGCAGTTGTTTTTAATGTAGCAGGATACATGTGTAAACTTTATTTTTATATCTTCGGTCACTATAGTCAATAATAACATTATAACTTTGTTCTTTTGCAGAACTCTAACCCTTCTTTTATAACTTTTAAGATGCTGCCCTAAGCTTAGAGATTATTAAGTTTTGATTCCCCGGAATAGATTCTGTTGGGACATTTTTCATGGGGTCGCGGTCGCCGTCATACGTTAAAAATCCCATCACGATAAAGGAGGCCCCAAAGGAAATAAAACAGCGGTGTCAATGGAAAAAAATGATGCGTTCCCACGAGCCGCCGCCGCCGATCCTAATCCGACGCGTAAACTATTTTGATTAGAATGGCATTCCCGCTAAAAGTGATCTCAAAAAATGGCCGCTGTGACATTTCTCAACTTGTCAGCCGGCCGCGCTTTTTGCCGCGCAAATTCCGCGTGCTCGCCTTGAAATCTTAATTCTGGACGCTTTTTTAGGAATACCGGTGCCGTGGACGATTTATATAGGCGTTCAATTGATAATGATTCACTCGAAATAGATGGCGGATGGCTTCATTATGTCCTGCGGTAACGGCGCTGCGCGGTACCTCTCTAACAATCGTTTTTTTCTCGCCCAAGAGGTTCCGGCTCGAGCGAGTCACTCATTAATCACGGCATACCCGCGGCGTAGGTACGTAACGCGATACGCCCGCGCGAGATAACATTATCGTAAATATAGTTTTACAAAACGACGCGCCTACCGCGCAAAAAGGACAAGCCACGTTTCCCACAGCGCGACACTGGAGGCGCAGGAATTCGCGATGCATTATCAGAATTTACACCCGGTAATAACGTATAACCTAATACTCGGGTCAGTGCGCGCCTTTTTTTCGAAAAACGAACGGCGTCTGACAGTCGAAGCGGGAAAACAAAGCGTCGATCAAGCCCGCTCTCTCTCACATAAATCAGGCGGACGCGAAAGAGACAGGTGCAAGGACGGGCGGCCAGTCGATTTTACAAATGGGCGGAGCGCGGAGCGAGATGTCGACATCGTCGAAACAAAAGAGTGAAAAGGAAATAATAACCGGTGCAAGGTGCACGCGGCGAGCGGGGGGCGCGGGCGGGGGGAGGGGGGCTCGGGAAATCTCAAGAAAAATCGTGGAAGTGACTACAACTAGTCGCGCGCGGCTAATTAAGGCCGGTGGCTTATTATTTACTTAATGCATCGGCCGAGCACCGCGTCTGAGCAATCACGGCCTTATCTTATGAATAATACAAAAGTAAACTTACACGACACGATAGAGCGTTATTAGTACCTCCATTAAGTTTTTTTTAAGTTCTATTAAATAACGTAAGTGGATTCACAGACGTAGAAACACCATTTTTCTTTTAACTTTTTTCTGTCACGATACCATTATTTCTTGTAATGTTAATTGTTAAGCAGGTATGGAATAACTGAGGTTAACTAATAAATCTTAGTCATTGTTTTGATAAATTAAGTAAGTCTCTTCATTTGGAAACGAATTAAAACTATAAATTAAGTTAAGTGCCTAAGATATACATTGTACAAAAAATCCATTACAGGCAGTAACACTTAAGTTGGGATATATATTTAATTCTAACTTAACTTAAATTGCAACGAATTCTCCAAGCGAGTACCAAGCTACACAGTTTCCAGAGTTAGTCTCACCATTACAGTAACCAACCGGTAATTGAATCTTTGTACTAAAACACGAAAAAAAAATTTACAAAATAACAATAAAACTCAGCGAATTAGTTGAAAATAATATGAACAGGGGTAATTCAATTCAACTTTAACAATGGTGGGCGCACAAAGTGGCCGATTAGTGTGTTTCCAGCAATTTTCGTATCAACGTGAGTGACGCGGACGGCCCCGGTAATGAGCTGGAGGAACTTTCATCATGTATGAACGTGCAATGATGACGAATAAGGGAAATGTTTGACAAAAGTTACAAAATAAAAAGTTATCGGCCGACGATCAGGGTGCCTGGTGAGAGTTCCATTCGCCATTCGATGACGTTAACGAAAACGGGAAGTTGTATGGCAAAATTTTGAACTCTTCTCGTAGGTCACCAGGGGGCGCTGCTTCAATGCCATACTAATTTTCGTTTTCGTAAACGTAATCGAATGAATACGGATAGTAAACAAAACTCACTCAATCCAGAGGCTATGCGAGCAGCACAAAACAGATCGTTATGGAGATCCTTGGGAGAGGTCTTTGTCCAGCAGCGGACCAAAGTTCTCCCAGTGGTGTAACCATCCATAGGGAAGGCTCGTGCCCAGCAGTGGGGACATAAAATGAGCTGGTAATGATAAGGACACAAGTTATTGATGATTTTTTTTTTGTTATTGAATAATTACAAATGTACTTAACAATAATCAATACTTTGAGCAGTGTGACAAAAACCAATATTGGTTTGTCCGCACACTGGCACTCATTGCCTTACTCTCACATTTATATAAAAAGAGAAACAGATACAGTTACACAGTCAAACAATGTGAATACTACAAATTAGTTTTGCTTATCTGTGCTTAATTTGTAATTGCAATACAAATGTGTGTGGGACCTGAAAATGGAAATTGAAAAAATGAGTCCTTTTGTCACTTAGAGAGACTTATATATACTAGTGGTCGCTCAGTGGTCGAAATTCGACCGCAATTTTATTAAGGCTGCACGGTGTATCTTAAGCAATGAAAAATTAAAAAAGACAGAATGTGAGTTTGGATTGGCATTGACAGATTTCGGCCGCTCCTCTTCCATTTTTGAAATTTTTGAAAAAAGTATATATGCGTGTGTGTCAAATACATGGTAGTGTGTGTAATGTTTGTTTTATTGATTTAATGTATTTTTATGGATAATTTTAAAAAAATATTAACAGTCTGCAATCCTTCTCTATATAAACTATAAGTGTGCGAAATTTCATACTCCTCCGTCCGCGCAATTTTCGTAAAAAGGGGTACAAAGTTTTTGCTACACGTATTAATATATAGATAGAGAGAGAGGGTATTAGAACACATGACCTTTTGTAAGTTAGAGTTCGCAGCTGAGAGTTTTAATCCGTCCTGAAACTTTTTTCTGTGCTACTTTTAGTTTGGATTTAAACAAAGCATTGTGGATGGAAAATAACTAAATTATATATTTTTAATTTTATTTATTTATTTAGAAATAATTATACCACCATTACAGTACCAACAAACCAAGGCCATGTTATAAGAAAATAAAATAAAATCAAACAATATAAAAAAATACAAATAAGTATAGAAATAATAAGATATAGGTATTTCAAATTTCAGATTAATTACATGGTATCATTAGTTTCAAAGACAAAATAAAACTTAGAATACAATTATACGACAAATAAAGTTGGTTATACGAGTGTAGGATCTTCTTGGTTGACATTCTAAGATTACGAACAGATCAGTTCATAATTTGGTTGAAATAAAGCAGCAGAGTTAAATACAAAAATACTGATTACTTAAAAATCAACTCTAGCAGGCGAGCGCAACGAAACACTACTTAGGTTGTAATTCGCAAAGCTAATTAACTTCCTAACAACCGATTCCGAAGGGAACTCGCAAGAAACCCCGACGCCTGAGAAAGCGCCATATGCTGGCAATTTGCCATTTTATATCGAATAATCGGCCCAAATCGGTATCGGACGCAAATTGCCCGCGCACCGGCCAACCCTCAAATTATTGTTTTGCCTCGAACGCTCATTGTGTACAATTATCCGATTTTCACCTACGTAATTGTAAGTAATTGCAAAAAACCGAAGTCACGACGACGTCTATAGGGTTATAATTTGTGGATCGCTTTGATGGTCGGTAGCGCCCTCTCGCGTGACGAGGCCGAAGTTTAAATGGCATAGTTTCCGCTTTCCACCGCTAGGGGCGTCGTGTCAATTGGAAAAGTGGAAAATTGCAATTGAACTTATAGTTACTGGTATATTTGAATTTTTGAAACCGTAACTGCGTGATTATGGTGGATATTATGGATTTTTTTTTTTATTAACAACTGGTTATGGAAGAGCTTTCATGTTATCTATAATTACTTATTGCATTGTGTTTCTTGTTACAGGTAAGTGATGGAACAAACAGCAGTTGGTTTTCGAAATTACAAATTTAAAAGCTAAGTATTTAGTATAGGTTTATTTCAAATTTCAAGAATATTTTTGTTTGTCAGTATGTAAATTTCTTATTTTCATCACGTCATATTATTTTTGACAGATACTTGGCAGTGTTAACTACTTTATTTTTTTAATTTATAATGCTTCAGTCAGAGTGTTCTTTAAAAAAAGGTTACTAATCTCCTTTCTTCATTAGACTTTGCCAGTAGTAGATTTTTTTTTTATTTTTAATGCTTCCGTCAGAGTGTTCTTTAAGAAAAGGTTACTAATCTCCTTTCTTCATTAGACATTGCCAGTAATAGAACTGGCCGGGCACTTAAAGAAATTAAAACTATTTCGAAAAAAGAACAGCGCTGTTACTGGCCAGTGCAACACACCCTCGCGCGGCACGTGATAAATACTCGGAGCGCCGCGCCGAGTCACTCGATACTCGATCCCAATACGTATCGATAACATCTCGTTACGAAGGCGCGTTTGTCAAGGCGCTTCTTTGGAATCGTATGCAACAAAATCTGGGTGCACTTACATGTATTGTTTGGTAGTCGCAGGCGATGGGAACTGTCTCCGTAATTGAAAAATAACTGTTGGCCGCTGGTAATTTCACGTGCCTTTGGTCATTTGATACACTACTAAAGTAAACGCTGGTACAGTCACGACTAATCCTATGGGAAGACTTTTACCGTAAACTCATTGTATATTGTAAATTGTTTGGACGATTCAAAAGCACTTTTCTAAAGTTTATTTGAATGAAAAATATTTGACTTTGACTTTGACTTTATAGCTACTTTGTATTGTAACTCAAAAAATACATAAATGTGTTTGCAGAAGTCGTTTATATTATATTGCAGGCTTAGGTACTTTGAAGGAAGTATTTACGTGGTAGTTTAGAGCCCAATCTCCCCATGTACTATTTGATCATGTAGGAGAGTCTTAGCCCAACAGTGGGACTTATATAGGCTAATGATGAGGAACATAAATGTGCAGAATACATCGTCCCCTTAGGCATTTAATAGTCTAATACCTACGTGAAACGAAAACTTCGTGTCCCTATTTGAGAACATTGCGCGCACAAAGGAGTCCTACCTAGTACCTAGTTAAAGATTGTAATGGGAAGTAATCCCGAAAATAAAACATTGTTTTTTTGTGAACTACGGTCCAATTTCGCTGGCCACTAGTAAACATTATATGACCGTGCTAATATAATTTTTAATTACATAATATTTGATGTACAAAATTAATGGAAATAATAATTATAACACTTATGGCAATAAATGACGATGATGATGATAATTATTTATTCAAATTCGACAAAAATCATTAAGTCACGTTTTTATGAGCAACACAACAATAATTAAAAACGGACACGCGCAAAATTGGAATGTCGCCCGACAGAACATTATTCGTGCGACGCGTCGCCGTCCGGTGTTAAATGATATTCGAAGAGACGCGAAATAAAAAATGGCCGATTGTGCATACGTCACGCTGGTACGCGCAAACGTATGAGAAAGTTGCCAATTTTATTACGCTAAGAGACGGCAAATTAATTTATACAAAATGTAATAAATATACGCACACCATAAAAAATTGTTTATTTCTGAAGAGTCGGTTTCTGAATTTCCCGATTCTTATTTAATAAACTTTAACTGTATATGGCTAATTAACTTTTAAAAAACGTCGTCTATGTAAATGTTGTAAATGTTTTCTCACACTCACACCAATTATCTAGCCCCAAGAAAAGCTTCCTTAAGAAACTCGTTATATGGTTAACTAGACAACGGATAAACATACTTAATATAATTAAATACATACTTATTATACATAGGAAACACCCAGACCCGAAACAATATAGAAAAACAGGTATTTCTAAATTGATCCGACCGGGGATCGAACCCGGGACCTCAGAGATGGCGACACCATGAAAACCGGTGTGCAAGCCACTCGACCAAGGAGGTCGTCAAATTCATGTCTATTTTAAAAAGCCTTATTGCCTTGTCTTACCTTTATATAGGTTTACTGATTAATGTAGATATAATTTTTCCCGGTTAAATATCTCATTCTTGCAACTTTATCGTAGAATACTAAAGCTATATAAATTAAGACACATTTAATTATTAGAGTAATTATTAAGGGAATTCTTACCGTGTTACTACTAGCTGTGCCCCGAGGTTTCACCCGCGTTAATTAGCGATTAGTCATAGCGTGATGTAATATAGCCTATAGCATTCCTCAATAAATGGACTTTTCAACACAAAAATAATTTTTCAATTCGAACCAGTAGTTCCTGAGATTAGCGCGTTCAACCAAACAAACAAACAAACTCTTCAGTTTTATAATATTAAAGTATAGATAGTTTCGATTGAGTATCCGTATAGGAATCCCGTTTAAAATTACTCTAATGCAAATGACCATGATAATTTAAATAGTTATTTTTAATTATTATTGATTTTATAAAAACAATGCTATTATTTTATGCCGATTAGATGCCTGAGACACGGGTAAACTAGTTTACTTAGTTTAGGTATCACTTCGGTTATTTTGCACTACTAACCCTAATTTTAAAACTTTACAATATAAGCGGCACTCTTGTAATGCATTATATTATTATGCAGCCAAATGTTACTTTATAAGTTTTATGTATTTAGTCTTTAAGTTTTACACAGCAAATAAATTTATTCTTATTATTATTCTATTATTCTTATTATTCTTATTTATTATGCAATTTATTAATTATGCAAAAACAATAATTTTAATGTAACCACGTCGTAATCAATCAACCGTTAGTGTACACACGCGTGCACATCTGACTATCACAAGCTGTCAAATTTCCACAATTGACTTTAAACTTTATGCATAATATGGCATACGGTTCAACTTCCCCCTTACAAATAAACAGAGAATAAGCTCCGAATAGTTATCCCGTGTTTTGTTGCCGTCATGTTTATTTGTAAAGCCCTTAGTGCCTTACAAATAAACAAAGAATAAGGTTCGAATAGTTATTCCGTGTTTTGTCTCTTTTACTCTAATTTGAAATGACGTTTACATAACAGGAACAAAACACGGAATAACTATTCCGACCTTATTCCTTGTTTATTTGTAAGAGGCCTAATGTTTAATTAATGTTTCCCACACTCACACGTGACACCAATTATCTAGCCCCAAGAAAAGCTTCCTTAAGAAACTTAATAAATGATTAACTGGACAACGGATAAAATTAAGATAAGATAAGATAAAGATAAATAAACTTTATTGTACACCAAAAATAAAACATTTGACAAAAAATTACATAAAAATCACGTACAAAGGGCGGTCTTATCACTAAGAGTGATCTCTTCCAGACAACCTTTGGATGGACAAAGAATATTTGAACTTGAAGTGGGTTCGTCGTCGCGTCGGTGCATCATAAATAATTATAATGTAACTAACAGCAATAAATAATGATAAATACTTAGTTACTTAAAACTTAAATACATACTTATTACAGGAAACACCACACCCAGACCTGAAACAATTTAGAAAAACAGGTATTTCTAAATTGATCCGACCGGAGATCGAACCCGGGACCTCAGAGATGGCGACACCATGAAAACCGGTGTGCAAGTCGTTTCATTTATTAAAGATATTTATGTACATCACATAATAATTATTAATTTGTTCAGGTTTATGACCTAAGTCGTTAATGTGTATATTTAATTATGTTGTTAACGAGCTTGTTTTAATAAATATAGATAATAATTTATATCAGTAGATTAATCTTATTAATAAGAACAGCTTGTGACTGCAGACACAAATTGAACATTAAAGGCTGAATGCCATTTATCTCGAAATAACTTGGAATCTTCTTAAGTATCGAGTGAAAGAATACCTATTAATAAATTAATCACTACATAAGTATAAAACAAAGTCGCTTCCCGCTGTCTGTCTGTCCCTATGTATGTATGCTTAGATCTTTAAAACAACGCAACGGATTTTGATGCGGTTTTTTTAATAGATGGAGTGATTCAAAAGGAACGTTTATATGTATAATAACATGCATAGAATTAGACCCGGTACTCAAGCGGACGAAGTCGCGAGCGGACCGAATTACAATTTTTTTTTTATTACCGATATACACCTATATACCGATATTGCTGTTTTAAAACCTAATTTTAATAAAAATAATCCGTATAAATATACCTTTTAAATAGATGTAATTGAAGAGTGATGTTAAATAGCAGAATTAAGTTGTTAAAGAAAGTCAGCAATGAAGTATAATTAAAACAGTACAACATTATTTTCGTTTATCAAAATGTATCTCGGGAGAACTCGATACAAGCCAAGTAATCGATAGCAGTTATTCACACAGCACCATCACCTACTCGATAATCGTTAAGGCGCATACATTCATAAACTGACATTTGATTCCTTTGATTCGAATTTCGAATTTACGCGTCCACCGGGTCAGCGCTGTAGCTTTTTTAATTTACACTTGTTTTTTTTCTGGTATCGCCACGGAGATTAGATTTTGTGCCGGTTCGGAGCTTAAATTTCTGATGTGATCTCTCGGTCGCATACCGAGCATATTTTATGTTATTTCTCGATGCTCTTTTTTGTGGAGGGCCGATATAAATTTGATTGTAGCTGCTGCTTAAGGCTTAAAATGTTGTTACGCGAAATGCAGGTTGAGTGGGACTTACATCTTAAAAGATTATTGTAAACTGAATTCAAAAATGTAGGTACATCTCCTTGGCTAACCTGCTATCCTGGTACATCTATTCAAATAAGCATACAGAGCTTAAATACTCTTTCCCTCCTTCCTACAACATTAAACGAGGTGTGAAGAAGTCATCACCATGTCGAATTTGCGGGTCTTCAAGGTGAGGACGACGTAATGCACAATCCTGCTTATCTAGCTGTCTTCGCATTTGGACTCCGCTTCTGCTTAACATTAAGCAAAGGCTACTCATGTTTAAAATAAAACCTTATCATATCTTTTAAACAAGATTTCCCGCCGCCATTCTTGTCGCGGGCCACAGCGAGCAGCGTCACGTCACTTTTGCGATCATAACACTCCTCTGGCGATTCCTCCAATTAGAGCCTGGCTCGAGTGCGGCTGTGCGGCGCAGCGGAGGCATCACGCGCACAATGCCGCCGCGTTATTGTCCAACAACGCGTGAAACGCCCTGACAAACGATGACAGCCGCCAGCGCGGCGACCTCCAGCGATTTATGCTATCCTATTACGAGATTTAATGACACTAAACGTCAGCCCTCACCGTCCGCGCCGTCCGTCATGCCGAAACTTCCGATACGAGCCGAACGAACTGACTACACTGCCGAACGTCGAGCGGAACACGCTCGCGAGCGACATGACCAACTGAAAAATTACCATATCCGTTTGTGCAAACAGCCGCCGACAATCTTCCCGTCGTCAGCCGCGTCCGAGCCGGGAGCGCCAAATATTTGCGAGAGTCTCATAAATTCGGAGCCCCCGTCCCGGGATAACATACATAATGCGCCGCGGATCGGCAAACATATTGTAATGGAAAACGCCGTCATTGTTTACACTTTATGATGTCCCGCCGCTGTAAAGTGACGCGCTGCAGATTCGCCCGCCCACGCGCTGTGCAAAGAATAATTTCTCACAGGAAACAGATAAGGGATGGCCCGATACGCCCCGCGACTCGCTCGTCTATGGCCCGCTCCTTTGTACGGGTTGCATAAAGACTTTACTGGTATTTGTTGGTTAATACGTTTTAGCATTATGGTGGACTGGCATTATGTCCGCGTGGAAAACTAGCCTATGTTACTCTCTGGTCCTCTATATAATTATAGGCAGCACAAGCTCACGCCGATCCGTTGCCCTGCAAGAAGGCATGAAAATGAAAAGCATTAAAGTAGAAGTACACTAATATCAGTCAGGAGTTTAGGAAGACCACGTCAGTTGATTCCTAGCAAGAAAGCGTATCTCAGGGAAACAACTAAGTCTGACTTATTTTAAAGGGAGGAAGCTCACATATCTTGGCTTCGCAAGCCTCCCAAGACCCGCGTATAGTTTCCCGCGTAAATTATCATCGGCTTATTAAAATCTGTGGACGTAACTCGGCCTAATCCGACGGCCGCCGCTAAAGTATTCGCGATCCGTCAAAACCGTAAATCGCGCCCGCCTTTTGTATGTGGCTAGGGTCGTATTTACGAGCGGCGGAGCTGCAGATAGCCCGAATTAAACTTGAATTTAAAACCATTTTATATTAGCTAAGCTAGCTTAGATCGCGCCGCCGCCGCGCGCGTGAGATAAGAGAATTGGCCTGTCAGACGCCGGATGATATATTTGACCAACATTTCCATACCGCCCCCACCCCTGCCTGCTCCCATTCCCCTATTTTCATTTTGTACGTGTCTGCTCCGCGGCGTATCTATAATGTATCCTCTCTGTTTAGGAGTTACATTGAATAAAAATGCGGAGGTGAGAAGGGACGTGCGTAATTTAATTGTGCGAATTCCTACCTGTCAAATGTCGCTGTGGATTTTAGTGGGCGCCCAGTTTATTGCGCTTTTAGCGAGGTGAGGAGGGGGGAGGTAGAGGGGGGGGGGCTGTTGTGCAGCTCTCATTGGAATAATTAAAAATTTGGCAAGAGATCTGCGCGTATGAAAATGTCTGCCGCCCGTTACCGCAGTGCGCTCGAATGCCGACAGAAATAATTGTTATTCAACTCGATGTAATGACTTTGTTATTTTTCTCTTTGACGCATACCTACCCTGGCCTGCTTTGTGCTGCTCCCCATTTATTTTAAGCATTTATTTGCACACAAGTGGAGAATGCTTTTTGTATGTAGCTCTTGTTAAGAGGGAATAAAATGTAGGTTAGTAGGTTTTCTTCCAATTTTGTCCTATCAAAATAAAATATATATAAAAAAACTATTAACACGCTGTCCCATTTTCCGCACCCACCTTAATCTCTAGCGACCATAAACAAAAGCGCGTCCACAGCACAATTGAGCCGTCAGCGCACGCGTCACAGTCGCAATCGGTCGCGCCCGTCCGAACCTATTCGTGAAACTAAAAAAAAAAAACACCGATGTGCCCCTTAAAATTTATTTCCATCGAAGTTTTCCCTCGGAAAATCCTTTTTCCATCGCCTTATCCCGTCGGCGATAAATCAGCGAGTCCATTGTGTCGCCGCTCGAGCCGGCTAATGTACAGGGGCCATTACGCGCAGCATTGTTACGCCGCTGCCGATTTATTGTTCGAACACTCGATAAGTGGGTAAAATTTTGATATGTTAATTTTTGCGGACATCACTAGTAATGGCGGGACGCAGCCTCACTTGTCATCGGTTGGATAGTGTTCGAATGAGTATTTATCATTTAGGCACTAGTGGTCGCCCAGTGGTCGAATTTCGACCGTTTCACCAAATATCTATATATATCGGTGGCGTACACTTGGAGCGGCCTATGTCCAGCAGTGGACTAGTATAGGCTGATGATACATGAAATATACAATGTTTATACTAATATTATAAAGCTGAAGAGTTTGTTTGTTTGTTTGTTTGTTTGTTTGTTAACATCAATGTGACTAATAGGAGTGGAGCAGCAATGAAAAATGTTGCAAAAACGGGAAAATATTTTTTTGAGAGCTTTCCTTGCGTGCGCTGCGTAAACGGTGAAAGTTACGCAAAAATCATGTATTACGAAATAGTTCCCCTTTAAAAGTTCTAAAAAAAATCCGCGACAACATATGTCTAGCTTTTTATAGTTATATAATTTAAAAAAAAAAATGAAAATGAAACATTTATTGGCTATATTATTATTATTTATTTTACGGTTATAGTGAGTCAAGATGGACTCAAATGGTAATCAAATTACTTCTAAAATAATGCAATAGATTGTTCGATAATCAACGCGGGTGAAACCGCGGGGCACAGCTAGTTAAACATACATTTTATCTTTCTGCTCTTAAGAACTTTAGCATGCCAAATGTCAGACTCCTCCGCGCACACAATGTGCTTAAATATGGATACAAAGCTTTTTCTTCACGTATTAATATAAAGTTTACACAGAAACGTTGGAGGTCTTGGCTTCAATTTCCAGATTTTTCCTTTTGAAAAGCAAAACGTAGCATAAAATATAGACTTTGGGTAAGAATGCACTATCTAACAGTTAAACTATCTAACGCCTGAAGAAGTATCAAACCGAAAGAGATTGGCGTTGTATGTTAAAAACGTTATTTAAGTAGCTTGCACATCCAAATGAAACTATGTACTTTTACGGATCTACTCGCGTTTATTTTACACGTTCATTTGATTTAATGTTTATCCTGACTTTTACGAACCCTTTGCAGGGTCCGTGGTCACAGGGAGATTGCTTGGAGCTTCTCATTGTTTAAATATAAACGTGTAGTTGCATAAAGTTGGACGTGTATTTTGGGAGGCAACCTAGCAGACAGCCTTACCCGGCACTCTCAGCAAAAAGCTCTCAAAAGCTCTTATACAGCTTAACTTGTCGCCACTCCAGCAAATTGACGTGCTATATGGCGCTATAACCAAAAAACATTCCTATCAAATATTACCAGCTAATACCTACCTAATAAATCTGCCAGGAAGCAAACGAATAGGTATCAAACAATAAGTTATCCTAGAACTGGGGAAACACAATCGAATATCGTCTTTGAGACGAGACGCAATAAGAGCATGACGCGAGAGCAATTGTCAAAGTACATCTGTCACTTTCTAACCTACAGGAATCAGTCATGTGGGAGCGAGTGAAGTATCGTACGGTGCCATTGCCAGAATGTCCATAGCAGTTTTCGGTTTTGCAAACAAAGGAATTAGAGCGATTCACGCGACTCCAGCGAAATTTATTGCTGGTCGCAGTGACCAAATTTTCTCTTTTTTTCCCCCCTTTTACCCGAATATTTGCGAAATGGGGAGCTGTTTTGATGTACTTACGACGTTTTGTTGCCTAATACTATAAGATGATACGTAATACTATAAGAAGATTAGAGAAAAACCGAATTAAATCTATGGTTAACACTGAATAAATATCCTAGATCCAAACTAACTTAAAGAGTTGCACTTTATAAACTCCATAAAAAGTTGCTATCCATCTTACAAAACCAATAACAAGCCTGTCAAGCAAGTGGCATTTAAAATTTAATAATAGCAAATTAAAAATATTTGTATACCTACTTACCCGTCTATAAATATAAAAAATAACAACACAGATCCAAGATACAACATTGTTACAATTCAAGCTCGTTTGGATTCCACTTTTATTTGAATGTTTTTTTTCCTTCCGACGATCAGATTGCGTCGAGTCTATTAAAACTTTTTACCAACTTGACGTACCTTTAAATTCAAACGGTAAGCCATCAGATAAACGTTTTAAAAAAAGTTGAAGGCAATGTGACTTTATCTGTGGCTCGCTAATACTCCAATTAAATAAAAAAAAGTAAAAATGACATTCAGTGACTCCCCCGCTGTTCATGTCTTGTGTAGGTTTTGTTTTTATTATTTAATTTTCTTTTTAATTTCTGCCTCGACTTAAATGGAGGATCTGCAAACATTAAGTGAAACGAATAAATGTTTTTTATTCGTAGGTTGATCACAGAACTCTTAAAATTGCTGCAAGAGCACAAACAAGACGAGATGTTACCGAAAAGCTATTTGATCCTTTTTAAATCTGTGCCCTCTTCCAAATTTGAAAACGTAAACACATATCACATCCACAATAGAGGTTCTAAAAAAGGAGAATTTATAAAAAAAAATAAGTTCCTATTTAAAAAAGGACCGTAATGCCGTCCGATTCTCGCCATCAATCTCGCGTGTATCGGGACCCGACGTGTCGTTGATCCCGGCCCACTCAATCCGTGGGAGCCATTTTTCGTTTTGTTTCTACATTAATTTAATTAGTTTTTTTCTGACAGCCGTCATAACGATTTCGAAGGCAACGTATCAAAACATTTTCGTACGTAATTTTCTGACGTGTAAGATGAATTATACGCTAAGAACTTTGTATACTCTCAAGTACATATATTAACTGTATTGTTTTTGCTACTATTTAGTACTTTTCGGACAGACAAAATTATAATCATTAAATTGTGAATGACTCTTTTCCCACAGAATTCCCATAAATACATTGTGTACTGTAACCATCTACGCACACAACACACAATGGTATTATTAAATCATTTACACATACATCATAAAATTAGCAACAATCAACAACAACAGAAATGTGTCATGTATTTTTTGACAGGAAATTGTTGTAACTCGATATACTCTCAGTAATGGCTGCCGGATCACAATGAAGGTTTTAGTAATCACTATTATTATAGCTCATTACAGTGATCGCTAGCGTGTTGTAGCTGTAATAATATCTGTTTCAATTTGTGAGCGGAACCAATGAGCTTAGCGCTGGCGGCGCGGAACGGAAACAATGCTTACAACACAGATAAATAAATTCGTAGAAAGTTGCAGCATTTACTCTGTGGAAAATTAGTGCGGCACATGCGATGACAGCGCATCGACGGTGGAAAGCGTGAACTAACAACTGACTTCCTTGCAAACAAAACGCTTATGAAAGTTTGAAAAGAAAACAGAATGTTTTTTTGTTATGTGATAATGAAAACTCCTTGCACGAAAACTAATAAAAACAAAAGTTTGGCGAACAAGAAATGCAAGGTTGTTAAAACTAGCCTATAAAGGCTTGATCTCTCATTGTGCTATCATCTAAATGAGAAGGCCAGTTTCGAGGTTCGATGGCTGGGTCGGGTAGGCATTTCATTTTTTCACTGTATTTTATAAATATTAGGCCTTTGTCTAAGTAAAGGACAGTTGTAGGCTGATGATGATAAGTTATTTACTATTAACTGTTAGCAAAGACCATAAACAAAAAAATACAAAAACATGCCATAGACACTACTGTCAAATTTGACATTAAAAGCTGATGGATTTTTCTCGTGACATTATCTACGTGTCATAATTATTGTCTCAGCTCAGTCGTAACGTCAAAATTATTGTGTATGGCCGGTTCCCGAGCAATTTGCCCGTGTGATTGATGGAAAGGTGTATTAGAAAAAGGTTAATTGCACGTTACCGTAGCCATTAACACCATGCGTTTAACTGTGTATTTTTTAAACCTATCATGTTTCGACATAACTTTACACGCTCACTAATGTAAGGCTCTTTTAGTGGAAACGTCCTGCACTAAAAATGTGCTGTTTATTTTTATATTATATAAATATTATCTATCTGTCTTTAAAATGTTTTATTTTTATTAATTAAACTGTGAAATAAATAACTTTGAAAGAAGAGTCTTTGAAATGTTCAGTTTTACTATATAGTCCAAAATTAAAGAATGATAATGTTAATTTTAAGAAATAGGTAAAAATCAGTCAAAAAACACATTATTCGAAAACGTAACTTTTTTTTCTATCACAAAAAAACAAATTCTTTTTTTACTCGCACCAACGAACCGTGGTTAACAATCCTATTTGTTTATGCAGATGAATTATTAAAGGGCTTAAGTGTGCACAATTATGCCCTCCAAATAAGGGTGTGCCTAAGCCCTTATCAGCATTTAAAAATCCAATGATGCTCAACACCTGATCCTTAATGGTACCTACAATTAAAACTCCTTTATATAAAACATGGTTCTTTTAATTTCGGTTCATAATTATTATAAATAAAATGTTCCATATTATTATATAGTGGTACCTATATCTACCGATATAATTGTCGTGAAATGCAAGAACATAAATCAATAGACTTCTACAAAAAAACAATGCAGTTGTAGAAAAGTTATTGAAAAAAAATTAGAAAACCCTTATTTAGTAAAAACTAATTGATCCAAAGTAATTAACGCAATCGCTAAAGCTACCAGGCTTTCATAACCAGAGGGAATTAAATTAAAACAAAGAAGTATTACATCGCAAGACAGAACAAAGATGCGTATTAGACTGAAACAATGGCGGACGAAGGAGGACAAAACAAAAGCGGGTGCCGGCTTTCTGGCCAAAATTTACGTTTAAAAACAACGTAAATACCTAAGCAGGATCCGTATCTATCCTATTTAGATATTAATCTAAACGAAAAAGCAAAAGCAATTCAAAATAGGCAACAAGCTAACAGAAGGGACGGGGCGGGCCGCGCTGTAATTGGCCATTTATCAAACTGCGAAGGGGTTAGGGAACGCTCCTACCGTTTCTGCCGCCCTGGTACTCGGGCACGCGGCCGCTCCGGGACAAACAAACACGCAGACGTTGCGCTTGTTAACAATGGAATTAAGGCCACTGGTGGGATGTATCACATTGAACTAATCGAGAAAAACAATTAATATTTAGAAAAAAAACAAAATCGTTAGTTATCATCTACATAAAAGTGAATCGAAATAACTATGATTTGACGTAATGAAAGTAGCATTCAAAATTGATTTAGATTGTACAATAATAAAACACTTGTGTTAAGCAATGTTGTACAGTCTGTTGTAGGTACAATGTAATCATACCAATATATCCAAACAAACTGGACTTTAATGTCGCTCTCATACATAACTTTCATAAAACAAACAGCATTAGCCACCACCCACGTGGGTTTAACCACCTACTAACGCAGCGTACAACTGTACACACAATGTATCGAAGGGCCCAAAAGTATAACAAGGAAATAAACTAACGGTAGGGCAGCAAAAAGCTTTCGTAATTAGAAATATAACTCAGACCGGCAAAAGCAAAATTAATCTAATAACCAATACAAACGAAATTTTCGCAAAGTAATCTGCGCCTAAACACACAGGTGGCATAGTCCGGCCCGGCTCGATTTCGGATAAACCTCCATAAACCTGATTAAGCCTGGTTTTAAATTCAACATTTCGGGTAATGAAACTTTCTTATCAGCGGGCCTCCTTGTTTTGAATTATGACCCTCGCTTATTTTGGACTCGCTTACTCCTTCCGACATCTGATCGCCTGGTACATTATCTTGCGCGTTATTATAACTAACTAACCCGTTTTATCTTTAAATATTTAAAATTAATTCCGTTTATCAAATGAATAAATCCGAGGGATATGTAAACAGAATAACAGACAACAATTTGTCACCCCAGCTCTCGGCGTGATTGTGAAAGGGTAAATCCATCTCTGCCAATCCACCCGTGTATAATTTAAGTCTTTGTCTATGGCGTTGTGATCGGAAAAGTTAACTTGTAATCTCTATGGTTACGCCGCTTTGTCATTTGTTTATACAACTTATGGGGGAAACGGAACGCGTAACTCCCAGTGTTTATAGTGCCGAATAATTATTATGAATTGTTGGTCCATTCCGAGGCCTTGTTACACGCGGCTGCTTATGTTTTAGTCTCATAATAAAATAATCGTTACTTAGCATATTAATAAGGCTATAAAATGTAAACGCTCCACTTAAAATAGACATTTATTACAATGCCGGAATCTTTTACCATAAACAAAAAGTTACAACACCTAAAACGATAATTAGAACTGTTTTGACGCATCACACGGAACGTAGTGAGGCTTTGATGTGACTCAATCACTCCGGCGATGGACCGGAATAACGAGATGTGGGATAAAACAGAAAAACGCGCAAGCTAATGGAGGCCGCATATATCGCGTATATTCTAAGAAAATGATAAGCGACATCCGAGATAAAAACAGAATGGCCCCAGCCTCCATACGACACGCGGCCGCTCGCATCGCTATGCAAATATACTTCTTAATTACCGCTCGTATCTTTACTACCATCTAGTAGGCCGTTTACTTACATTTCTTTTGAAACAATTATGTTAATGGCTAATGTCGGTTAAGCGGGAATCAGCCCGCAATAATTTACAACGAAAGCTGCAGCGGAGGGCGGCGCGGGCGCTGGCAGACGTCATAATCTGTCCGGATCCGTCCGTGGGGCGGCCCCGTTTAACTTTGCTTATAAATTCAGCTGCGTCTGGTGTAACGCAGTCATACGTAGGCATTAGACGAGCTCAAATTAATGCCGAGCGGCGCGAGCCACCTGCGCCCGTTTTCTTTCCAGCGAAATTAACTCTGTACTCGGCTACAATGGAGCCCGCCCAAGTTTTGCACTGTTATTTTTTCCCGTGCGACTGCGGGCCATATTTCAAACTGTCATACTTAATCTTTTTATCAAAGTTTGTTAAACGCCGCAAGAAGTGCACCCGTCCGCGGTGGCGTCTCATCCACCCTTTAATTGCGTTTCGAGTTTGAGCGGAATTTTGTTATCACTTAACTAGTTTTGACGCTGGATTGTCTATCGCGGCTTTCAGACTGCTTTGCCTTGTACACATTTGTAATTATTTATAAGAATTATATTATTATCAATGGACGTCGAACAATAAAGTGGTGAAACGTTAAATGTGACTCCACCTCACTAAACCGTGGAGCGGGTGAATGAAAATCCAGAGAGCACCAGAAAAGCTCACTAATTAAACTGTTGTTTATTCAACGCAATTCGCAATACCAGGAGAGCAGCGGGGCCTAGGAGCGAATAATTTATATTTAATTTAAACAAGACGACATTGGTATTCGGAATACGAGTGCGTAATTAAAATTCCCGCCGCGGTGGCGCTGCCCCCCCCCCCCCCCCCTCCCCCGCCCGCTCCCCGCTCGCGACAGTTTTCGCGCCAATTTCAACGCGGCCGGAAATTAATTGTGACAGCAAGACGCGGCGGTCACATCCGGCCGCGCTCCGTTATGCGGCGATCGCATTATCGGCCACTCATTAATCCGGCAAAAAGTGCTGCAACTCGATCTTGTAAACTTATTGAATTGTCTAAGATGTCCATTTACTATTTTGCATTTTAGCGAATTGCGATGGTACGAGTACATACATGATAATTATCATCATCATCATCATCTTAGCGAAAAGTCGTCCACTGCTGGACAAAGGCCTCCCCCAAGGATCTCCACAACGACCGGTTTTGTGCTGCTCGCATCCAGCGGCTTCCCGCGACCTTCACCAGATCGTCGGTCCACCTTGTTGAAGGCCTGCCCACACTGCGCTTTACGGTACGCGGTCGCCACTCAAGGACTATTCCCCCCAGCGGCCATCAGTTCTGCGAGCAATGGGCCCTGCCCACTGCCACTTGAGCTTAGCAACTCTTCGGGCTATGTCCGTTACCTTTGTTTTTCTGCGGATGTCCTCATTTCTGATTCGATCTCGCAGAGATTTCTCTGAGTGAGCGACCACGTCTCAGTCCCGTATGTCATCCATCACTGGCAATACACACTTGTCATGATAATAAATATCACTTTACTAAAACTTGTCTCAAACTAGGTACTCGCTT
The DNA here is from genome assembly GCA_963082485.1 of Eudonia mercurella. Classification (NCBI taxonomy): domain Eukaryota; kingdom Metazoa; phylum Arthropoda; class Insecta; order Lepidoptera; family Crambidae; genus Eudonia; species Eudonia mercurella. The sequence goes on from OY720041.1 coordinate 16,199,755, forward strand.
TTCCATTTGTGCACGCACTGGATTTTCAGACGACATTTTTATAGGTGCTCTTGACGCCATCAAACAAAGTTTTTGCGATATAAATAAAGCATTTTAAGTACAAACGTATAAATTAATATCATATAAATGTCAATGTTCTCGTAAGCCTTTTCTAAATACCTATGACTCATGTTAATAGAAAAACTAAGAAATAGTTATTTCTTTATCCATACTATGACGTAAGTATATTAAAGTTGACAATTCCTATCCATTTTCCAAATGTTTATCCCACACACTGATTTATACGTAAATATCGATTACTTAAATGCCATCGCTTGTCACAGAACCGGTTGCTCATTGATGTAATCAACGAAAAAACGAACATCACCGCCATTAAAATGTTATAAAACGGTAAAACAATTAATAAGTGTCAAGCTGAACATTTCATTATACGATAAAATCGTTAAAACCTATCGTGGTGGCGATAGATGGCCGACACACATTAGAAGCATTCGTAAAATACAGACGAATATAAAATATCGTTCAACTTTAAAAATCGAATCAAGCTTTCAACATTTTTCATAATCTACGGGTATGTTCCGATATACACTGCGAGCACTGTCCAGTACTCTTACTGGTGAGAAATTTGTTCCGTTATGGACTGACAGTATATTGCCGCAGTATCCTAGGCAAATAAATGACGTCATAAATCGTCGCCTTTTTTGTACTATAAGCAGTGACATTTTCGAGGTAAGGTGCTCTCAGTGCTTTGATCACGTGATCAACAGCGTCCAGAAATGACATGGATGACAGTACACTGGATTGCGTTCCGTTTTAAACAGTAACCAGTATAGCTAACTGTAAAGGAAAGGCTTCGCAGTATACTAAATTGACGTCACACCTTACAGTGCTCGCAGGGTATATCGGAACATACCCTACATTAAAATAAATATTTAAAAAGAGAACGTTTTAAAAATTTTAACACAAAGAAACGGCGAGATGCGATAGTACTCTTACTGGTGAGAAATTTGTTCCGTTATGGACTGGCAGTATATTGCCGCAGTATCCTAGGCAAATAAATGACGTCATAAATCGTCGCCTTTTTTGTACTATAAGCAGTGACATTTTCGAGGTAAGGTGCTCTCAGTGCTTTGATCACGTGATCAACAGCGTCCAGAAATGACATGGATGACAGTACACTGGATTGCGTTCCGTTTTAAACAGTAACCAGTATAGCTAACTGTAAAGGAAAGGCTTCGCAGTATACTAAATTGACGTCACACCTTACAGTGCTCGCAGGGTATATCGGAACATACCCTACATTAAAATAAATATTTAAAAAGAGAACGTTTTAAAAATTTTAACACAAAGAAACGGCGAGATGCGATCAGTGTGTAGGTTGGTACTATGTTATTTCATTCATGCACATTGAGATAAATGAGTGGTTTTTTATTTTCTTTTTGAACTTTTCGCTATTGGGGATTTCACGCTGGCCGGCAACAATTGTCCGATCTCTGCTGGCATCTCGAGTCCGCCGCCAGAGACACATTCGTTACGTTCGCTAAGGGCCTCTAATGGCCTCGCCTGAACCCGAGCGGCCCTTAAAATTTTAACCATCCTTTTATTTATGGTGGCTTTTGTCTCTGGCGCGATACAGCTATCGAGTCGAGAAATCTATTCGTTATGATTTCACGCTCGCTTTCTCGCTGCCAACTGCGATAGAAGGGTTAGCCAAAATTTTAACTTTTTTTATGTAGAGCGGATGAATAATTTTCATTTGCAGACCTGTTAAAAGGGCAGTTAGCCAATAAACTCTGTTTAGCATATTATGTGAATCGACTTAGTTAGTATAGATACATAGGCGATTCTTTAAAACGTGTATATAAACTGTCGTCGATTTACATTTTCAATCAGGTAATATATTTGTTTGTCCATACTTTCACCGGAAAACAATAGACGCGCTGTTCCATTATAAACTTTATAAATCGTTCCGAAACTCGTTCATAAATCTCCTAGTCGTTTAAAAAGCTTAATTGCAAGTTGATTTATGTTGACGACGTTGTCAGGGCTGTGCGTTATCATCTCATCTCTACTAAACTCATTAGTCCACTTTGTCCGACGGCGGACACTATATTTCATTAGCAATTAGCTTATTAGCCCGTCCAGAGGGACATCGGTAATTATAATTATTATTACAAAAATAAACGCGCCGATTTGTTACGTGCGAATTTCGTAGTCGCTATTATCAAAAGATAAAGTGCTATTTCCAGCCGGTAGCCGGATCGAAGTGGATTACTTTGCGTTTCCACAGATGCGGCGGTAATGGCACTATCGTCGCGTCCATTAAAATAATGTATCAAAATGGCGCTCACTTTTAAGAGATATCGGCGTGGCTAGCTGAGAGCGTCTTCGATCAATTCTTTATCTTACAAATTCTTTCACTGTAACTTTAAAATAAACGGGTATTGTGGAGGGCTTTAGGGCTGCCAATCTGTGGATGAACTTTGACATTTATTCAACAAAACCATGTTGACAATATAATGTAACAACAATATTTTGCAAATGCAAGTGGCCTTCGCCACATTCCTTTTTAAACGCTTGTAAACTTCAGTATCTTTTATCGTACGAAGTGGGCAAAGGAACAAAGCTTTAAACAGCCAACAGCGTTCTTATTTCATCTGTATCAACCGAAATCTCTGGAACAACATCGTTAGTTTTCAGACTGATGCACGCAGCGCTGGCGCGGCGCAATCAAAGCTCTTATCTGTTAAAAGGCCGCGCTTCGGCATTGTTAGCTCAAGATGACGACGCGCCGATTAACCTACGGGCCTCGCTAATTCGAGTGTGCCTTACACGCGATGACGCCATTACAATACAACAGTTATAGAAAGCGATCCGATGCTCGCATTAAATAATTAAATGACCGCATTTGACTCGTAAATGTTCAAATTAGTTGTGTGTAGATTTATTGGTGGATACACCGTTTGTAACATCCAAGAAGTAATGTTTGGTACTCAGATATAGTCGTAACTGTATTTGATGCAGCACATTCTTAGAATAAAGACATTAAGCTATTAAGTACCTAATAAACATTAAAATTCCACATTCCAAAAGAAGAAGAAAGGATAAAATGTTCGTTTATTTATACGTGTGGTATGGTTTTGATTGATATTAAATGCATTTTCCCATGCGATAAAAATGTCCAGAGATTCGCGGTGAGGTCACACCCACCTTGCGCCCGCTTAAAATTGTGATCCCACATCATTAATTTGACAAATGGAGGTAGCGCCAAGCGTATCCCGTGATACTTGCAGGGTGTCGTGTGTGGCAGCTCTGCTCAACTTCCGTTCCATAACAATATAATTTGAATTTAGAATTTCTAGCTCGTTATTTTTTTAAAGCGTTCCAATATTTGTGTTTTCGAGTTCGATGCATAATGCGCTCGATTACGATTTTGATGCATTGTTTATGTGCTCGAATAATCGATTTTGACGGACGCTACGGAGCGCCGCCGACGCGAACGTAAACAAACATCGAAAGCTTTCACCGATATTTATTGTTGGTGCCACTGTTTACACGAAGTATTTTCACTTAAGTTACGCTGACTACAATAGACAAATATTGTTTTTGGCCGGAATAAACTTTACAAGTTATTCTTAACAGCTTCAAGGGCTCTCTCGGAAATATACCGAAGCAAAATCGATAACAACCCAACAAAACTGTGAAGCCGAACGATTCATTCGCCCATCGGAATGTTCCAGTTTTAATAAATATTTAATTACTCAATCGATAGCCCAATGAAACTATATAACTAAACCTATATACGATAGCTACCAGGCGATCATAATATAGAAGACAATATAATGTAGAAACAACAGAATCACCCGTTGGCAATCCATCACGTAGCCAAATTAGTTCGCGCGCCCACCGCAGCGGCCGCGCGGCGCTGCTGTCGCGCTCATTAGCGGTCACCGCTGCTATCCTGGTACTCCACATAAGTTTAATTATAGTAATTAACTCCGCAAGCGAATATTTAATAATTGCAAAGAATGGGGTAGGAGGTACACTTGTATCCATAAATAAATGTCTTTGCACCTCAACCCTTCTAGGAGTTTTGGCTTTATTTATACAAAATAAATTCGCCCTACACGACTGGCAATCAGCGCAATATGGCGCCAGGGTCGACCTATTATCGCCATTGCATGTTATCCGCGACCCTGTCTTAGCGGGGCTACGAAAACAGTTACATTTAATCAATGGTATACTATTACCGGGATGTGGAGGCCTGTAAAACGGGTCTTGTACTTTAGTGCGGGCACCAGTCTCCACAATAATTTTAATTTAACTTACAATTGTACTTTACAAGCCAAATTTATTGTTAAACAAATTGTTGTGAAGAGAAATAAAGCATTATTATTATTAAAATTCGCTAGGAATTATACGAGTACAAAGATTTCTAAAATTATCTCTTTTAAAAAAGGTTACACATAGATAGTTTGCCAGTGACGATTATTATCTTTTTTCTTATTTTAACAAAATTACTTTGACTGTAAAAACAGTATGCGATTAAAGTGTGTATTCATTCATTCATTCATTATTTAATAAAAAATGATTTTGAAAGAAACGTTTACAAATATGTAACATTCGTTTAAGATGTTGCTTTTAATATTAATTATTATATTTAAATTTACACAGAGGTTTCATTTCCTTTAAATTCAAAGCAAACAATTTAGCGGTGTCACTATACAACTGTCACTTGTATAAAAATCTAGTCAATTTTATCTCATTAAACATTAAACCTTTTTAATTTTAAAGACACTGGATTTGCAATAGAAATGATGTACTTCTAATCCCGTGCGCCGCGCCCGCTACCGCTACCGCTCCTCTAATGGCCCCACCCCCTAAGGTTTGACACCATCTGCGACACTTTGAGATATTTACTGCCGATTTATGCTGTCACGTTATCTAATTAGTCCCGTTTACTTTATTGTTTGTATGAGTTTAATAATTGAACGCTCAGAGGTTTTAAGATGTTATCGAAAAACCGGAAGTTGTAACATCCTATAGCTTTAGCGTATTCTATAGATAAGGACATAGTTCACGATGATTACTTTACTAAAGACTGATTTTTCAATCATCGCATAAAAATTATCCTTCTGATAAAGTATTACGCAATCAAGCTAAAATGCCACACGTTTAAGGTATACCGGGTGATTTTTTTAAGTGGGTGTGAGCATTTTAACTTTATTTAGCTTTGTACTTAGCTGTTGGTCTGTCATTTGAAAAATTAAAACGAAATGTTATGACAATACATTTTTAAAATGGTTATCTAATACTTTATCTGTCAAATGAAAAATGTCTACTTCTATGTTCCTAAGGGCAACTAGGCAACTAAGCAGTTGTCTATAGTTTTTGAATAGTGTTTTACTTGTTTTTTTTTATTTTCAGTATATTATCAATATATATTTTTCTTTACTAATTTTTGACTTTATTGTGATTGCTATAACATAACCCATTAAAACTAACCAGTCCGTATATTCTGATTAGTAACCGTTTCATTTAATAAAAAACACAAACAATTCTCGTCGCCATATTTTTTCTTACACCATTTTATTATACCTTGTTCAAGTATGTTGACACTGGCCGTAATCGATTGGCGTTCCCCCGATTTATTAGAATGAAAACATCGGTCCGAATCGCACCCCGATTGTAGCGGACGGCACCATGTGCTGCGTAACTCATTTCGCGAGACGAGGCAAGTGTTGCCAGTAATTACTGCGCCGGATTAAGGAGCAGAGCTCGGTCGACATCACCCTCCTGAGAATGTGATTGCGTATTGCGCGACAGCAGCGTATAAATAGTGATGAATATTTTCGGCTTGTTTTAACACAACCATGTATATTAACATAAGCTTACAACTGTGAAGAAATTGAAATGGGGCTAGATTGAATAGGATTTTTTTAGTAGGCTGACAGATGTTTAAAATAATTTTTAACGCAAATTTTGTTGCGAACAAATTACAAAAACACAAGTGTTGTGTTTTTTTTTAGGCTGACAGATGTTAAAACATAATAAAAAATTACAATGACAAAATAACTTTTCAACATAATGTTTTGCCTGTCCAGAAAATTTTCAAAGATCGAACAACCAATATGGCATCTTAATAAAGAGGTAACGTTTATGACTTTGTTTGTTTGTTTGTATGTCGGCGCTAATCTGTGGAACTTCTGGTACAATTCCAAAAAATCTTTCACTGATAGAATGCTATACAACGTGTAACAGAAAGATGTTGTCTAAATTAAAGTATCTAAAGTGTATTTGATCGAGATCTTGTCTGCAGAGTTACTAAGGCATAATTATTAACTTTAATTTGCTATGCAATTTTTTATTAAAACAGTTCTATTGTGACGACACATCAAAATAAACAAGTCACAGCCCTAGTGATTTAGTAACCTCTGTGTTCTTACACTTCTGATTACTGCTGCTTGCTTATTCCCGCCTAACGCGTATGACTTCACTAATATAAATATTAAATTTAAAATTGCATGACAAACTAAAGTTAATAGTTATGTCTCAGTAACAACACATACAAGTTCTAGATGGGATACACTTTGGATCTTTTCATTTTGACCACACCTTTCTGTTACACGTTGTTTAAATTGTGATTAAATAAAATGTCAAGACATCCCGAACCTTAAATAGTGGAAATAGCAACGCTTGTATCAATTTAGCATAATTTAAATTTACTGGTGGCGTCACGTTTTGTTATAACATGCAATTAATAGTTTGGGTTTTCTTTATCATTTATTCTTCAACGTTCTAATACCTTATCCACTATCATTCTTACAACCTCTACATTATGTTATGTCTGCCGCACATCACATTTCTTGCATTTAATTAGTAGACGTCGAAATAAAAAATCCTAACCAGCCCCCCAATCGCCTCAGCAGTATGTGCCAGCAGGCCGGGGTCGCCGATATATTGCCGGGGCAATCGCCAGGAGCACAGGATTAAAGAGAACTCAGACCCGCTACAGATTTGTACGGCCATATGAAAATCGGAAGCATAATAAACATGAAACCTTTATGCCTTGGTACTTTCTTTTAAATTCCGTCTTTATCTATTTAAGCTTTATCTGCTTCACATTCCGAAAACAAACGCCAGTCGTTACATCAAATGAAACATTATGATGTCTGTTGTTCATTATAAAACCTTCGTGTTTCTCTTGTGTACTGTCCAGTTAGTTTTAAAAAGTTTATTGTTCATTTGTTATCAGCGTGAAGCGCTGTTGCCTACGACTGCTCTGTCATGTCCAAATCAGTATCATTCCAGCATGGTTTGAATTACCCAAATATTTCTGTTAAGCACCAATTAAATGAATACAAACTATGTGTGAGTTGTGAAACCAAACTTTTTTTCAAACGCCTATAGATAGTTTGTCGACGACAATAATATTGTTTTGTTTAATTATTATAATAAAAAATATTATTCTTATTGAATTAATCCCGAAAGCTTGTAACCAAATAAAGGGGAATTAATAGTGTCTGTGAAAAAAAGTCAAAGACGAAACATCAAATTTCAACATGGTCATTTGTTGTCTTCCAAACAAAAGAATCCAAAGATCGTGTTATGTTTATCATAATAGGTCAAGCGGAGCCCCCGCGTTGACAGCTGCCCCGCGATCGGCAGCCTATTATACCGCGTTTCCTGATCCTCGCACCTATAATTGCCTGATTGAGAGCAGTTTCTATGCGCGTTGGCGACGCTGGATTCCATGAGAAATATTTATCGTCTCCGGGGACGCAGGGATTAGACGAATTTGCTACGTGACGACGCCTTTTGTTTTCTACGGATTGACCAAGGGTCGGAGAGCTTCCTTAAACCATGTTTATATAGTTTATGATTATATCACACACTAACTTTACTGAAGTTTAGGATTGGAAAAACATCATTAGTCAATACGGAAACTGGTAAATGAATAAACGCCTTTTGCCAGCCGTGAGTATTGAGAATGGTAAATGATAAAAAAGTGTGGATTTCATGATAAAGAAACATCAATCACCGGCGGTGAGGCGGCGGTATCTGCAGCATCAAAACGCGATCCGTCCGTCCGAGTGGATTTGCCGGCTTCGGCAGCTTAGCGCACGCCACCGAATTATTCACCCTTTTCGCTTTCTCGAGTCCTCCAACAAATGCCCACAAATCTCAACAAATCTTTGACAGATGTAGTGAAAATCATACCGTGGTAACCTTCCAGTCATTGATTGTTGGACAGCGATACGCGCTCCCCATGAACTAGGTACTGCATATTTCTAACTCCAAAATCTTTGGCTCTAGGCTTTTGGTTTTCTTTTCTTCTTGGAAACCATTTTTGATTGTTTCCTTTGCCCAAAATACTATATATTGTCGTATATAAAATACCTTCTAGAATTTGTGTATATCGTAGTTTTAAAAATTCTCAACTGGCAAACCTGACACTAAAGATGCGGTCCGAGTCATCGATCAAATTTCGGATTCGGCGAATTTGTCGCAAGTGGCGCGCCGCCCGCCGCCGCTCGGAACAGTTTTGCAGGACCACAAACGGGCGACAGGAAAAACAAGTTGCTAATAATGAATTATGCCCCGGGCGCGCGCGACCCGCCCCGCAGGCCGCTATCGTGCCTAACTGTATTTTGCGGCCTTGCGTTTATTGCGGACGTCAGATTTGTTCTCAATTTTATTTCTGTATGTAGATTTTACCTGCTATCTGTTGTACCAACTTAGCGATCTCTCTGCTAAATTTATAAAGGCACGTGAACGTTTGTTATGGAAATAATATCAAATTTTTGAATACTTATCGGGGCCACATGAAAATATAGCTATTATCGTAAAATAGTAAGAAACGGTGCCATGTAAATGTTTAGTGCGCTCCCAAATGGGGTTCGAAGAATATTTTTCGATAAAAATCGATCGCATTTCGAATAGACATTACAATACATTACTCGTATTAGTTTGAATACAGTCATTTTGAATATGTATCGTGATTTCTTGCCTTTTCTTGTAGTACACCTTACACCTAAGTATATATATAAAGGTATTAATTAACACTAACAATAAGTTCTTCGATAACATAAATAATAATAAACATTGGTTACGTGAAAACCTTAAGCCCCTTAGCTCAATCTTTCCGGGATACACCAAAAAAAAGGTTCCATATCAACGTCGATATATCACGCGGTACTAGGAACGCATCCCCTGAAGGTGGAAGAGGGCGGCTGACCGAGGGCTATCTGCGCGCCGGCTTTATGAAAACTAATGCCTTCATTTGGCCGGCACCGACGATAAGCTATGTCGCCCTGGTACCTCGGGATTACAATTTTGGGATTTGGCCCGCTCCGTCCGTCCCGATAAAACTTTGGCTAATTTAAATTTGAAATTATTCGTCTCAACGCCTTAAGGTTGACTTAAACTATTGTTATATTAACTTAATTGTATTACGGTACAAACGAAAGTTAAATAACTTTTACTGCATCTATAGTCTAGTGGTTACCAGCCCCGGCTTCGATTCCTCGCGAGGGTACATGTTACGTATTCAGTTTGGTTGGTGGTATGGCACGTATTAAGTCCGCCTGGTTATGTAACACCATCTTTTCGGTCGCCATAACAACTATATCAGTAGATTGAGATAAGGTACCCATATCTTCAGTGGTTGATAATTTTGGATAAATTGCGCTTCAACTTTGGCCTGATCACCAAATCAAGTGTATTAAAGGACAAGTGTTTACCTATTGTTGTGCAAATGCAACTGTATTCTATGAGAACATTTATAGCTATTAAAACCCAAGGCTTCGACATTAAGTGCCTTATAAATAAACAAAGAATAAGCTCCGAATAGTTATTCCGCGTTTTGTTCCTGTCATGTAAACGTCATTTCAAATTAGAGTAAAAGAGACAGAACACGGAATAACTATTCGAACTTATTCTTTGTTTATTTGTAAGAGCCTAACAGTCTAGTATTTTTACAACACTAGCCAAGGGAGGAGTTTCTAAGAAACCTCCAAAAAAGACGTCGAAGTTAAAACCTTTATAAACAGCAAGTTACAGGCGAATTAGAGCTTAATTAGGAAAAAGGTAATTTATGTCCGGCCCACCTGCCCCAACCAATAAATTCCCCCACTGGGGTGCGCTGTTTGTTTACCCACTCGCCAGGAAAGTGAAGTGGTTGCTACTGCGGCTCTTCCATTACTATACCAATGTTATATCCATGTTTCAATTGGCTAACTACTTGTAATTAAAGTGTAATATTATTACGTATTATTATTGCGATTCCTCTGGTCTTGCGGGTGTACAACATACATACAAACATACATACATACATACATACATACATACATACATACATACATACATACATATGTACATACATACAAACATACATCCATACATACATACATACATACATAGAACCTACAGTTATGCCTGTGTCCCATAGGGATAGGCAACTAGGCAGAGATCACTTCTTGCCAGTTGCTACGATCCTTACATTACTTCATCATAAGTTATTTAAACTAATATAATAAAGCTGGAGAGTTTGTTTTTTTAATGTGCTAATCTCTACCAGTCTGATTTGAAAAAAATATTATTTAATTATTTATATAAATAATACCATTTATTTAAAAAAATAGCCGGCAGGTGCAACCGCGTGGCATAGCTAGTATACATTATATACAGACGAATTGAGAACCTTCTCCTTTTTCAAGTCAACTGAACATACATAAAACAATTAAATATTATACTAGACTATACGGCTTCGATTCACACTTGACCGATTTTATTTTACTAGCTTATTTTTTCTTGAAACTAATAAAACGTAAAATTAAGTGTAAGTTAGCACTAGTTCGCTTTTTCTCGGTAGAGCTCAAAGGACAAACTAAATTGTTTTAATGAACCAAATTCCTGAGTGACATACGAGTCACTCACCCTTTACATTAACCAAGAATCTTGACTTAGCCGAATTCTTAAGGGATGAAATACGCCTCAGCCCCAAGAAAATACCTTCAGTGGAATTCCCAACCCCTATACTTATTTAATTTGCTTTAAAAGTAATTAAAATCTAAAAACTTGAGAGAGTCTAAATTAAATTTTATTCACCCCCACTTATTCTGTTGTTGATAAGGTCGATTTTCCTCCACCTTTGTGGAAGTAAGGCCGATTCCCTTATATACCCCTCTCGATGGCTGGATACGTGTCGCAAGGTCTAAATGGCCTTTTTAACTTTTCCTATTTAGGGAAACTCGGCACCACAATAATAGTAATAAGGAGTGGGACTATCGGGGTATCAAGGAATCAAGGAGGCCACTGTTATTATCGTAACGTATTAACCCGGGACATGGACAATGTTACCTAATATTTTCTGGTTATCGATATAGGTACGACTTGAACTCTTTGATATTTATGCGCTCCTGGTACTGATTATCGTTATCGTTATGTACATTTGTGAAAGGAGAAATGAATGCGAAAGGATGTTTGTAAACTTACGCATTTTTTAATGTCGTTATTTGATTATAAAACCATAATCCTTTTTTTTGTTTGTAATAATAACTTTTTCCTAGTATATTTTTTTTTATTCCTAACGAGGAAGTGTTTATTTTTTAACACTTCTGATGGTGATGACATGAAAGGATGTTGACAGCAACTACAAATAATTCCAGATCAATGAACAAATAAATGAAATTACGTAGGTAACAGTTCTTTTTAATGTTTAAACAATAACCTATTTTTTATTTGATATAAGCATAAATTTCTATTACCTAAAAAGTTATTAATAAACACTGAATTGACGGAACAAAATAGTGACGTCATATTTCACACTTCCCATGCAATTTTTAATAAAAAAAAGTTCGTTTTGACAGTTGCAAAAAAGTTTCTACAAATGTATATTTATACTCGTAATAACTATTATTGAACATCTGCTCAAAGCTTCGTGCAAACGTGCATTATTAAGTGGTTTATTTTAGTTTTTACTTCTATTTATTTAACACTTTAAAGTTAAAGAGTCAACACAATTCGCAAACAGGTATACGCTAAATAACTTTCAATTTCAAATATGGCCGCCCAGACAGTGTCGCATGCGTGACCCCTGCACGCCGCAAGTGTGCACGCCTTATAAGGAGCACCCCGTATACGGCACCGGCCCATATTAGTGAACTATCTCGCGTTACAGATCTTCCAACTAGTTCTCGGTTGAACTAAACGAAATTTGTTTTTCGCCTTTTAAGGTTCCTAATTGTAGCCTTTAATAACGGCACCAATAAAAAGGTATATTTTGTGTGAGCCGGCACGTTTAGATTGCGATCGTTGTTTTAATGTAGCATTTGATTCAATGACGAAACATATTTTATTAACTTATTTATAAAAGTTTTCAAAATAAATATACTTTGTATGAATCTATCTGCATTTTTACCTACCTATTATTTTATGGACTAATTATTTTTTTGTACCGAAGAGTAAGTAAGTAAAAAGCCTAATCTTCTTCTTCTAATATTATAAAGAGGAAACCTTTGTATTTTTGTATATATGTATGTCTGCAACGAATAAACTCAAAAACTACTGGACCGATTAAAAAAATTCTTTCACCATTAGAATGCTACATTAGCGCTGAGTAACATAGGTAATCTATATTTTAAAAAAATGTCCACCCGTGCGAAGCAGGGCCGGGCCGATAGCAGTAAATAAGTAAGTAAGATAATAGTATATAAATAGTAAATATACACTGACCCACTGCTGGGCAAAGGCCTCCATCATTGAAAGCAAGTCATCCCTACAATTGATGGGTAATGGCTTAATCACCACGCTTGCCAAATGCGGGTTGGTCATCACAAACCCGGGCTATGCATGGAAAAATCCGAAATACACTTTGCCCCACCTGGGAATTGAACCCGGGAGCTTCGGATATCGGACTGAACTTTGCCACTCAACCGCCGAGGCGTTAGATGTAATCAAAGAATACATTTGTTTATATGACTGAATGAATTACTTATTGAATTGACTGAATGAATTATTGAGGAGCTCGATGCCGCAGTGGTTGACGCGCTCGGTCTGCGAGTGCTGAGGTTAGGCAACTTTCGCAAAGGCCGGTCATCGGATGGGTGACCAAAAATTTATTATCTCGAGCTCCTCCGTGCTTCGAAAGGCACGTAAAGCCGTTGGTCCCGGCTGCAGCAGTCGTTGACAACCGCCAATCCGCACTGGGACCACGTGGTGGTTTATGGTCCGTTCTCCGTAGGAAGGAAGGCTCGTGCCCCAACAGTGGGACAGAAAAAGAGCTGATGATGATAATGATATATTAGTCCGCTCCACTTGGCTGTTAAGCTGAAGCAGAGTCCAGATGCGAACACAGCTAATGGAACAGGATTGCGCCTTACCAGCCGTCCTCACGTTGCCGACCCGCCAGTTTCTTCTTCACACCTCGTCTGAAAGACCTCATGTTGTAGGAAGGGATACGTGTGATGGAAGAGAATTATCTTTTTTGGTGATGCGACTTACGTAGATTTACTTTTCCATTAAAAAATGTTTTTTATTTATTTTATTATAAAATTTTTGTTTATTATTGCTATGTTTCGACTTCTGTTTATGTTTGACCATGAGGTTACGACCAAAACGTATCAGCTTGAGCTAGGGTTGGCACTTTACAGTTTTAATTAGTTCATAATTTTCCAGGGTTCCATGAACGGTACTCTATCTGCCTTATTCGGAATTATACAGGTCTTACCAAACACCCTGTATAGTTAGGTCTGGCAATGTGCATTTTAAGGCGCAGAAAAGCGCGATATATTTTAATTTGGTGGTTTTTTCGTTTTTTTTGTCACCTTGCCGAACCGCAAGTGGCTTCTGCACACCTCGATTAAGGACCTTATGTTGTAGGAAGGAAACGTGTGCTGGTAAAGCATTCCTTTTTTTGTGGTTAATCCATAATTTGCAGGGATTCGGTCGCAGGAACACCCTGTGTTACATTTCAATGAGTAATGTTGTTAAGAGAATTAATGTCGCGAATAGATAAAAGAAATGTACTTCACACAACACGAAACAAGACGCTTCTGGACCCAGCCACCCTACAGTTAACCCTTTAATGTTGATACAATTAGACAAATCTGCATTCGATTCGCATTAATCAAAAGCGCATATGCATTTTTAGAGTGCACAATGGCCGGCGCGAGGGAAATGTGACAATGCTGCAAGTGTCCAGGGCTGTGAAATTTAAAAACACCTCTAAATTAATTTAAAAAATAACGAAGATATGCTTGAACATACATAAAAAAGTCATACAGATGAATTGAGAACCTCCTTCTGTTTAAAAGTCGGTTAATAAAATAAACTTTGTACGTGACAAATTAATGTTTTTACAGTTTAGATGAATACTTTTGCACAAAAAATATTTAAGAAATGCTATGCTGTTTACAAAATTATATTGCATGCCTGAAATGGGTATTACTGTTGATACCTACTTATGAATTTTATTATCACCTGCAAAAAATGTATTTGTATTTATATTATATGTATATGTATTTATTTTATTGTTACATCAACAAAGTAAACGCCATTACATTAAAAAAAACATTGCATAAATCAGATGCTAATTATAGGTGTAAACGACGTTTATACAAAAGTTCTACAGCAAAAATCATAAAATTATGCTAGACATATAATTATATAGACGATATATTAGATTATTCCCCTAAATGTATTTATTTGGATTCAAATGTATGTTTGTGATGCCAACCCTACCGTCCAGCCCATCTGACAGCGGCGCCTGCACATTTGACACCATCGCCGACCGGTGCACCCTCGCTCGCCGCCGGCAAATTAACAAATCCAAATCTCCTGTTATGATTTATGACGTCACTATCGCGCTGCCTATTATGCCCGATATAAAATAACATTTACAAATGTAAATGTCTTTGTTGCGTTATGCTAATTTCGAATTGTAGAATTTCGTTAGTGTCGCTTACCGCGCTTGCGTCGCTTTTGGCGTTGGTGCAACGAGACACGAGATAAAAACTTGTTTAGTACGTTGTCTTTGATTATTCTGAGAGTTGATGAACTGAAGTTTTAGAGTAGGAAAGTAGAAGTAGATATTTGGTCTGTGGCAGGAACCGATCGTGGTTACATGTTGCAAGTGTGGTTTGTTCATTTGCTCTTTTGTATAATTTAATTCTGTGTAAGTTTATATTTCTTTTATAAATAACAGCAGCTAGAAATTCACTATAATATTAACTTCTGGAAACTTTTATAAAGATAAACTTTTAATAAAAATCAATTGAGAAAAATTATGATTTTTTACAGATTGAAGAGTTGAACTTTTATATTTCACTCGTACCTACATAGGTTTTAAATATTTCTTATCGATCATTCCTTTTATTTATTTATGTAATTGATACTGTTATAGGTAATTTAACGTCACCAATACGAACCAAAGACCAGAGAGACTATTGAAGAAGTACTGAAGTACCAAAGACAAAAACCATCCGCAATAAAAACGGCATCGACGCTAAACTAAACTCCGTAATTATACAAATGGCGTAATAACAATAAGTACTGTCAAATTTAATACAAGCCGCGATTTAGCGATGCCCCGGGTGCGTCGTAAAACTCCCCGCTTAGCCCCTCCCGAGGGCCAGACCGGGGTCGGCGGGACCCCCGGGTCCACCAGACCCCGCGGATGAAGAGTTAATGAACTAATCTAGATATTAACAATACATTAGACGCAACGGACGCCGAGTAATTACTTGGTCCCTCGCAACGCAACTGATAGTTTGTCGCATTCCAATTTCGAATGTCCGTTCCGTTTCGAACAAGGGTTTAGTTTTAATTTTCTTTTTTTAATCGTTGATATTAGAAACAGAGGAACATCGTTTTCAATGCAGCCGTTGCGGACTGGTTTTTTTTTTTGCATTGCAAGCATTTCGACTCTGACACGCGTTTATATTCCAAATGTCAAACACATCTAACATGTTAATTACTACTAGTACTACAGACAATGTACTGCATTCCACATGTCAACCACTAACGACTCTATCGATGTTTATTCTGAATACCGATACGAAGCGCATCAACAACAACGGAATGCTTTTTTGCCCAATAAATTATCAGCGCAACTAGCGCGTGAGACGCAGTTAATCACAATGCGTATTTCACTCGTCGTTATCAGGTGTAAGTGTCAAAATTACAGTATAATTACGGCGAAAAAGCTAATCGAATCATAAAGCAATCGCAGGCGTATCTCCGGCGGGATCCATTTTGACAGTTCATTTGGGGATTCGTCACGGCGCGGCGTCATCACTAATTCAGCCGCCGTATAACATATTGCACAAGTAATTGTTAAAAGCGCACACCTCTGATTTACCTATGCGCTCCTGGTACCCCCGTTCTAATTACCTCATATAATTTTGATGTTATTCACGCATTGCGAAGGGGAAATGGGCGAAATAATGTATAATTTGCTCAGTGTAATTCGACCTTGTTTGTAACCCAACTGTTATATTAATTTGTATGTTGTTTTGTTACAGGTTTATCAACGCGAGACGTAGGATAGTGCAGCCAATGATAGACCAGTCAAATAGAGCAGGTAACATTTTTCTTATACATCTATCTTTATTTGTTTATATCTATTTAAGTAATAACAAAACAATAAAGTACTTATAGCGTTAATATACATTCCTCTTAACTGCTGTAACACATAAACTGTTACTATGTTGTATATCACTTTCACGTGCAACCGGCAGCCGCCCATAAAAAGGAAAACACTACTGTGCACTACATTTACTCCTCGTTCCTGAAAGGACGTGGATTAAATTACTAAACTATTGTAGGCACGTTTGAGAGCCACAATAAATATTGAGCTGGCTCCATCCAATTCGAACGGGCCATAATTCCCGATCAATAGGCATCACAGACGTTCCGCATTGGAGGCGCACGTTCCGAACGACTTTGAAGTCGAAAATTGAGTTTGCTGACCGCAGCTCGCCTTCATACAGTATGCAGGCGGGCTGCAGCTGCGCTCCCGCGGGGCCGCCCGTCTTCCGATGCTTTTAGCACCGCCGCAGACCTATGTTCTCCTAGTACTCGCTGCAGCGCGACACCCACCTGCGAGACAAATAATGACTACATTAAACAGACTGCCGCCAAAACGACGTGACAACGAACGGAACAATGGCCGTAGCAAAACACAACGCGGCCACGACAATATTGAATAGGATCACAAACGGCCAATTCTATTTTTACTTTGTAATTGTAACACACAGTCCATAAAACGTCCTCGGGCCCCGCTAACAAAAATTCCACCCTGGAAAAAAAGGACATCGCAGAAAAAGGGCTTACTCTTGCGAACACCGGGAACGCAAGAAGGGTAAAAAAGAATAATGTCCGAATTCGTTGACCCGTCCCGGGCGATCCATCACTCGCCCCTCGCCGACTATCGCCGATGTATGCTCGCCTGGTAGCTTTATCTAGATGTGTGGATGTGTTTAGGCCCTCGCCTATTCGGGATTAGATATTTTCCCTTTTGTCTGCCTTCATGTGGATCATGAAAAAGTTCCGTATTTTTAATTCGGCGTGCACGTTTTTAATAAGCCCGCCGGATCGAACGCCGCTGATGAGAGCAACACGATTTAATCCTCGCGAAAAGCTCAATAAACAATTGGTCGGAAATAGCGTACGATGGCGGCGCTCGAACGAATTGTAATTTACAGGCTGGCACGGTAATGGCGTCGCATCAGAGAGCAATTTATGGCCTTATAATAAATTCATTAGTCGATGCCGTCGTTCGGGCTGAAACACCGGCCGTCGCATGCGGCTGGCCGGCGAGCCGCTGACAGCGCTACGTCTGACGACGACGCGACGCGGCGTAGTACGTAGTACGAGTACCCTTGTTACGTACGGTACGCGGGCCGCAGCAAAAACGAGGAGCATTAATGAGAACAAAAAGCGATCGATTGAGTCGTCCATATATTCTCCGGAGCCAGCTAGCCAAGGGGATGCCGCACGCACCGGGAATACATAACGCGACCGAACAAATAATATAGTGATTGGAAAAGCGCCTTTTGGCTTGACCACAGGAAATGCGGTGGCCATTTTCTTTAGTCCATTGCCAAAACAATTTTCCATCTATCCTTCCACCCTCCGGTTTTTCCATTTTCCGTCGTCGGCAAACTTGGCGGCACTCACATCCGCCGCCCGCTCGCCGGGAACATTTAGGAATCGCTCTGTTTTATGTGCGCGGCTGCTGCGGACTACTTTCTTGAAGTTATGTCGCCCCGGTGGTGGAATTAGAACGACTCTATTGATCGCGCAACAATGCAGTGAGTGATCAAGGCCGCGCTGCAGATTGCCGGACATAAATCATAGTTGCTAAGTAGAGTGGGGCTGCGCCCCGCGGCCCGGGGATTCCTTTATTGCTTCCTGTTATCCTGGTAGCCGGAGACACGCTCCAATAGACTGGCATCTGATCAGAATACTAGTATTATTCCATTCACATAAGAATAAAGTGAGAACATCGCATTCATTAGAGCTTTATTTAAGTTTTTATGATGATACAATTATATCTTTCTTATCGGTTTTTAATGTACTGCATTAACATTTTCTACACATCAATATTCGAGGCTGTCAGCTGAACAACTTTTATCTACCAATTCAAATTAAAAGGCCAACTAATCATTAAAACGTATAAAAATAGCAGAACGAATTTTAAATGTTCAAATCAATTATCATTATTTTTTAAAAGCCATGAAACGTCACGATGAGAGCCCAATCAATTTCGAAATTAGAATAATCTCATTGAGAGTTGCCAACGTCCACATTTCACGGTCTAGAAAAAGTAATCATACCATTTCTCATTTCGAACATACAAAAAGGGGAAAAAAGAAATTGTCTATGGGCGAGTGTGACGTCGCGACATTAGCGTTTGGCCTGTTTGCGCCGAACTCTCGTGGCGCAATGGCGCGTACCACCATAAAGGCCCGGGAGAAGCCGGAAATCGGCGTCTATAATGGACGAACACCATTACTTTACGATTGATAATCCAAGGGAAATATTGCATTCGGAAGCCATAACAGTTCTGTGGTAAAATTGAGCGAATTCCTAACTTTCAGTGCGTGCGACAATGGTAGGCGCATTTCCTCCAAGCTCCGCGATAAATTTTCAGAACTGAAACTCGACAATAACGTTAGGGCTGTAATTTCGCAAGTAATAACAAACTCTTAAAAAGGATTAGGTTTTATGGGAATTAAGCATTCACACAGAGCCTGCTAGTACTTTGTATGTTTTATTTGCTTCTATTGTCTTTTAACATCCCTGCTTTTAACAAACTACCTACAAATCATTATAGCACTGACGCGCCACCGAATAAATATTAACGAATTAATGCTTTCAAGTTTTTAACAACACCATGATATTTACCGGGATTCGTTAGGAACTACACTTAAATGCATAACTGAGCTATGTAGTTCAAATGCAAAATGAAATTCATTGTGTGTAAAAAGATGTGAACCATACTTTAAAAAATGTAAAAGGTCTATATTAGATACTATTCGAAATGAAAAAGTTGGATCAGGTCTATATTAGATACTATTTGAAAGTGTTTCATCCTTCATCCTTCCAACATATCTTGTGTTTGTCCTTATTTGTGTCGGGGCCTTTCCTATGGATGGATAGGGAGAACGGGCCATAAGCCAGCACGCGGGCCCAGTGCAATGCAGTGGTTGTTATCGACTGCTAATACAGCCGCGACCGACAGCTTAACAGTCTTCCGAAGCAGGGAGGAGTGGTTTTATCAGTTCTATATTAGTTACCATCCCAAAGTGGTTATAACAGCTATATTTAAGAAACTTTACCTATCTATTTCTATCACTGGTTATGACCAACAGCCACCGACCATCACCCCCACAGCCAGCCTAATTAACCGTGCAGTGTTTTACCCCCTAGTGTTCCCCCACGCGGGCCCCAGCGGCGCGTACAGCCCCGAGGCCACCATGGGCTACATGATGGAAGGCCAGCAGATGATGCACCGGCCGCCCACCGACCCCGCCTTCCACCAGGGGTACGCGCACTACCCCGCCGACTACTACGGTCACCATATCTAATGATGCCTGCACATTTGTAAATGTAAGTTTTGAACAAATTTTTTGTCTTGTGTTTTTTTTTTATTACCTGTCGGCACTCGGCCTTCATCTCACCTGATGATTAGTGATGATAAGGCCGAAGTGGAAGCGCACTTCACCCGGAATCCTCAACTACTGGCACTGGCTATCTTATCTCTAGCTGCCGGAACACAACAATGCTACAAATATTGAAGTTATGGCGACATATTTAGATAAGATGGTGGTAGCTCCAGGCAGACAAACAAGCTGCTCCTTATCTATGATTATTTTCATATAATTTTACGCAAATATTGTTGCTAACAAAAATTTAAGAATAGGGCTCCTTTGCCTTACAGAGTAAGAGTAGATAGTGTTGATTAATTTCGGGTTCACGGTTTCTGGTTTCGGCGAGTCACCCGGCATGTCATGGGGTGCGGGTTCGAATTCTGCTCGTGGAATTTTTTCAACACTTTTATTTTTTTTCAATTTGCTCCTTATCTGATGAGATCTTGCCGATGTTTCTTTAACAAACAGCAGGCAAATGCCTCCGCTCTGCCTGATGTTAGCAGACCACGGCTGGTGGACCAGGATCGCGCCTCACCAGCCGTCCTCACGTTGCCGACTCGCCAGTTGCATCTTCACACCTCGTTTGAAAGACCTCATGTTGTAGGAAGGAATCCCTCCTTCCACGTATCCACGTGTGCTAGTAGAGAATTCCATCTTTTGGTGATGCGACCAAGAAATAATTTGATTTACGACATGTATACAACGTGTAACAGAATGGTGTGATCAAAATTAAAATGTCTACCCCCATATTCACAAAAACTATTTAAGCATAATTTAGTTAAGAGAAATAATAAATTGATCCACAAAAAAATAGTAGGCTAGCACCTAAAATGGTAAGTTAGCATCTAAATGTAGTTTAGGTGCTAACTTTGTATTTTTAGGTGCTAACTTAGTATTTTTGTGGGTTACGTCAGGTTACTTTGGTGATTGATTAAATACAACCCTTTAGTTAATATTTAACTAAATAATGCTTATATAGTTTTTATGATTAAGGGGGTAAAAGTGTATCCGATCTAGATCTTGTATTACTAAGGCATAATTATTAACTTTAACTTGCTATGCAATTTTTAATTAAAACAGTTCTATTGTGACGTCACATCGAAATAAACAAGTCTCAGCCCTAGTGGTTTAGTAACCTCTGTGTACTTACATTAATGATCACTGCTGCTTGCTTATTCCCGCCTGATTCGTATGGCTTCACAAATATAAATATTTTATTAACTATTGAATGACAAATTAAAGTTAATAATTATGTCTCAATAACAACATACAAGTTCTAGATGGGATACACTTTGGATCTGTTCATTTTGACCACACCTTTCTGTTACAC
Source organism: Eudonia mercurella (assembly GCA_963082485.1). Lineage (NCBI taxonomy): Eukaryota > Metazoa > Arthropoda > Insecta > Lepidoptera > Crambidae > Eudonia > Eudonia mercurella. Next base: position 16,221,241 of record OY720041.1, read on the forward strand.
GTTGTATAATTAGGTCTATCAACGTGCCTTTCACGGCGCAGATCCGCTCGATATATTTTAATTTGGTGGTTTTTCTGATTACCAAGCATAACAAAAGCTTAATTTTTGCATTATGCTCCTCTTCAGTGTCGTAAATGAATGGAAACTCTTTTTATTGTTTTAATTTTCGCATTTACAATGCAAAGTTTTTTTTTCCTTTAGTTGATGGCTTCGTGCGATTAGCACATTTAGCCAGTGTCAAAGTAATTTTTCTTACAATTAATACATAAATAAATAATATTTCTTTCCTGTATGATGATGATGAATGATAATAGAAATGAGAAGTGAGAAAGGGTATACCCCCCAACCCCTCGAGTATCTCAGTAAAGATGTGGGGCTTTACTAAGTCCTCGGGCGGACTTCTTGAGAGAATTTGAAAAGTGACGTTGCACTGTATTGTTTAATTTGCCAACACTCATGCACTCTCACGAACACTTAACGGTTAATAATCCACCATTATTTCACATTAATATTCGACATAACACAAATATTAGAAAATAAAACAAAACTGCAGACATGACTTTTCACTTTCCCGCCAAGAGTCCAATGCTAAGTTACAAGATAAAAAAAACTCGAATTTCCTGGGACTGGTTGATTTTTTCTAGTATTTACTCCATAATTGTTTTTTGTAACACTGTCCCTCTCTTTGCAGATATGAATAACAGAGACACCCTGAGGGCGGCCCGCGCTGGCCTGCGCCGGCGCCGCCCCGACCGCTCGTGATAATGGAGATACCGATATGTACATAAATCAAAACATTTTGTAATATTTGAAACAGTATACGATCTCCTAAATTAAGATTTAAAAGTCAACTTTAATGTTTAAATTAATGTAAAGTGGCACTGGACGATGTTAATATAAACGGTGCGGATCACCTTAATATAAATGAAAATGCGGTTTTGTCACTCGAGTGAATACGAGCGAAGATTGTAACAATAAAGGTTTCATAGTTAACGTATAAATATTTATAGCTAATTGTGTATTGTTATTACGTAAATATAAATAATTGATTAGTTGTGTAAGTTGTAACTATCACTGGAAGTACTAGGGGCGCAGTGAGTGGAAGATGTGGGACTTTTTTTAAAAGGAATCGTGTACGCGTTAATTTAGGGTATGGTTTTTGAACGGCTTTTGTTATACGATCGCTGGGCGGCTGAATAGGGTTGGCAATTGTTACTTGATTACCGAACACAATCAAATATGCATGCGAAACATCTTTTGTTTTTTCCTTTGTTTTCAGTCAAATAGATTTTCGATTGCGAACTAAGTTCTACTTTTGTCTCACTATTCCTAAAACGCATTTGAAAACGACCATAATATTATTTTTGACTTTAAAAAAGTGGTAAGGTAGTGACATCAATGTCCGCCAGAAACCAGTAATCTATTTTTTTCTTTAATAAATAAAATCGGGGTAACAGCTAATTCTTGACTTTAAGATCAATTTGATAAAGACTACCTGTTTCCTAACAGTCATACAGTTAAACTTCAGTGAAATTCTATATTATTTAGCCGTCGAAAAAAACTGGTGTCGGCCACTACGATATAATTAGCCAATACAATAGTCAACCTTATTCAGATGCAGCCAGCGTCGTACTTTCGATGATCACCAGTGCGTCTGACTGTGACGCGAGTTCCGTGCGTTTTGTTATGTTACCTACCAACATATTTATTGATACCAAGCTCAAAACGTACTTCTAAGTGGACGTCAATTTCTTCAAGCCTCATTTCTAGTTGTCCGTAGTTTCGTGAATATTTTGCGTTACAGGTTCGAAATACATATCTTCGATATATATATTTATTAACTATATTGGATGGTGTTGCGCCGCGATATCATTATTTCTCACTTGCCTTCGTGTTCAGCATGTAGCACAATTTGTAACCGATGTATACGATGACAAAAATGATATTTTACAATGTTGAAAGAAAAAAATAGATTTTTAGGTATATTTTTTGTCTTGTTAATACCTGACATTGAATGCCTCTGTTACCAGGAGACCATGAATTTTAATTGTTCTCTCTTGTGTTGGACGGAAAGCTCATTATCCACCGGAACGTATCAGAGAGTAGAATTTGTGAGAGATACATGTTTCTATCTCACTTATATCGTACCTAAAATACGATAAAAGTGAGAGATGTTCCTATCTCACTTCTATCGTATTTTAGGTGTTTCTCTTTCTGATCGACCACATTGCATAGTGAGTGAACCGTTTAAAAGACCACTGATTGAAATCAGGTTTTGCGGAGTGTGTTCAAAACGGAACCAATCATAAAAAAAAATATTTAAAAAGTGTCTCTTTTTAATCTGTGGTCTTTTATTCTGCACATAGATGTTTAAATAGTACATAAATCGTGTGATTTTTGTGACTGATAAGTATCGTGAGCTTTCCTAGATTACTAGTCGTGTTCCGTGGATTGAATAATACTTAATTAATGTTTTGAACTCTACAATGTTACACGATAAGTTTGACGCTTATTCAAATGTCGCCATCACGGAACGACGACTCAATAATACTAAATAATCATGAGAATACGTTAAAGGTAATGCACCGCATTACAGCCTTATGACATGTATACGAAAGGGAGCTATAAAAAAATTTCGAAATGGTCCTAGCTACGGTTTACAACGGTAGCGAAGTAAGTATCCGGAAACAAGCTTTATTCTAGGATAAATAAAACACCCTTATTATCTTGTGAACTACTCGTGGCGTGCTTTTTTACACGGAGGCTTGAAATTTGCGCCAAAATTTTAACGGTTGAATTACATGGACGCCATTTTGTAATTAATAAAAATGGCTGTACGAGTGTTGCCTGCATGTAAAAGAACACGCTACCATTTAGTGTCTCATTATAGAAAAAGTTTGTTATCTTTTGTAAATATACTTATCATCAAATTATATGTAAAGTCTCTTTACTTTTGTTTTTCATTTATTTTCCAGTGAAGTCTCAGTATTAAAAGTTTAATGATGTCGAGAAATCTTGATTTCCTCAGCAGCCTGACTTTGTTGATATTTCCCCTTTTTATTATTGTTGCATTGCGTGTAATATATTTTTTATTGAGAGAAAAATCTTAAATAGTAGTTGTTAGGTATTAATGTATTAATTGAAGAATTTTATTTTGATTTTTCTCTTTATTATATATGTATATGTACATGATATATATAATGATTTAAAAGTCATCAATTTATTGTAAATATAGCTACTAAAAATGGACAATGCGCGTCTGTCAGCGAAATATTTCAATTACTGAACGGTTCGAGACAAAGTTAATTATATATTTGTATTGTATAATTTCGGCGAGGTACATATTATTATAAATATTAAATATACATGAATAGTGAACTGGTTTATATAATATAAAAAATATAGTAACACCTACACGCTGGCGAGACGTTGACGAGAAACTGACGAAACTGTGTCGGCATTATGAATGCTACGAATTGTGTAAAAAATATTAAAACCTAAAAAAAAATTTATTCGTTTCATTTTCGCTAAACAATCACTCTCCATACACCTGTCACTATAATACTTCAAGCTACTTGGCGATTTACAACAAAAATCATTCATCGTGATTAGCATTTATCAAATTTTACCACCCCTGTGGTGTTAGCAGACCACCTGTCTCTGACAAAGAGTTCCTGGGTTCGATTCCTAGCATTAAGCTCAAAGGTTGGTACGTAGTTGGTAAGTAGGACTTGTTTTGAGTTCGCCTGGCTATCTACTACCACTTTATCTTAGTCTATTGCTAAGAGTATTGTTGTGTTCCGACAGATAGAGTTAAGATAGCCTGTCTCATTATAAATTAGGATTCAGGTTAAAATGACCTCGGCATTATGGTCAATATCACCAAGTGAGAAAAAGGCGAAGCGCTTCTCTGCAGTAAATTTTGAAAAAAAATTATTTCAGTCAATTACAATTAAAATGATAATTGTAGTTTTAATTACCTTTATTTCTGCGAATATTACAATAAAAAATTCGTTTTTATAACGGCAACTAAAACATTACAAGAATGTTATGTTATAAAAAATCAATATAGTAAAACATAAAGTAACTACTTTAAACTAAAATGCTTAGAGCATTAAACCAAATGCTCTAAGCTGAAATGCTATGCACGAACATTTTACCTCCTCATTTATTATGCTAGCCTGGTACTTTGTGCGACCGTTCAGTACAAAGAGTATCACTTCTCACTTCTGAGCACCTAGTACGAAGCTATTTTTGCTTCTGGCAGCCTAGTACCTAGTGTTTATTATAGTTCCTACCTAGTGTACTTAATTATATAAAAAAATCGTTTCTTACTTTTTTAGAATTCCCATGTGGTTTTCGGGCTAAAGATTTATAATATTTGCAAATTACCTTAGATGACTTTGCCTTCATAGGCAGGCCGTGGGCAGGCCTCATGGCCTTGATCTAGGATCAATTAGCTGATATACCGTAATAATTTAAACACAATTATCTAAACAGAAAAGATATGTTGAAGAAGTTATATAGATATCATAAAAGGTCGTGTTCTAATATAATTTGTAAGTTAATACAAATAAACAGGTATTATTTTATTATAAAGAAAAGAGTCATATTTCACCAAACTAAAACAGTGCTGTGTCTCGCACGGCTGCCGACAGAGCCTCTAGAGGTGTTTGCGCGCAATCCGATAGTTTGCAACCCGAAAATTTATTTAGGCGAAAACAAAAACTTTACTGTTCACTCGACTGCTGAATCGGAGGAATAAAATATTCTTTTGTTTATCTATCCACTTGGTAATACTTTTTGAAGTAAATACTCGCAGGGGCAATAACAAAGGCAGCCGCTACAATTCTACTTATAAACAAACAGAAAAGAAAAAGAAACACAAAACAAATTATTGTTAATGAGCGGTCAGTATAATTGTGTAATGATTGTAATTAGTAATAGTTTAAAGTACTAGGAGAGCATAGAACGGGAGCGGTCGCTACGTTGCGTCGCTACGCCCGTAGCGTCGTCGTAGCCCGTAGCGGGCGTGGCGCTCGAAAATGGCTACCGACAGTGAGTAATGGCGCGCCGGGACGAGTCCGGTGACGCGTGCCGCAGGGCTGCCACTGAGTGCAATGCTGTGTATGCACAAATAGTTTTATGGCACGTTAGCCGGAATGGCTGGGCGAAATCAATATTATATTGAGTTCGAAAATACCTTCCATAACAAAGATAGTATGATAATTATCAATAGGTTGTTATCACCATTGTTATCACCTAGTCGTGTTATAATGCTTACCTTCTGATAATCTTATTATAGAGAGTTAGTATAATAGATACGCCTTTTTAAGAAACAAAGGTCCTGATTTATTTTTCTAGCGGCTTGTTTAAAGTTCTTCTTGCCTTTTTATGTAAACTTAATGTATGCCACCGTAACAAAAATGATAGTAGCAAAAATAATTGTTGTTCTCCAATATAGTTAGATATACGATAACCACTTTCCTAGAAGTAAATAATTGAGGATCGCGGGTGGAATGCGCTTTCACTTTATTGTCACTTACCACCAGGTAAGATGAAGCCCATGCATTCCTTATTCTGGAATAAAAGTAAATAATGACAGTAAAGTAATACCAATATTACTAATTCGTAGGTAAGTCAATAAATAAAAACGAAAGATTTGCTATGTGATTCGAACACCGTATTTGGACGAATTTGCTGGGTCATTGAATAGCGAGCACACATAGATAATAAGGAAATTAGCAGTTTTCTGTAAGTATCCTGTGTTTAGGCTTGACTTGGCTTTAGTCTCGTCACTAATTATAGCGTTCGATTTTGGTCTTTTCTGCTTAGTTCAAGCATCTCTATTGTATCTTTATTGTTCTGAATCGCTCGCACCTCAATATGACAATAATGAGCAGACTGTTTAACACCTCTTTGAGTTTCATTTGAGATTGAGATTTTTTTTATTGAAAAATGTTCATTTACAAAGATTTATGGTAAACCGTGTTACAGGAATGTACAATGACTCCCTCACTAGGCTAGGCCTGGCTCGAGGGGGTCAATTCTCTAAGGTTAGTAAGGTAACAATGTTGCTATTCGTCACAAATAATAACCAAGAAAGTAAAGATTAAACAAATAATGAAAGTAAACAACAAAAAGCAATTACAAATCGGCAGCCCTACTTTTTTCCTACAACGGAGCACAGTAAGCAACGCACCGATTGTATCGCTCGCGGATGCTCGGAGCGGCCCATTTGTCAACCTTAGCCCCCTCGCCCGCCCCTCCCCCGCCGCTCCGCCACAAAAGAAACGCAAGCTTCAGATGAAACTGAAGCTGTGTCAATTTATGTGCCCCTGGTACCCGACTAGATGGGTTGTCGCTTTTTTATTATCGGAATTCGCTTTTCGCGTTACATACGTTCACGGTGAGCTGGAGACTGGCTAAATAGAAAAGGGGGAAATGCAAATTTGATATTTATTGCCTGTTCTGTGACGGCATTTGAACAACGCGCTCTGTCCTGAATTATTAAGAAAGAAATATCACGATTCGTCATTGTTTTGAACATTTCTTCCAAGACATTAAAGCTGATAGTCCTGCCTGCATTTTTGACAGAGATCGAAATAAAAATTTAGTAATTTTTACAAACAATATACAAATTGATCGTAATTATAAAGTTTTGGAAAGGAGATGACATCACACGAGTAACGCTAGTTTGGCATACAGGTTTTACCTACATAAACATTTTAAACATTGCTTATTTCAATAAACGAAATTTACCTTTTATTTTTTTTAATTACTAATTGACTAATTGACTTATTACAAAATCGATCTAATAATAGGATCTATAAAATCTAGTCAATTCTAGTCAATAAATTAAGCAGTCAGGTTCCCTATAAGATGTAGACAATTGTTATGAAGAAAGGTTTTTATACTTTCTTCGGAGTCAAGGAATATCGGTGTCTACGCGGCGGTGTCGAGCGGTCGCAAGTATAGTTTGTAACATTACAAATTTACTTTGAAAATGTTTAGAAATTGGCTACGAGTAAAGTGCATATTAGAAAAAAGAAAAACAACAAACCAAATCTTCGATGATTATGCATTCCTAGTAGTTGGATCACAGAATCAATGCCCCCTGGTTGTTGCTCGCCTAGTAAATGTAATACAGGATCTTAAACGATTCTGATTGCCTGGTAAACGAAGCTTCGTTCATATAAAATAAAAAAACGAACGAGCCTTACAGTAGTCGCATGATGTGTAATATTTGACATCTCATCTCACCTTTTGAAATCAAATTACAATAGAAAAATAGCACCCAATATTATAGTCTATGATAAATAACTGAGATTATATAAAAACCTTGGGGCTGAGAGCGATATGGTCTAACCAACTTACGTAACTGACAATACCTCGAAGCGGCTAATTCTAAGCATAAACTACAAAATTTGCGACAATATAGAACTACTATTCTACTAGGCCGATACCAGGGCACCATGACGTCGCAGGAGAAGTATCGCGCATTATCAAACTCAGAACGTTTATTTTATTCAGAACCAAACCAAACCAAATACAATATTTATTTACCCATGCGTACCCATTACTGTACCGATACCGACCCATCAAACCCGGAAATTATGGGCCTGAGAGCGATGTTCCACCCCCTAGACTACAACGCGGTTATTACAAAACTAGCAACCCTGGGAACAACAATTACGACGGGTACGACGACGAACAAACCTGGTTCGACTAGGCCGGTACCAGGGCATCATGACTTCGCAGGAGGAGTATCGCGCAATTTTCACGAGGCCTAATTTAAGACGGGACCGCGGTCGACATGTTTATTGGTTAATTAAAGTTTTACGCGGAAACAAACAGGTACCCGGCGCGCAGCACCGCTCTGGAGCGTTCGCAGAACTGGATCGGCTACCACAGGTGTTGCCAATCATCGACATGTTTTTTTAAAACTCACATCATATTATATCTATAGTATAATACTCGTACATACGTGAAGACAAACTTTGTAATGTACCATTTTTATGCACATTGCGCGCGCAGGTGAGTGTGAGATTTTGTATAGTTAAAATTTATATGGAAAAGGAGTCCCGAAAGATAATATTTATGTATAATATGTGTTATAAATACTGCACAATAAACATTGTATATTTTGTAAAATACGGTCGAATTTTGATCACGAGAAATTATAATATTATCAGTCTATTAAAGTAAAGGAGGAGCTCGTTAGTGCAGCGGCAAACGCGCACGGACTGCGGTTGCTGAAGTTACGCAGCTTTCGCAAAGGCCAATCGTCGGATGGGTGACCAAAATATTATTATCTCGAGCTCCTCCGTGCTTCGGAAGAAACGTAATGCCGTTGGTACCGGCTGCAATAGTAATGTTTAACAACCACCAATCCGCACTGGACCCGCGTGGTGGCTTATGGCCTGTTCTTCCTGCAGTGTTTTCATCCATGGAAAGGCTTATGCCCCAGCAGTGGGGACATACAACTGGTGTTGAAGATTAAAGTCCCGTGAGGAGTATGCACATGAGGTGATAGGGCCCATAACCCAACACACTTGCCGAATGCCATAGCCCATATACGACTGCAACCAGGATCAAGGGCTTAACATTGATTCGTACACAACAAACTTTAATTATTAATAAATAATTAACGAGCTTCACAGTAGTCGCATGATGTGTAACATTTGACATACTTGGATATTAATCTATATTACAATATAAAATAGAATATAGAAATTAACAATGACGTATATTTTTTTTAAAATCCTAAAAATAATGCAGTAAATACTCATTAGAAGACATTTGACATTTCAAAATGATGGCACAATATGTCACTTAAAATAGTAGATAGACATAAGTCTTGTTTTTATTATCGATTTTAAATGCGCGCTTCCGACTCCGTATATTTTTTTCTAATCATTAAGAGAGAAGCAGTAAATACTTATTAGAAGACATGTCACACTGACACATCCAATATGGGCTTAAAGTGTCGATCACTGGTGGCTGTTACGGACTTCCTGTTACATACTTCCGTCCCTTTTCTACGAATCACTCCCACAAATTGTATATACCTATAGAAGGCGAGCGGAAAGATGTTACACACCAAAAATATCTGAAAAACTTTAATAAAAAATCATTTGAACTTTTAACTTTATTCCTTGCTTACAACTTCATCTGATCCTATATTAAGGCGGTTAATAACTTCATTTGCCATCGGTACAGTATCAAAAACACCTGTTTGTTATACGGCAACATCGGTCGACGAAACAATAAGCCAAGTTCGCAATTTATCCGCTCGGCGGCGCCACCGTCTCGGGGCGCCCCCTGCCGCGCGCGTAATTAACTAAATAATGGACAACTACGCAGTAATTACTTTCGCTAGATTTACACGGGGATTATTTACGTTTAATTCGATTGTAAAGTCGGCAGGATTCTTACCGAAAAAATCAACCATTTGTTCATTATACCAACTGCTCTAGTTGCGATTGATATTGATCGCTCAATGCATGTAAACTATTCATCATCATCATCATCATCAGCTCATTTAATGTCCCCACTGCTGGGGCACGAGCCTTCCCTATGGATGGATAGGGAGAACGGGCCATAAACCACCACGCGGGCCCAATGCGGATTGGTGGTTGTTAACGACTGCTAATGCAGCCGGGACCAACGGCTTTACGTGCCTTCCGAAGCACGGAGGAGCTCGAGATGATAAATGTTTGGTCACCCATCCGATGACCGGCCTTTGCGAAAGTTGCTTAACCTCAGCACTCGCAGACCGGGCGCGTTAACCACTGCGCCATCGAGCTCCTCAACTATTACATACATTTTAATCGCAAATGCACTAAAGATACTATATAAAGTGTCACTACTTGTACTATAATAAAGATTAAGTGTCAAACTAGTCTAGCTACTAGTTTTCGTTTACGAGAACGAATGGCAAATGAAACTCGCACTATATGAGGCAGGCTGATGGACTTCTAGCTGTATAAAGATAAGCAGTTGCTTAGAAAAGAATAGAATAATATTTATTGCAGGTACTGTGTATATATTCGCAGGTGATAGTTCAATACATAGGTTATTAACAGTAATGCCCATTTACGGGCCTGCAATACTATTTTGTAAACAACATAGCATTTACTTATTTTTTTTTGTATAAAAGTATTTTATCCAAACTGTAAAAAACATTACAACCAAGTTTTTAATGAGAATTTGAATTTAGGTAAATCAAGGTTTTTTATATTGGAACGTAGCTAGTTAAAATTTATACTAGTACTAAAGGCTCTCTTATCTATACTAATACTAAAAATATTATAAAGAGTAAACACTTTATAATATTTATTTTTATTTTACTTTTTTTGCTGGATGCGAGCAGCACAAAACTGGTCGTTGTGGAGATCCTTGGGGGAGGCCTTTGTCCAGCAGTGGACGTCTTTTGGCTGAGATGATGATGATGATGATGAAACACTTTGTATTTTTGTATGTATGTATGTGTGTTTGTAACAAATAAACTCAAAAACTACTGGACCGATTTAAAAAATTCTTTCACCATTAGAATGCTACATTAGCGCTGAGTAACATAGGCTATATTAAAAGAACAAACAGCAAATGCGGTACGAAGTCCGCCGGGCCAGCTAGTAATATATACGATCATTCATGATCATACAAGCATACTTTTATCACTTTTTTATACTAGTACTGAAGGCCCTCTTATACTCGTTATACATATGATCATAAATGATCATTGTACAAGCATACTTATCCGTCATTTTGACTCTTAACAATGTAGTAGTGAGGTCTCGTAGTAGGTACCTTGTACCGGCAATGATATGAGCCGTGTTGTTGCCATATTCGACGCGCGACCAGACAGTAGTCTTGTACTCTCAGTCCGCCGACCGGTACCGCATTCATTGCCCGTGTCGGTTCGAAGTCGGCTAATAAACTATTTTATGTACAGTGTGTTTGAATAAAACAAAATTTTATTTTATTTTTGCGTCATCATCGTCGTCATATCAGCCAAAAGACGTCCACTGCTTGGCAAAGGTTAGCATTTTTTTTTAATAAAATGAATGATTTTTTAATTTTTTTATTTGCCAATCAATACAAAATTTTGAAGTGAGACAACCCCAAAAGTAATAAGTGTGGTTGTAAGCCTTATTTTTGGTCTTTATTTTTTCCCAATGTTAAAAGTCAGTGTTATTTTGTCTTTGGCAATATATTATGCGCTGTTTAACATTCAGCGCATAATTAGTATGAAAGTGGTATCTTACTTTTGAAAAAAAACGAACGAGCCTTAGAGTAGTCGCATATGATGTGTAACATTTGACATCTCACCTTGTGAAATCAATATTACAATAGAAAATAGAATAAAGAATTAACAATTACGTATATTTTTTTACAAATCATAAAGAGAATGCAGTTAATACTCATTAGAAGACATTTGACATATCAAAATGATGACACAATATGTCACTTAAAATACTAATATAGTACTAATATAGTAGATATCTACAACTTCATGATTTTTTTTTTAAAGATTTTAAATGCGCGTTTCCGACTACGTATATTTTTTTTCAAATCATAAAGAGAATGCAGTAAATACTCATTAGAAGACATTTGACCTATCAAAATGATGACACAATATGTCACTTTATTACGGATCACACTGTTACGTACTTCCGTCCCTTTTCTACGAAATCACTCCCACAAATTGTATAGAAGGCGAGCGGAAAGATGTTACACATCAAAAGTACGCCCATTTAAGGGTCTAACATGTACTAGTTAAGACCTAGGAAGAGCGGCTTTGTCCTACGACAGGTTTATTTAAACTTAAATAGATAAGGCCTACACATTTGTAAAATACACATGTTTATTGTCAATAAACATTTTTTATTTTGTATTTGTATTGTAACTCAAGGGTAGAATGTATCACGTGTGCTGGTCAACTGGCATGATTCTATCTGTTAGATTTCTAATCTGCACAAATATTGTAGATTGTACTACTATCCAGTAGATTACTATATACGTGAGCATTCATGCATGTGCCACATGATCAGCTCTCTTTACCTTCTCTGTACTCTAGTTTCTGAACAAGAAACTTGTAAGGAGAGATAAAGGCTATATAATAAATAGTTATCTATCATAACTCAGAAAATATGTCGTGGCAATGTAGTGATTACAGTAATACCTTCGTTTCCAACCAATCACCACACGCATTGTGAATTTGTGAAAGCAAAGATAACAATGGTAATTAAAAGTTTACATTGCATTTCTTACACACTCAATGACCGAACCGTTTGAAACCAATTTCACACCGAAACTGAATTTGATATAAGTATTATTAGCAAATAATCTGCAAAAGGCATGTTGGAACAAATGACTAACGCAAATCGAATGCATACCTAATTAGGTATTCTATTAGGTATTCTAATTCTAATTCTATTATTCTAATTAGGTATTCTAATTAGAATAAAACTACTACTAATTGCATCTCAGTTCAACACTTAAATTTTCTATTAAGTACTTTATAGAACTGTTGTGAATCTTGTCGTTTAACAAATGTCGTCGGATGCGGCTACAAAGCAAAAACCAGTCTGCATGATAGAATATCAGGCACAAGCCATTAGCTGCTAATTTGCAATCAATTTTCAAAGAAAACTTTTAAATTGAACACTACATCATGTAAAATAGCGAGCGCGCCTCCGACACTATCTGCGTAAATCACTAATAAAATGTATGGAAAATATCCTACAGCCTGTACGTTGTACATTGAACCGGGCATCGAAGCTGGAACCGGGCGCATCAAAGCCAGCGCCCCGCTGCGCCCGCGCGGCCGACATGCGCCTACCAGGCGAGCAGCGGCGCGCAGCGTGAGCCGGCCCTAAACCGCTGGTGCTGCCATAAATCGCATTTTAAAACCTCCACCAAGACTCTGTTACCCTGGTAGCTCGCGATCCGCACGCTTGAATTTTCTACAAATAAGGTCGGGAATCGCATAAAAAATGGCGTCTCCCGCGTCCCAGCGCAACTATTTCAAGTTAAATGGACCAAATAACTGCTTTGATAGCCGGCCGGACTGTCCGCCATTTTAACGATTTTTCGCGAGGAAATTTCCGTTTTCGCGAAGTTATTGTTATTGTTTGGCGGCGGCGGCGGGTAATGTCCGCATCCGGCCGGCAGCAGGCACGCGGCTACTCATCTGATCAAAGTATTAGGTTCAACGATTTATTACGTTCATAAACAGTCACTCGGTTAGGTTGGTTAATACACATACCTATATGTCTGACTTTTACTATCGTAAAATTTGCTATTTCACAAGTATTAATTAATAAATAAATTTTTTGATATCGTAATTTTACAATTATGAAGAAATGTACCGCCCGCGGTACGATCACAGTTTCAAAATGACTATCACCGGCTTAAAACTTTAAAAAAATATATACTTACTTTTCATCATCATCATCATCAGCTCATTTTGTGTCCCCACTGCTGGGGCACGGGCCTTCTTTATGGATGAATAGGGAGAACGGGCCATTAACCACCACGCCTGCCCAGTGCGGATTGGTGGTTGTTAAGTACTGCTAATGCAGCCGGGACCAACAGCTTTACGTGTCTTCCGACGCACGGAGGAGCTCGAGATTATACATATTTGGTCACTCATACTGGCCTTTGCGAAAGTTGCTTAACCTCAGCACTCGCAGACCGGACGCGCGGCGGATTCTACTTCTATTAACCACTGCGCCATCGAGCTCCTCCATCGATATATTTTGTATACCTTTAAAACGTTTTAAAAAGGCGTGAACCCCTTGTTGAACGCGGGATCCATCAGCGCCGCGCCGCCGCCGCCGCAACAGCCTGATGTAAATAACAGCGGACCCGCGCGCATGTAAAATCGCTCGGCCCGACCGCATCCTAAATCGGGCGTCGCGCGTCGCTGCCGCCGCGCCCGCGATCCATCACGCGACAGCGACGCGCGACAAACGCGTGACGCCCGCCGACCGATGTGCATTGCGAAAACGCATATATATTACTGGCATTTTATCCGCGACTTCGTTCGCGTGGCTATGAGATTTTTCTAGCTGCTTCTTCACACCTTGCTTTAAGGTCCTCATGTTGTAGGAAGGAGGGAATACATGTGCTGGTGGGAGAGCAATCCGGTGACACGGAGAGGATGGGACTTGTGGTGCAAGGCCGGGTCGATAGCTGTCGGTCACGTGGATGATTTCCTTTGATCTCAAAAGCCACTGAACGAATGCGCAAGACAAGCTTCTGTACGGATGGCGAGTGTTGGTGAGACCAATAAAAAAGCAACCAGTTGCACAATGGCAACGCGACTGCTACCAGTCTGTTGCGGTTACTATAATCGGTCGGTTTATTTTAGAGCGCCCGCCGCGCCGGGGTACGCTACGAGTACTCTGTCAAGAGTAAACGACTGAAAAGACTCATCATCATCATCATCATCATCATCATCATCATCATCATCATCATCATCAGCTCATTTATGACCCTACTGCTGGGGCACGAGCCTTCCCTATGGATGGAAAGGGAGAACGGGCCGTAAACTACCACGCGGGCCTAGTGCCGATCGGTAATTGTTAACGACTGCTAATGCAGCTGGGGCCAATGGCTTTACGTGCCTTCGAAGCACGGAGGAGCTCGAGATGATACATTTTCAGTCACCCATCCGATGACCGACCTATGCGAAAGTTGCTTAACATCAGCACTCGCAGACGGGGCGCGTTAACCACTGCGCCATCGAGCTGCCTGAAAAGATTACCCACTATAAATCATAACTATGTATTAACAATATATGACACATACAAACAGCGGTTACAAAGAATTCTGTTACATTTAACTGGGGCCAGTACAAAGTCGTACAAGCGAACCAATTACAGAAAAATTTAGCCATCACATTAACCACATTGTTAGGACGACATTAACGAGTTGCGGACCTAAGGCGCACACAATAAGAGCCACAATTTATTGACGGTGCATCTGGGCGAACAGCTCCAGTGAAAGTATGCTCTCCTGGTACTTTGACGTCGCCTTTAAGCGACGCCGGGCGTTTGCCAGGGTAGCAAGAGTGGTGCGTGTTGCTCTGGTACTTGTTGGGCTAGATTTGTTGAATATGTACTAGGGTGACAGCAGCTGAAAGTAGTGTCAAAGCAATACTTACTATTTTCTTAGTTATTTTTTGTTCATTTATAAATACTTACATAATTAATTTTTTTTTAATTTTACGTGGCTTTGCGTCTTATTCGGTCTGTCAAAATCGCGTTTTTCCATAGGCTAAATACTTCATATTATTATGTAAGTGTCAAAAAACTTATCAAATCTTTTTGGTAGCTAGTGAGACTTAGCACAAGCCCTATCAACTAAACGGAGTACATTGTTAAACCCTACTGTAAATCGAACCCGAAACTGTGAGTCTGAAGCTGGTGGTCTAACCACGAGAATACAAAGGCGGTTGAGAAGACATGGCCAATATAACTATTACACTGCAACCAATTACAGTCTTTTTAGACTTAAAAAAAATATATATATGGTCCTCCGAGCCGGATTATTTACTTGAACAATCCGAACAGCATCACAAACAGGCGGCGTCTCTGAAGAGATTATTCAATTAAGCTGAATTCATTACCATCTACATCAGCAATGTTAAAAACGTACGTAAAAGGGATTGCAATTTCTTTATTACCTCATTCCGATTCCGACTCTGACGGCCATGTCAATATAAGAAACACAAGATAGATGTCGCCACTTCACTTCACTTGACTAATGAAAACGACCTCCTTGGGCGTAAGTCGCAAAGCTCACAAAGTGAACTACAACCTCTTTGGAAGACATAGAGTTCAAATCGGAATGTTTGAAGTATTGCACAAGATCAGAGGTATTCGATTTTCAAATTTCGAATGCAAGTACAACCTAACTCCGAACTTATTTCGTAGAGACAGCGACGAAAACTCTTTGCGCTAGCTGGTTCTGTACGCCTGTATAGAATGCACTGCGGCCGATTGTTTACATCATTACTCCCGTCCCTTTCTTCCGCGTGCATTTCAGATATATTCATCCCTTTCTGGGAGACGTGACTGGACATTCAGATGTTCGCTTCGGCACGGATAATGGCTGGTCGGTTTGACAATAACATTAGTTCGGATAGGGACCCGCTTTGATTGGATTATTGAAAGATATCGACGTCTAGTGATTTATGGTCGCCTGGTAGCTGGCCGGATTTTCGATGTACATAGCATAAAAAAATCGGTCTATTCCCCCATTCTGTTTTATCGTCTAGGATTGAAGAGAGTAAAGAAATTGCTAGTAGCATTCGTCTCCTTAACGAATAGTCGTAGTAAATATGGTGACGAGAGCGAATTTCGTTCACCAAACGATAAAATTTTGTACGGCAAAATTATAACTCTCCTCGTTTTCCACCAGGAAGCGCTACCAAAGAAGAAAGACATTGCGCTACTTAAATGCCATGCAAATTTTCTCGATCATCATCATCATCATCATCAGCGTCCACTGCTGCCTCTCCAAGTGCACGCCACTGAGTACCGATCTGCGACTACTCTCATCCAGCTCTTGCCAGCCATCTATGAATATCGTCGTTCCTCGAATACAAATACAAAAATAGCATTCAGAACCTGTGATACAGATTTCATTCGCCTTTCGATTCCTTTGCCAAAAACGACAATTTTGGCTATGCCAGGTCGACGTGTAGGTAACCACATTAAAGTTTTTCCTCCATAAATCCATAGTGCTCTGGAATGGAAGGCAAGTGAAGTCGAGGCGGGGTGATACACAGCCACAACGTTCATCATCAAAGTAGAAGTACACGTGTCTACTACAAACTGTCTAATAGAATTTACATATAATTTTACGCAAACATTTTTGGGAATAAATTACAATTTGAAAAGTAAAAATTCAAGTGTTCAATTTAAGTGTTGAAAAATTTCCACGAGCGGGTTTCGAACCAGCACCCTACGACATGCCGGGTTAGGTGAACTGCCAACTATGCTATCGTGGCTCAATCCAACTCGCCGAAATTAATCAACACTATCTGCTTTTACTTTATAAGCCAAAGGAGCCTTCAATGTCGACAACTACGTCATACGGCATCAACATCCGATCTTAATATTTTTACAAATATTGAAAGATCAGTTAAGAATTAGGCAAGCTATATTTATGATTATTTACAGGTTATAAACTATCTGTATGCCGAATTTCATCCAAATCCATCCATCCGTTGCCGCGTGAAGAAGCAACAAATATACACACGTACACACAAACTTTCGCATTTATAATATTAAGTGTGATAAATTAAAAACCTGAAAGAAGCACAATCACATATTTTAGACGTAAAAGTTACAAGCTACCTATAACTTATCTTAAGGCGAAGGGTAAGGCACACTATCGCCGCTAATGGATTTAATTTGATAACTGCTAAACTGGACTTTTTTTCAAACATTGCGGACCTTCCGACACTAGGCAAACATCTATTATTTAATAATTGTGCACTACTTTTAGGTTTGTTTTTGTATTCATTCGCTAACACCAAAAGTGGCCATTGTTTGTGAATAAATGCGATAGCACGTTTTGTGAATAAATTAAAAAAAAAATAATAAAATAAACTTTCCTACACTCACACCAATTATCTAGCCCAAGAGAAGCTTCGTTACGAAACTCGTTAAAATGGTTACTACACAACGGATAAACATACTTGAAATGCTTAAATACATACTTATTATACATAGAAAACACTTTAAAACAATTTAAAAAACAATAATTTCTAAATTAACCCGACCGGGGATCGAACCCGGGACCTCAGAGATGGCGACACCATGAAAACCGGTGTGCAAACCACTCAACCAAGGAGGTCGTCACTCAATAAAAAGTAGTAAAGAAGGAATAAACCACGCAACAAAAAGTAGCGCACAATTATTAAATAAATACTATGGATGCTTTCCTGTTGTCGGACGGTACGCAACGTTTAAAAAAAGATCCGGTCCGTTAGTAATTGTCAAATTATCAATTGGTGGCGCTGTGTGCCTTACCCTTCGTCTTAATATAGTTTTAATACAATCGTGCAGTCAGACATCATTGAATATTCTTCTGTGCAGATCAATATTGTTGTCGATTTGTACATAATAATCCATATTATAGTTAGACTTATTTTTTAAGAATTGGTCCCAGAAAGCTACAGACCGATAATGTTGGAAGAAGGGAAGGGAGGTCATTGCCCTGCAGTGAGACGATATAGGCTGAAAATGAATAATAATAATAATACATATATGTATATATGCCAGTCCTGGCTGTTCATAAGCGCAGGCCGGCAGCAGAGGCGCCGGCCGACGAGGAGCGGCTGGCGGGCGGCGTCCGTACGCTGCCTTCATTTCGGAATTCTCTCTCACAATCATTGTAGCAATTTTCCGGGGCATCCGTCGTGAGCCGTGGCTCTTAGTCCCGGGGACAGGGCACTCCCCGGCTTTGGACTACTAAATTTCAGTTATTACTTACGGCTTATTTACACTTACTTAATTGGTTTTAATTGATTTTATTTTTGTTGTTGGAGGCTTCCAACAAGGTAGACCGACTAGAGAAGGTCGCAGGTAGCCGCTGGGTGCGAGCAGCACAAAACTGGTCGTTGTGGAGATTCTTGGGGGAGGCCTTTGTCCAGCAGTGCACGTCTTTTGGCTGAGATGATGATGATGAGTTTTGTTACTTTCAATGTATGCTTAATTTGTTTTTGATTCTTTAATTATTATTATGTTTATGTGATCTTAATTTAATTTGGAGTAAAAAAGTAATAAAAGGAGTAAATTAAAAAAATATAAAAAAAAAGTTTTAATGCGGCTGACAAGGTGCCAGTAATATAAGATAATACTTGGAAAAATAAGCTCAAATGATTGCCCGCGTCGGTTTAATTGGTGGATGAGTTACGGGGAGAATCTACTGAGGCGTATGCTGCCTTTCAAGTACGTTTCCATACACACGAACCACACATTTGAGCTACGCGTAGCTGTAGGTGGTTTCCATGGAAACATGGAAAGCGTGCACAGCATGCGCTGCAGTGGATCGCGTCATTGAGTTGGCAAATCCGGGCAAATCACATGTTGTTAGTGCAAGCATTTTACCTGTTTCCTGCTACAAGTTTTATTGGCAAATTGTATCACGTTTAACTTTATAAAGTGGTAATTGTCCCCGTGACTAGGTCTTTTATAATTAAAATTTTCTTTAAAAAAAGTGTGAGTTTTAATCGTTAAATTTATACATCCAATGAAAATTACCAAATCACCTTAACAAGAAGTTCCACATTTTCTAAATTACTGTAATTAAATACTATATCTAGACTTATAAGTATTAGATGACTGAAAACGACTCTTCTGAAAACAACTTTTAAAAAGTTCCTGAACACTATAAGAAAATACGTAAATCTACCATTATCTTAGAGGCTAACTAAACTTTCTAGAGAAAACTCAAAAATTCCTTCATTCTTTTACCTCCTTGAAACTAACTTACAACCAAAGACGTTAGACACTGCTGCTGCGCTAACATTCTCGGTGAGTATCCTATCTCTAGGCATAAAGTAGGGGGTGGGTTGGGGGCGGCCGGGGCACGGGGGGATGCAGTGACGTCGCTTAAGCGTGTGAAAATTACATTCCGAGAGCGCTTCGCGTATCTATCACTTGCAAATTTAACTTTAGTTCGAGAAAGCGCCGCGGCGCTACGATCACCCCTTAGTGTGTGGTGCACTTTATATCTACGGGATGTTTGGTTCTAATGAGCATTCTAACTGAGAATCGTTCCTTTGGCTGAGCCATTTGCAAATAAAATTATTAATAAAGTATAATTATTTATGTAAGAACAATATTATACGGAAACTGCCACGTTCCCATTTAAACAAATAAGCATCGAAATTAAAAGTTTACCCCCGTATTAATAAACAAAGTGTAAGCTTGGAGTATTACTCCGTGTTTTGTCTCTTTTACTCTAATATAAAATGAAGTTTACATGACGGGAACAAAACACGGAGTCACTACTCCAAGCTTACACTTTGTTTATTAATACGGGGGTAAGGGTTCTACTTGCAATTATCATAAAATAGAAAGTATCTTTTAACCAAAATATAAATTATAGTACGTATTATTTTTGTACACAGACCCTTAACATTACAGAAAATCTAAAACGTGCTTTATGTGGTTGAAGGCAGGAGACCATCAAACTAGACGGGCCTATTGTTTTAATTGTAATATTTGTAAAATAAAAATAAGGGGCATACTAATATTTTAGATTAAATCAGTTTACCATATTGATGTAGGTTATCAAGTGATAAAAATCTTATAGTTGGAAACCGCATGCAAATCCATGTAAACGCATAAATAAATATACTCACTAAAATATGACGAAACTACAGTTTTAAATAATGCATGCGTCAACTTTGTACGCCGTCAGCGGAGTCGGTGTCTGTCCGTAAGTGGCGCAATCAGGAACCCATTAGGGGGAACACCGTCTAGCCGCGCCGCAGACTGCTGGCTGAGGGGCTGGGCACCAAGGGGGTAGCAAAAGGGGACATCATCATCGTTAATATTTAAATAACTTCATTGACTACGGTAAGGCTGTATCGAATAAACTTACTATCTTTGCAAGAACACAAATGTTGAAAAAATTTCTACGAGCAGGATTTGAACCTGCACCCTTCTGACATTCCGGGTCAGGTGCTCTTCCAATTGAGCTATCGTGGTTCTAACCAGCCCGCCGAAATTATTCAACACTTTTTACTTTGAAAGCCAAAGGCGTCTATTCAATGTCAACAACTACCGTCACTGACATCCGATCATAATATTTTTACAAATATTAAAGATCAGTTAAGAAGTAAGCAAGCTATTTATAAATGTTCAAATAATTTTTAACGCAAATTTTGTTGCGAACAAATTACAAAAACACAAATGTTACAAAATTTGCGTTAAAAATTATTTGAACATTTACTATCTTTGGCTAACAAACCTTTTTCTTATCATGGAACACTCTTGCTTGTTTTATTCTGAGGGAAGCACATACACTCTCACGTCCTTCTCTCAAAAAGTAGACAGAGCATCAAAGGCACCAATTTGAGTATAAATTCGCCGCTACTGACCTCGACGTCACATTTAGCATAATCAACGTAGTGCTCCGAGGTGGAATAGATGACGTCAGTGACAGGTGCCTGAAGTGCGAGCACCTTGGAACCCTTGTCCCTTAGTCGGCCCTTAATACGACATGCACGGAAAGTTAGGTAGCTGATATTTTTACATCCCAGACCAAGGGACCACAAGTCAAGGCGAAGGGTAAGGCACACTAGCACCACCAATTGATAATTTGACAATTACTAACGGACCGGATCTTTTTTTAAACATTGCGTACCGTCCGATAACAGGAAATCATCCATAGTATTTACTTGTTTAATAATTGTGCACTACTTTTTGTTGCGTGGTTTATTCACAAAACGGGCTATCGCATTTCTTCACAAACAATGGCCACTTTTGGTGTTAGCGAATGAATACAAAAACAAACCTAAAAGTAGTGCACAATTATTAAATAATAGATGTTTGCCTAGTGTCGGAAGGTCCGCAATGTTTGAAAAAAAATCCAGTTTAGCAGTTATCAAATTGAATCCATTAGCGGCGCTAGTGTGCCTTACCCTTCGCCTTAAAAGAATAATCACCAGCACATTTCCTGTCCTTACTGTCGGAGCACAAGCCTTCCCTACACTTGAAAACGACGCTGGAGGAACGGATCATAAGCTACTTACTACTCGAGTCCAGTGCGACTGCCAATACAGCCGGGACCAACGGCTTTACGTGCCTTTCGAAGCACAGAGAATAATAAACTTTGCTAAAAGTGAAATCATCATCTACCAAATGAAGCTACTGCGATGCTTTCTACACCTAATAGCATATTATGGTTCCATAAGCTGTCGTGTCCGTAAAATCCCTGCTCCTGTACCTTACAGGATTCTCCGAAGCGTTCGAGTCAGATGACGAGACCAATCTAAGGCTGCCTTTAAAGGCTGACCGGACCTTTGCTCGGATTATATAACTGTATCGTGATATATACCTACGTGTAGCATAAAGGTGTGGCAACAATTAAAAGATCCAAATTGCATTCGATCAAGATCTTGTAGGTGTTGTTACTAAGACATAATTATTAACTTTTACTTTGTCATGCAATTGTAAATTGAATATTTATATAAGCAAGCAACAGTGATCTGATCATATATGTAAGTACGCAGAAGTTACTGAACCACTAGGGCTGTGACTTGTTTGTTTTGATGTGACGTCACAATAGAAATACTTAATTAAAAATTGCGTAACAAATTAGTTATTAATTATGTGTAAGTAACTCTGCATGAGGAGCTCGATGGCGCAGTGGTTAACGCGCCCGGTCTGCGAGTGCTGAGGTTAAGCAACTTTCGCAAAGGCCGGTCATCGGATGGGTGACCAAAAATTTATTATATCGAGCTCCTCCGTGCTTCGGAAGGCACGTAAAGCCGTTGGTCCCGGCTGCATTAGCAGTCGTTAACAACCACCAATCCGCACTGGGCCCGCGTGGTGGTTTATGGCCCGTTCTCCCTATTCATTCATAGGGAAGGCTCGTGCCCCAGCGGTGGGGATATAAAAATGAGCTGATGAGGATGAGGAACTCTGCATACAAAGATCTAGATCGGATACACTTTGGATCTTTTCATTTGAAACACACCTTTCTGTTACACATTGTTTAAATGTATATGTTTTTCGTTAGGTTACATTTCGAACGCTTTGCAATTTCCGTAGTTACAGAACATTGCAAAGGGTCAAAATAAAATAATATGTAAAATAAAGGAGAGGTGTAATACAGTGTTCATTTGACCGTGGCAGTATATCTAGTTAATATGTTTTCCAAGTCATGTTTCAACATGGCTGCAAGTCACCGCCGAGTTGACGCATTGCTCAAAACATCACTGGTTTTAATGGAATTAATGTCGAAATTAGCTACTCCAATAGTTTAGTTTTTTATACGATTGTGAGGGCAAACGTTTCGTCTGAGCAAGCGGTCACCGCACCATATTGACGCTTGCAACACCAACACACTTTACATACCTACCACTATCAGTAATTTTACTGGTATACGTTTCGAACCAGAACTAATCAATCCAGGGTCAGCTTTAAAGGGAAAAAAATGGGTATAAGGGTGGTAGCCCTCCAGACGTGTTCTGTACCTACCGCTGGTTTAAAAGTGAATACAAATTACTGTCAAATTTTCTCAATAGACTGAATAGGTCAATAGATTAACAGTTTTCCTCAATAAGTTGAACATTTATTGTGTCAGTTTTGCATATGTTTATGTTTATCTCGTCTGTACAATACAACCAATTTTCATAATTTTCCTATCTAAGCAGAATATTAAAACATAGAAACTTGGAAAGCTAATTTTTCTTTAAGAAACGCATACAAAATTATATTGATTCATATTAGTAGCAGACATTATAAGAGTATTTTACAAAGTATTTATTGTCTCTCTTTTATGCATTTCAACTGCTATCTGAAGATTGAAAGATCATGGTCAACACCAAAACATAATTGAATACTAAATAAATTTCGTTACCAACGCAATAGTTATTTGTGCAACAAGAGAGCAAAGTCGTTTTTTGCTGCGAGTGCTGATTTTGAATCCTGAGCAAGCGAAGGATTCATAGATTGAATCACGAGCGTAGCGAGTGATTCTAAAGTTGAATCCTGAGTGTGGCGAGGGATTTAAAGGCACGAGATGCAAAAAACTTTGCTCTCGTGTAACACACATAACTTTTCACTTCAGCAGCGAAAACACTTTAGTAGATAAAATATATTACGTAACATTATTGAAACTAGAAACAAATATTTACAGGTTAAATATCAGTTTTATTTGCAGTATATACTTATTTTCGTTTGAATACAACAATAAGTTAAACATTCAATAAATTACATTAAAAGACAATTATCTTTTTGCAAAATTTCTTTAGTTAGTACGAGATTCCGAACGTGTTTGTCTTTGAGGTCGAATTCAAAATTGGAACTTCGAAAGGACTGGTCTTTGTCTCTCTCTCTCTTTCTAATGGCGGGAAAGAGATAGAGTGTAAATGTTTCGAATTGTATGATTAACCCAAGGCTGAATAAGAAATTCGCGACTTTCTGAAATGAAAAATTAAAAAGTTACTTTGTCTCACTCAGTGAGCAAAATCGCATTTTGCTCACTGATTTCAGGCAGCAAAACCTACATGTTTGAGCTACTGAAGTGAAAATAGTATATTATGCAACTAGTGAATAAAAGACGGATTTAATGCGAGGGCCATAGATGAATCACAAGCAAGTAAAGGATTCTAACGAGTGAATCACGACCGTAGGGAGTGGGCCATGATGATTCAAGTCTTAGAATCCTGAGCGAAGCGAGTGATTCATGGCCTTCGATATAAATCCGTCCTTTATTCAAGAGTTACATACTATACTTTATACCATGACTACGAGAAAAAGAAAGATTTAAGCGAAAATAGACATTTAATGAAGAAAAAAGAAGAATTAATAATATTTTCATGGCTCTGGATACTAATACAGCAAAGAAAAACACAAAACTGTTCTAAACTCAAGCAAGGAGTTTGTATGTCGAACAGTTTTTGCATGTTATCGAGTATATTTTGCGCAAGGAGGTTATGCATATAGTATTGAGATGAAGGTCGAGTATATTGGTGTGTTCTAAATTCAAACACCAAAACAGTGATTAAAAGGGCTTTTTATTCACTGTTTTCAGTGAATAAAATACGCTTTTTAGAGTTGGAATGGTATAAATATATTTTTACAATTAATTTAAAATATATTATAAATTAGATACCTGTTGAAGTGTTTTCATAAAGCTTTTCTTTTATTGTGGTTTACAATTTAAATGTTGTTTTTATTTGTTCAAAAAAAAACATTTTTTCTTATACAATACATCCATCCTTAGCAAAACTTCGTTGGTTTGTATGCCTTGGACAATATCTCGAGCTACTTACTCTGTGCTGCGTGTTGTTGTGGTAAAGTTGCAATCATCAGAGCCGACCTACCTCCACTGAGCGTGAGGTTATGGGCCGTTCTCCCCATGTTTATGTAGAAAGGCCTGTGACACATAAGGTAGGTACCTATGTACGGATGTGGAGATGAAAAAAATATAAGACATATAGGGAAATATGTGTGGCAGGCAGGTGTTTTAATTAGTGTTTGCTACTGAATATTATCGATATCATGAATATAAGGTGTTTTTAGGTCTAATAGTTTAATAACAAAGAAAATTAGTGACCTACATGGTAAAAATGGGTTTACCTACTATTTTGGATATATCCAGTTATTGGTTTGGTATCATTTGAATTAATATAAGTTACTCCGAGCTGTAACACATAGGTAATGCAAAAAACATAGCGTCAGATTTTTTATGAAATGTCAAAGTTATGGGTAACTTAACTTTCTGTGAGCAAAACAGAATATTATTTAAGTAGGTACTAATATGTCGAAACACTTTATGGTAGATTCAGAATGATTTTTATCTTTTATATCGGTATATCGTGTAAATATTTTAATGGTGAAAACCGTTTTATAGGAAGTAACTTATTATTTAAGTTAAGTTTCTCAGAAAGTCAAATTCCAATTCGTCATAAAATATTATTTTCATAAAGTAAATATTAGTATTTAGATACGTAATGATCATATTTTTTATTATGAAATTGACTTGTAATGAAGATTTTGCGGGTCGTAGTATTGACCCGCAAAATCTTTTTTAAAATCTTTCTGGCTAGAATCTTATTTTGACACAAAATTTTAATTATTTATTTTTATGAAAGAATCTTATTTCTAATTTACAAATAGTATTATTAGTTATCAAAGCAATAACTATTCATACCCAACTGTCCCTACATGGAAAACTTCAAACCAGCCAGAAACGATACTTGCATTGCCATCTAGTGTGCGATAGCGGAACTTTTGTGCGCTTTGACTACGAATGGCGGTAACAATGGTTCTCGCATCTATCAAATGGGTTTCTTTCAATGTTGTTTGAAGCGCACATTTTTTAGGTAAAAATTTTTTTTGTTGTTTATTACCGGACTGAATTATATGTAAAGCTGTGCCCCGCGGTTTCACCCGCGTTATTTCGCGTTTTTGCAACATTTTTCATTGCTGCTCC
Source organism: Eudonia mercurella (assembly GCA_963082485.1). NCBI lineage: Eukaryota > Metazoa > Arthropoda > Insecta > Lepidoptera > Crambidae > Eudonia > Eudonia mercurella. The sequence goes on from OY720041.1 coordinate 16,247,440, forward strand.
ACTCTTATTAGTCATAGCGTGATGTAATATAGCCTATAGCCTTCCTCAATAAATGGACTATTCAACACAAAATTAATTTTTGAATTCGAACCAATAGTTCCTGAGATTAGCGCGTTCAACCAAACAAACAATCAAACAAACAAACAAACTCTTCAGCTTTATAGAAATGATAGATAGAAGAATAGAATAGAATATCATTTATTGCTTAAAATGTGTACAATTTGCGGTTGAGGATGCGATACATTTGAGTTACAACAGTGTACCCATAACGGGCATGCAATTTTTAAGTAAGTAAATTAAAACTAATCAAAAACAAAAAATAAAAACTAGGTAATCAAAGATTAATTACAAACATGAAACTTACAGCAACTTATAATAAACCTATTAGTAAGTAAATTACAATTTTGTATTTTTTAATGCATAGTATTCATCTAAGCTGTAAAATGCGTTATTTATTAACCACTTTTTTAACTTAAATTTAAAAGTTGGTAATCCAAGAGCTGTAGATGATTGAAAACCTTGATACACATGTGATTGTTCATTCTCGGAATGCATAAATCATATTTATATTTATTGCGGACATTTGGACGTGAAGTGCTTTTGCTGTCAAAATACTCTGGGTTTTGTTTAATGAAAAATGCTGCCTCTAAAATAAAAATATTGGTTAATGTTAGAGAGCCTTTTTCCCTAAATTATTCAACACTTTTTACTTCGAAAGTCAAGCGCCCATTCAATGTCAACATCTACCGTCACTAACATCCGATCATAATATTTTTACAAATATAATCTAGATCTAGGCGGGCTGGTTAGAACCACGATAGCTCAATTGGAAGAGCACCTGACCCGGTATGTCAGAAGGGTGCAGGTTCAAATCCTGCTCGTGGAAATTTTTGCAACATTTGTGTTTTTGTAATTTGTTCGCAACAAAATTTACGTTAAAAATTATTTGAACATTTTATAATATTAGTAGGTATAGATAGTGAATATTAAGAAGAAATCTAGCTTAGCTTTATTTAGGAGACAAACAAGCCGGTGAATATATTGCAAACTATAAATTATGTAAATTGTTGTCAATATTTTCAATATTCCCCATATTGCACTACCAGCGCATGAATAAATAATATTATAAAGCAGCTAATAAATTATATGCAAAGTAAAGAAACGATTAAAGGTGTTTTTGATATTTTCAATTTAAAATTTGTTTTTTCAATATTTGACCGCGATCCGACCTGATGGTAAGTAATGATGTGGCCTAGGATGTAGCATACTTGCCTAGATAATACCTGTTCACTCGTGCCTTAAATATATCCAGGGTGTACGTGTCAGGAAACAGATCAGCAAGAATGGCTTTCCACTCCTTAGCAGTCCGCATCATAAATAATGACGCAAATCGCTTTGAGAGTATAGGCGTAAATTGTGATCTCAGCCCGCATCTAGTTCTTCGGACACAAAAAGGAGATAGTGGAATCAGCTTGTGTAATTCCATCGCACACTCTCCAAAGTGTATCCGTAAGGCCGAAAGGTCGGCAACTTTGCGTCGATGTTGAAGACTTTGCAGCATGGATTGGACGAGCTTAGAGTCGCCAATGAGCATCTTAGCGCGCCTATCAATAGAGTCTAAAGCGGCTAACTGATACTTGGCAGAACCATCTTAAGATGTGGCAGCAGTATTCCATACGGGATCGGGCTTGTAGCTGGGTAAAGCTGAAGGAGCAGCTCGATGGCGCAGTGGTTAACGCGCCCGGTCTGCGAGTGCTGAGGTTAAGCAACTTTCGCAAAAATTTATCATCTCGAGCTTCTCCGTGCTTCGGAAGGCACGTAAAGCCGTTGGTCCCGGCTGCATTAGCAGTCGTTAACAACCACCAATCCGCACTGGGCCCGCGTAGTGGTTTATTGCCCGTTCTCCCTATCAATCCATAGGGAAAGCTCGTGCCCCAGCAGTGGGGACATAAAAATGAGCTGATGATGATGATGATGATGAAAGCTGCAGCTACCCCGGTAAAACTGCCCAAGTTTTTTAGCTGCGGTTTTTGCCATGGACTCTATGTAGAGGCCGAAGTTTAGGTTTACTCAGATACACCACGGAAAGTCGAAGTCAGTTGGAAGGCACTCCGTTTGGCAGTGAATAAACGCACCTGGTTTTGGTGGCGTTTAAGTCGACCAGGTTAGCATCACTCCAGTCGGAGATACCTACTACGGTTGTATCCAAACGCTCAACTATGGTCTCACAATCTCAACAAAGCGGAACTTTATCCCCTTAGCCTTTGCATTGGACAAATATCTGTTCACAACTGTGCTATCATCTGCGTATCCCAGAATTCCGGGTATCAAAGAATCGTTTATGTGGAGCAAGAATAGTGTTGCAGAGAAAACAAACCCCTTAGATGAGATTTACGCAAAACTTGTAATTACTATAAAATTTGCAAATTCCCTGAGACACTCAGTACCAAACATTTTGCGTAAGGTCTGTGGCCGGAATAATAATTAAACTTGAAATACACTGTACTACGTTTAATAAATGTATTGAATTTGAAATATTGATCGTTCAACCAAAAAGTAGGTACCTTCAAAAGCTTTCACGGCTAAAAAACATAAACAATTTCAATCCGCTTCGTATTTACCCGCAATTTAAAGCAACAGCATCGCATTACCCCGGGTCACTTAAACGCGGCACAATACTCGTATAAGGAGATCCAGAAGGGAAGCTGCCTCTCACGTACAATGAATCTAGCAACAGCTACGCTCGGATTATTGCGAGCTGGGTGCCTGGTGTGAGTTTTGTTTACTAACCGTATTCATTCGAATACGTTTATGAAAACAAAAATTAGTATGGCATTGAAGTAGCGCCCCCTGGCGACATACGAGAAGAGTTAACATTTTGTCATACAAATTCTCGTTTTCGTTAACGTCACCGAATGGCGAATGAAACTCGCATAAGGCACCCGTGTTGAGCGTGGTAAGCTAACCTTCTGGGTCTCCTTATTTTGTGAACGTAGCCAGAGCGGGATGATTCTATAAAACTATATATATATACATACACAATGGTCACATGCAGATCCGTCTGTCCGTCTGAATGGCGCATTAGCGTACAATGTACAATGCCGTCTGATCTCGCCGCAGCAGGCCGTATGTAGTCTTTAGCTGGCCTTTTTGTTTAAGATCCACCTTTTTTATCTGTTAGCGTGTTGATGTTGTTTTAAAAAGAGGTGTTAATACTTGAATAGTCCTAGACAGTGGTATAAGGATGTACTTAAAGTTAGCCGGGGCTATTGTAACTGCAGAACATTAGCAAACAATTCGTGTCTCAGCGACCGGTATCTACAGGACCAGTATTTCTGCTGTGCGTCAGACAATGTCACACTATCAAGTGGAAGAAGTCGGAAGAACTGTCTCGTAGCTCTGGAGACTGCTCCAGCTGCAATTCCTGTATGTTATGGCTGGCCGAATTGACTCCATCATCATTGCTAATTGTGTACTTAGACGCATCACGGATTTATGGCATCCGATCGCTCAATGATCGCTGGCTTAGTGCATTTGCGATTAAAATGTATGTAATAGTTTACATACATAGAGCAGTTTATGTCCGTAATACCAATATCAATCGCAACTAGAGCAATCGCGTTGCAATTGTAACAACTGCGTTGCTTTTTTTGGTAGAATAAATTTCATGGAATAGTATTTTAAAAGAACATACTGACATATATATATTTCATCATAATAATCAGCCCAGGTATAACATATACAATATACTTACTGTACCAGCAGGAGCTGGGAATCGAACCCAGACTATATTTCTATAAACCGTGTTTTATTAGGTACACATAGGTAATTGAACGTAGCCATTCTGTTTTTGACTTTTTTTATATAAAAGAAGGAGGCAAACGAGCAGGCTTGTCACCTGATGGAGAGTATAATCACCGCCGCCCATGGACACCCGCAAAACCAGAGGAATCGCAGACGCGTTCATACGTACACGTTCATACGTACACTGTCTATCATATTTCATACACAAAACTGGTGTTTTCTGTATGAAATATTAAATAGATAGTTACCTATGTTAAAGAAAACATGTAAGTTCATTAGTATTGTTGCAGACCCTTTCGAAAACCTTTTTAATACCTTTTTTGTTCTTATTTTTATACTTTTTTTGAATACTGACATTTTTATAGATTTGCTTGTTTTGTCTGTCGTCTTTGGCTGTTCGCCTTTGCCATTGGTATCGTGTGGTGTAAAAGTGTGTTTTAGTTGTAATATTGTGATATAAATATAGTTAAATCCCACTTTCTTTCCTGTTTTTTATCATTTTTATTTACTCTCCATTAGTTCCTCCCATCAATCTTTGTCGTTTTCAAGTATATCTCTACCTACTTCATCTCACATGAAGCACGTTTATGTAAAAAGTGTCTTCATCCGCCGGATGTCGGCAATTATGAAATCTTGAGGCCTACCAGTACCAGCAATTTGGAGTTGTTCAACGCTCGGGGCCCCAATGACGATTAACAACCAAAAGACAATTACACAAATTAAAGCAACGACTTGCGAAAGCTGCCTCCGTCGACGTTGTGTACGCAATCGAAAGAGTTACTACAATAGCGATATAGCAAAGGCAAATTGAGATTTAAAAAATGTTTTTATAAACTTATAAAAACCTTATATTTATGTATGTGTCTTGTGTTGGTAATATCTTCTATACTATTAATAAAGAGGTGACGTTTGTGACTTTGTTTGTTTGTTTGAATGTTGGGGCTAATCTCTGGAACTACTTGGTCCAATTACATAAATTCTTTTACCGATATAATGCTATATATCTAGCGGCTATATTTTATTTTGATAAAGAAAACGATTGGATTTTAAATTTTAAATCCACACGGACGAAGTCGTGGGTAAAGTGCTAGTCTATAATATTTTTTAAATGTGCAAAGATACCGATGTATCACAATAAAAAATATATAATAATTTTTAAAGTGTACACATGTCAATCTCTTAATCTCATTTCACTATCATTTCACGTTTACAAAAGGCATTTGTAACATTAAAAACAAACATTTCTCCTACGCTACATTTCGTTATCAAAAAGTACCTAACAATAAATCGTCCGCTATCCATATCGCCCATCAATCAAACAGTGTTCACATTTCATTATAGGTACCTCTAAAATAAACGTGCATTAAGATTCTAAAACGATACAAACACGATGTTAATTACTAAGAGGAGCCAGGTCGTCGACCCCGAGACAAAGCCTTCAGCGACCCGTCGAACGCGTGATGCCTATGTAACTCATTATGGCCGATTTAATTTTATATTTTCGAAGGCATCCATTAAGCATCCATTCACGATCGGCCATCGGACAGCGCGCCCGTGCCCCGGTGCATTAAAAAAATATAAAAACGAAACAAAAAAGCGCGCGCTCGTCTTGTACTTACACAGATTAAAAACCACTACGGACACTTGTCTGTGGTAACCCTCCATCCTCCTCTAACGCCGTCCACGTTCACCTGTCCTCTTCACTCAATATTAAAACATAATTGGTTTTAAATGGATAGGATTGGCGATGGGGAGAATAATAACCGAAGAAGCAATTTACCGTCGGCCGGACTGCGGCTGACTTATTAAAGCGCCCTCACAAAAATTGCTCTATGCATATTTATAAGGGAACCTTTGGTGACCATGGACGCCAGTTTAATTTTTTAAACGGGGCGTGAACAACGTTTAAAATGTACAAACATGTCCCAAAATGATAATGCTCATTAACATTTAAATTAAAGTGAAGCCCTCATTTATTTTTCTTTTTTTTTGCGAAGTTACTTGTAGAATGGTGTCCGTCGTCGTCGGTTCGATGAGTATTTAACTTATAGGTGACAAGAGTTTCTTTCTCTCAAATAAAAATAATGGCTTACTAGATTATTTATAATCAGGTGCACGCCTAATTGATTTAATTCTTTTCTATATATCTGGAACGGTAAACAAATAAATTCAAAGTTATGTGTCATTATCATCATCACATCAGCTCATTTATGTCCCCACTGCTGGGGCACGAGCCTTCCCTATGGATGGATAGGGAGAACGAGCCATAAAACCACCACGCGGGCCCAGTGCGGGTTGGTGGTTGTTAACGACTGCTAATGCAGCCGGGACCAACGGCTTTACGTGCCTTCCGAAGCACGGAGGAGCTCGAGATGATACATTTTTGGTCACCCATCCGATGACCGGCCTTTGCGAAAGTTGCTTAACTTCAGCACTCGCAGACCGGGCGCGTTAACCACTGCACCATCGAGCTCCTCACTGCGCCATCGAAAAATAATTTAAAAAAAACTGAGCTATCGAGGACCCGGTACCAAGCTCAGCGGTCAGATCACTGGACCGATTATCCAAAGGTCGTGGGTTCGATTCCCACTTGAGGTTCCTGAGGCTGGTAAATTCTTTCTAGTAAAATTTTATATTGTAACTACTTATATATAGCATCGTGAATGCAACATTCAAAATAATATTAATTGTGTGTAATATAATAATAATAATAATTCATTTATTTATTCAGGTAACTTACACCCATACAAACTGCAATAACATGTCACATTAACAAAATAAAAATAAAATAAAATCAAAAATCAGAATAAATAACATATAAAAATCAAAAATTAAAAATTAAATCAAAATTAAAACAAAAATCAAAATTAAAAATCAAAATAGAAATTAAAAATAAATAATAATAATAAAATAAATTAAACAAAAATTAATAAAAGATCATAGAAAAACATAAATAACACATTTAGACAACACAGGTTTGAGCGGCTGTCAATACCGTCTCTCCGGCACCGGGACGGCGACATGCCTACCGGAACAATGGCGGATGAATGGGCAGTCCAGCCTTCCCGCGATCATCTCCAGGACGGTGTTGGAGCTGGCCCACACTCTGTGCACCATAGACGCGACGCGCTTACGCATAGTCGCATGAAAGCAGTCCGTGCGCGCCTCCGCGAACATGCCTGAGGCACTGCAGTATCGGGGCAGCCCCGATAGTAATGATTGAAAAAAGTAGTTTTGGGGATAGGGTGGCAGAAGCGCTGTTACTACCACATGAGTAAATATCTGTTACTACACTACACGGTCGAAGGTCGACATCGCTAGCTAAAATGAGAAACAGCAAATTGGCGCTGGTAACGTGCTTAGATACAAATGCACAAATATAATGATTATTTTATTATCTATATAGGTCTAAGCATACCTACGTGAAATGTCCCTTTTTAAGCACATTGTTTTTTTATTTTATTTTATGGCTTTAAGGCTTTAAGGCTTTGCACAAGCATTTAACCAATGAAAAATGTCTTGCAATATTTCTTTCATGTATGATGATGATGAATCATATTAGAAATGAGAAGTGAGAAATCATATACCCCCCAACCCCTCGAGTATCTCAGTAGGTAAAGATGTGGGGCTTTACCAAGTCCTCGGGCGGACTTCTTGAGAGAATTTGAAAAGTGACGTTGCACTGTTTTGTTTCATTTGCCAACACTCATGCACACTCACGAACACTTAACGGTTTATAATCCACTATTATTTCACATTAATATTCGACTTAGCACAAATTTTAGAAAACAAAACAAAACCGCAGAGATGACTCTTCACTTTCCCGCCAAGAAGTCCTCAAGCACATTGTTTGATATTTGGTATAGTTTTTCTTTTTTTTATGTTAAACGGAGGCAAACGAGCAGGCCGGTCACCTGATGGAGAGTAATCACCGCCGCCCATGGACACCCGCAAAACCAAAGTAATCGCAGATGCGTTGCCGGCCTTGAGGAAGGAGTTGGATCTTGAGGAGGGAGTAGGAATTGGGAGGAGTTAAAGTTTAGATGAAGGAGTCCTGAAAGATTTTTTTTGTATAATTATGAGACACAATCATTTATTAATAAAATGGTAGAATATCGACCACTGGGCGACCACTAGTTAAACTAAAACAACTCAAATGATTATCAAGTAATTTGTTCAGACAAATATAACCTTTGGGTCTAGTGGTTAGACAATCGATCTTAGCCCATCTCGATACAATTTGATTGGTGGTAGAGCTCGTTTTAAGTCCGCCTGGCAAGCTACCACCATGTGAATTGTCTTTCGCTGTAGCTTAGCTATAATTTTAGTATTAGCATTGTTGTGTACCAACAGTTATCATAGAGGTGTAAAGTGCGCTTCCACCCGACCTTATAGGCACTTGCCAGCGGGTTAGATAAAAGGCAAGTGCTTCTCCTGCTATAGTTATTGTTCTGAGGCTTCCCCGCTACGATATAACAGAAAAACAATCATTAGTCAAAGTCAAAGTTAAAGTCAATATATAAATAAACGAGGAGCTCGATGGCGCAGTGGTTAACGCGCCCGGTCTGCGAGTGCTGAGGTTAAGCAACTTTCGCAAAGACCGGTCATTGGATGGGTGACCAAACATTTATCATCTCGAGCTCCTCCGTGCTTCGGAAGGCACGTAAAGCCGTTGGTCCCGGCTACATTAGCAGTCGTTAACAACCACCAACCCGCACTGGGCCCGCGTGGTGGTTTATGGCTAGGGAAGGCTCGTGCTCAGCAGTGGGGACATAAAATGAGCTGATGATGATGATGATGAAATAAACATAAGAAAAGTGCTTTTGAATCGTCTAAATATTGTTGTACCTCCTACCTTTCACATTAGATGACAAATTAACACCACATTGTTAAAATAACTATATACTTAACCATGAAACAGAATACATAACTTTGAGAGACACGCGCAACTAAAAAGTTAGCCCACCTCCTTTCCTCGTACTAGGCAAAAACTTATACCACATTGTCGTACCGTCCCACAGAGCAAAAAGCGTCGCCCGCGCAGCCCAAAGCAATGGCTTCCCGCCAAATTAGCATACGCGTAGGTACGGAGTAAGGGCGGGGCCCTTGGATGTATATTAGTAAATTATTTCTGTGAAATGAAGGCGGCAATTAGGTGTAATTGCGCTTTGCCCCCCGCCCCGCGCGGCCGGCCCGCCGAGATCCCGTGCGATAAAATACCTGCCCCGACCGGACGGACTCAGGGTGATCCGAGATGTAAACGATGCTACATTGTTGCGGAGATCGGTCACGAAACACGATACAGTTGCTTTCGCCATGCACGCCTAATTAATATATCTGATGTACGAACTGGTAGGGAGAGCTACGGAGAGTTACATTCCTGTTTGGTTAGCAGCTAGAAAACCTGTTTGAACAGCAACTAGAAAATTGATTTACTTTTTTGGTAGCAATAATAATAGGTTTATTTACAGGAGGTTATTTTACAGGAGACCATTGGGCATATTTTAAAGATATATTAAGAATAGTTAATAGAAGTTTTACGATTTTAAAAAGGATTCAGTATTCAGTACAAAGAACCTAAAGTATTTGGAGCAGAGTTAGATATTCATATATTCACATAGAGACTATCGAAACTTTATAATTTATCTCTATTTATCTTAGCTTTTTATTTTTTAAAGTTACTGATTTAACAATGTAAATACTAAGTCTAAAAAATACAAAATTTAAAATCATTTATTCAGTTTAGGCTACAAATGGCTCTTATGAACGTCATTATGCAATTGGTTCATAAGTCTACTCTGGGCTTGACTGAGAAGAACCGGCAAGAAACTCAGCAAGTATCAAGCCTTTTTTCTCCCTGACAGCGTCAAAAATATTGGAAAATGCCCTAATAAAAGGACACTTTCCATCACAAATAAAAACACAAAACATGTTAAAAAAAACAACACGGACAGCCAAACACGGACAGCAACTTCGCAACACTTGAGCGGTTCCATGTTTGTTTGTTAATTGAAGACCGTAGTTCACTATGCAGCCGCAGCTTGAAGCAGGCGCATCCTTACTGTTGCAAACGGTCCGTGGTATGGCCCTAACGTTCATCTTCATCAAGTTAAAGAAATGACTACAAACGTTGGTCTCAACTCTCAATGCGACCCTGGCAATAACTTTTTGTTTCCACACGCAGCCATTCCCGAGTTTAACGCAAAAATTAGGTAGGAAGGTGGGTACATACATGGACCCTGTTTTGGTATATAAAAAATATAAATAGCAAGTAGCACCAGTGTTCAAGACTATTCGACACAGTTTTCGTCGCCAAAAAGTAACAAAGATGTTGATTTAAATCTTACACGATGTCGGTATTCAATTATTTCTAAAATCGGTTGTTGACCCTTAGAGCGGTTTCGCACTACGTCCGATCCGAACCCGATCCGAATCCGTGAATATACGCCTTTGTTCGCATGATTCTAACTTTCTCAGGAGTCCAACTTTTCTTTCATCCATACAAGTCTTCGCTCATGTCCAACTTTTATTTTTTATGCGCTTTTATTAGCATTATTCAAAGTGGACGGTACAATGACGCACATATAAAACTATTTGATAGAAACTCATTGTGGTTTTCAAAGACGAAAATAACAATGTCATGTTGTTTGATTTAAGAAAAACAATTATGAAACTCATTGGTGTTAAATTACGAAATAAAATTACAATTTCGGCGGGCTGGTTAGAACCACGATAGCTCAATTGGAGGAGCACCTGACCCGGTATGTCAGAAGGGTGCAGGTTCAAATCCTGCTCGTGGAAATTTTTTTCAACATTTGTGTTTTTGTAATCCTTGTCTTATTCTACCAAACTGTCTACTTTTCATACCGTCTATTTTCCCAAACTGTCTGTCTACAAAGCCGTAGAGAATATACAAAAACCATCCTAGAAGCAAGCTGAAGTACCAGGACATTATAGCTATGTAAGAGGTTTTCACCAGATGAATTACTAACATTTAAAAGTAACCGCTTACATAGCTATGTTGTCCTGGTACTTCAGGTTAAGAATGCTAACATTAATATGTTGTAAATAATACAAGATAATTTGTATTTATTAAATTTGATGAGAAAAGAAAGGTAAAGGAGGTATATTATTATTGATGGTCCTATCAATACACGAGTCATCTGCACCATTGAATTTTAGAATTTTATTTAAAAAAAATTAATATCTTTTTTTTAAAGTGGACCACCCAGGAAAGTGGACCATTTAGGAATGTGGACCTGAGGTGCCTGAAGGCTTTTATTTCAATCTTTATAAACCACAATAAGTATCTATAACTGTACTTTTAGAATAATGCTAATAAAAGCGCATAAAAAATAAAAGTTGTACTCATGCGAAGACTTGTATGGATGTAAGAAAAGTTGGACTCCTGAGAAAGGTGGAATCATGCGAACAAACCCGATTTCATTTCACATCCGATTTTCACGGGTTCGGATCGGATTCGGATCGGACGTATTTCGAAACCGCTCTTAATCTTAATGATTAAAGTAAAAAATGATACTCGTCGAATCTGGTGCCACTTCCCTACCAATACCAACATAATTACAACGTTCTCTAAGAAATCAGGGGTCCGATTCTTAAGGTCCCCATTTGCGGGCACTCCGTTTGGCAGCACCTCACTGACACTTCACTATCTCGTTGTGAATGTAAAAAACTAAGTGGATTGTATGGCATCGCTTCGAAACACAGAATGGAATTTAGGAGTCTATCGGGATTTAATTAAAAATAGCAATTCGAAAAAAGACAAAGTGTTGAAAAAATTCCACGAGCTGGATTCGAACCGGCACCCCATGACATGATGGGTCAGGTGCACTAGAAACTATGTTATCGTGGCTTAGTTGTCGACATTGAATAGGGCTCCTTTGGCTTACAGAGTACGAGTAGACAATGTTGATTAATTTCGGCGAGTTGGATTGAGCCACGATAGCATAGTTGGTAGTACACCTGACCTGGCATGGCATGGGGTACGGGTTCGAATCTCGCTTGTGGATTTTTTTCAACACTTTGTCTTTTTTCAAATTGTAATTTGTTCGCAACAATATTTGCATAAAATTAAAATTATATGTAAATAATCTACTAAATCATAAATGGTTGCAAATAATTTATTTTACTTCTTGATAAACTACTTACTACTCCTACCCCCACTGCAGGGCAAAGGCCTATACCCTTCCATCGTGTTCTATCTTGAGCAACAAGTGACCAATCTTTTAGATGCGAGTCAAGGTCGTCCCGCCATACAAAAAAAATACAAAAAAAGTGAAGAAAAATATTAACCTTAAAATAAATAATTAATTATGCTCGGATGTTGAACATATCGCAAACTCGTTTAATGACTTATTTACCTCCCTAGGTAAATTACAGGATGGAGTTGGGTCAAACTCTCACTGTCTACTTTTTAGTAAACCTATTAAAAACAGTAACTTTCTTTTTAAGACCCGTAGATAAAATTAAAGTACACAAGATTATGATTATTTTTGAAAGAACTAAAAAAACAAAACCATATATAGCAAATATGAAATTCTACCAATCTTGCTAAAGCTTGCGTCGTCGATTGCTTTTCCTCAGATTGATTAATCAATCTTTCTTTGAAACAGACTCTTCAACGCAATTTAATAGAACTATTGTCAAAGTTGTAACCAACCAAACCAACCTTACATAGACTATCTGAAAGTCTCAGAGAGCCCACTAAAATTTCTCAGATAGCCAATTCCGACACGTCTCAGATAGCCTATCCGAAAACTCTCAGATAGCCTATCCGAAAAGTCTCAGAAAGCCTATCTGTAAAGTCTCAGAAAGCCTATCTGTAAAGTCTCAGAAAGCCTATCTGTAAAGTCTCAGAAAGCCTATCTGTAAAGTCTCAGAAAGCCTATCTGTAAAGTCTCAGAAAGCCTATCTGTAAAGTCTCAGAAAGCCTATCTGTAAAGTCTCAGAAAGCCTATCTGTAAAGTCTCAGAAAGCCTATCCTAAAAATCTCAGATAGACTATCCGAAAAGTCTCAAATAGCAAATCTGAAAGTCTCAGATAGCCTATCCAAAAAGTCTCAGATAACCTATCTGAAAAGTTTTAGATAGCCTACTACACAATCTCAGATAGCTAATCTGAAAAGTCTCAGATAGCCTATCCGAAAAGTCTCAGATAGTCGACCTGGAAAGTCTCAGATAGCCTATCTGAAAAGCCTCAGATAGCCTATGTGAAAAGTCTCAGATAACCAATCCAAAAAGTCTTATATAGTCTATGAGAGAGAGAGAGAAACATTTATTCACCACACAAGTACATAAAAAATAAAATAAAAAACATAAAACAAACAACAGTCAATCTGGACCCCGCCTCAGCTTGTGTTGTTGCGAACGAAGCGTATCGCAACAACGCTGGTATTCTGGCGGAGCCTGCCGCCGCCGGCGCCCGCCGGTGCGCGGTGCAGAACATTAATTAGGTACTATTAAAAAAACATAGGCACATATATTTACTTACATAAAGCCTATCTAGAAAGTCTTGAATAGTCTATCTGAAAAGTCTCAGATAGACCATCCAAAAAGTCTAAGATAGCATATCTGGAAAGTCTAAGATAGCCTATCCGAAAAGTCTCAGAGAGCCAATCTGAAAAGTCTCAGATAGATATCGGAAAGTTTTAGGATAGCCTATCTAAAAACAAACTATCTGAAAAGTCTCAGATAGCCTATCTGAAAAGCCTCAGATAGCCTATCTGAAAAGTCACAGATACCCAATCCGAAAAGTCTTAGATAGCCTATCTGAAATGTCTCAGATAGCCTATCGGAAAAGATTCCGATAGCCTATCTGTAAAGTCTCAGAAAGCCTATCTGTAAAGTCTCAGAAAGCCTATCTGTAAAGTCTCAGAAAGCCTATCTGTAAAGTCTCAGAAAGCCTATCCTAAAAATCTCAGATAGACTATCCGAAAAGTCTCAAATAGCAAATCTGAAAGTCTCAGATAGCCTATCCAAAAAGTCTCAGATAACCTATCTGAAAAGTTTTAGATAGCCTACTACACAATCTCAGATAGCTAATCTGAAAAGTCTCAGATAGCCTATCCGAAAAGTCTCAGATAGTCGACCTGGAAAGTCTCAGATAGCCTATCTGAAAAGCCTCAGATAGCCTATGTGAAAAGTCTCAGATAACCAATCCAAAAAGTCTTATATAGTCTATGAGAGAGAGAGAGAAACATTTATTCACCACACAAGTACATAAAAAATAAAATAAAAAACATAAAACAAACAACAGTCAATCTGGACCCCGCCTCAGCTTGTGTTGTTGCGAACGAAGCGTATCGCAACAACGCTGGTATTCTGGCGGAGCCTGCCGCCGCCGGCGCCCGCCGGTGCGCGGTGCAGAACATTAATTAGGTACTATTAAAAAAACATAGGCACATATATTTACTTACATAAAGCCTATCTAGAAAGTCTTGAATAGTCTATCTGAAAAGTCTCAGATAGACCATCCAAAAAGTCTAAGATAGCATATCTGGAAAGTCTAAGATAGCCTATCCGAAAAGTCTCAGAGAGCCAATCTGAAAAGTCTCAGATAGATATCGGAAAGTTTTAGGATAGCCTATCTAAAAACAAACTATCTGAAAAGTCTCAGATAGCCTATCTGAAAAGCCTCAGATAGCCTATCTGAAAAGTCACAGATACCCAATCCGAAAAGTCTTAGATAGCCTATCTGAAATGTCTCAGATAGCCTATCGGAAAAGATTCCGATAGCCTATCGGAAAAGTCTCACAAAGCCTATCCATAAAGTCTCAGATAGCCTATCTGAAAAGCCTCAGACAGCCTATCTGAAAAGTCACAGATACCCAATCCGAAAAGTCTTAGATAGCCTATCTGAAATGTCTCAGATAGCCTATCGGAAAAGATTCCGATAGCCTATCGGAAAAGTCTCACAAAGCCTATCCATAAAGTCTCAGATAGCCTATCTGAAAAGTCTCAGATAGTCTATCTAAAAGTCTCAGGTAGCCTAGCTGCAGTATCAGTTAGCCTATCTGACATGTCTCAGATAGCCTATCCAAAAAGTCTCAAAAAGCTTATCTGAAAAGTCTCAGAAAACCTATCCGAAAGGTCTCAGCTAGCCTATTCGAAAGTCTCAGATAGACTAACTGAAAAGTCTCAGATGGTCAATCAGAAAAGTCTCAAATGGTCAATCTGAAAAGTTTCATTAAGCCTGTCCGAAAAGTTCAGATAGCCAATCCGAAAAGTCTCAGATAGCCTATCCGAAAAGATTTTGATAGACGATTTAAAAAGTCTCAGATAGCCTATATTTCAGATAGGCTATAATCTCATCAAGATCGTCTTAGATCTATTCGATAAGCGATAGAAAAGCTTCTTACCAAACATCCATTCGACCAAACGTTCATTCGATCAATGATAGAAATGTCAATGGTTATATTCGATAACATATATTTCCGCCAGCTGTTGTATGTTTGATCAGCAACAGGAGGCAAAATGTTTTGCCGACTTCATGTCAAACGGCGAAATGAATTTCGGTGTCCCGTGGAAGCACACACACCTGCATCTACACAACCACAACTTAAAAAAAATTAAACGCCCAGCCGCCCGGATTTCGGAAGACCCAGGTTCGATTCCTGGCTGGGTCAGGTGGGCGTTTAATTTTTTCACTGTATTTTATATAAATATTTCATTCAGCTTAAGTGTAGCAATTAATACTTAAAAATAAAAGTAAAAAAAATTTACACATTTTCAATGCATGTGAAAAATTTACTTTCAATGTAACTATGGAGTGTACAAAAATGTAACGAACTTACTTGTACCAAATGTACAATAACCCTTTAGTCAGTAGCATAGTAGAAATAGAAGATGTCTGTAACTCAATGCATGCTGAGTTCACCTCTCAGTAGTTGTAAATTAAGTATATTTTACTATACTCGTAGAAGTAAACCATCTAATGGCACCCTTTCACGGGCACTCCACTCCTTCACTCTATAATATACCTAACTACGTGTATAACGTGGCAACGCTCCGAGCGTTGGATTTCCAAACATTCCAAAATCGTTCTTTAATTTAAAGTGATGGAGTGGCGCAAATGGAGTGCTCGTGAATGGGGCCTTGAGTGCCCAACCGGAATCCATTTTGACGATCGATCAGTCGCCCGCACGCTGTGATGAAGAACGGACGCTGTTTGCGTCTACGAGCGTAAAACGGTATTGTTGTGTTGCACTGCCGGATTCGAATTATGTCAGGAAAAAAGTTTATTTTGAAACTTATAGAAATGTACAGGGAATCGCCATGTCTCTGGCAATCTACTCACCGTGATTATCATAACAAATACAAGCGTAATGCCGCTTTGAAAGAATTGCTGGTGTTATTCCAGAAGGTCGATCCGAACGCAAACAAATATACAGTGCAAAAAAAAATAGCGTCTTTGAGAGGGGCATTTAAAAAGGAATTAAATAAGGTATGTTGTACAAAGTTTATTTTGATTGTTGTGTTACCTACACAATAAATGTTATTGTAATTGCTTTGACATGTATATTTTATTTTTATTTGACTATAATACAATCAATATTTATTTATGTAATACAAAATTAAAATGCTCTATTTCTAATGTGAACTTATAAAAACGTCTCTGTGTCCATTGTTCAGATCCCTTACGATTAGGTATTACATGTGTATAAATTTTCACTATTATTATCAATCTTTAGGAAGCGATACAAATCAAATATAACATAGCAGTACCTATCTATCTCTCTGTGTCTGTCTATCCGAACTTTTCTTTTTATTAGGTAAAAACTTCAATACGTTTCGGTGCGAGCGCAGACGAAGTTCATGTTCCCAAACTGTGGTACTACGACCAATTATTGTTTTTGGAGAAGCCAGACACTCCATGGCCATCGACAACACCTCGTCCAGCACTAGATGACACATTGGAAGAGACCGAAGAGGTAATAAAACGTTTTAATTCAATAACTTTCACTGACTTTAAGAGCAGATTTTTCAATTAGAGTTCAATTCAATTCAATTTCTTGTATGATGGCTCTCGCTATGATTTAGCCGATATCTAGTTTTAAGGCAGGTTTTGACCCTGTCCGTAACTCAGCCTACAACTTTAATAGGCGTAGTTTATTCATTGAATCATTTTGACATAATGACAGATTATCTTTAGAAAATAGGTCAAAATGACAATGTTATTCGCTCGAAAAATCAGCCCTTTTTTTTTTTTTTTTTCATTTTGTTGATGGCTTCGTGCGATTAGCACATTTAGCCAGTGTCAAAGTAATTTTTCTAACAAGTAATACATATATAAACAATATTTCTTTTCTGTATGATGATGATGAATGATAATAGAAATGAGAAATGATATACCACCCAACCCCTCGAGTATCTCAGTAAAGATGTGGGGCTTTACTAAGTCCTCGGGCGGACTTCTTGAGAGAATTTGAAAAGTGCCGTTGCACTGTTTTGTTTCATTTGCCAACACTCATGCACACTCACGAACACTTAACGGTTAATAATCCACCATTATTTCACATTAATATTCGACATAACACAAATTTTAGAAAATAAAACAAAACCGCAGACATGACTCTTCACTTTCCCGCCAAGAAGTCAAAAAAATCAGCCCTTAATCATGTATATTTCACTTTTACTCTTTACTTTAAGTATTTTTATAGAAGCAAAGAGGTTTATTAGTTTTACACTTTATCGTCTTGCCAACCTGCCATCCTTCCTTGTTATAATAGTCAACTTATTTCTCTTGCAACGGCTATCATTACCCGCATTCCTAGTACCAACCTAGTATTATTAAGGATATTATTATCATCGGTATCCAAGAAGTTATCACTAGAATAATGATAACAAGTTTTACAAAGAAAATTATGTAAAACGCAACATGTTAGTAACTACTATATGCGTAATAAATATCGATTCGATCTAAACTTCAGTTTATACTTGTACAGACGGCTGCATATCAACATATCCAAAACTGTAAAATTTCTTCAATAAATGTTCAACCATATGCCATACACATAAAGTTTAAAGTCTATTGACAGTTTGTGGCAGGCGTGTGTACCAAAAATTCTGAAAAGGTTGGACTGCCAAATACGTTTTCTATGATTCGTCTAGCTTTAGAAAGACTATCATTCGATACTTTTCTTTCGCAAGTTAAAGTTGTTGCGTATCTGCTTTCCGTCTATTGCTCTTAAACAGTTATGAAACTGCCATCTATCTTCGAAGTCATTTGCTACTCTTTCCGATCTCGTTGATTCTGTGGCATCTGTAACAACATTATTACATTACAGACCTGCAATGAAGATGTGCTATCGCCACAATCGCCAGCCAGCACTTCATCAAAACGTTCACAAAGTACGAAAGAAACATCCTTTAAGAGAACAAAGTCAACGGAAGACCTCGTTCGGAACAAAAATTCTTCAAAGCTGGACACAACAAATACGACAAAACATGAAAAAGAAAAGCATGATTCGTCAGATGCTTTTGGGCAATATGTGGCGGCAGAAGTACGTACTTTGCCGGATAACATGAAAAATATATGCAAAAAGATTATTAACGATGCAATTTTTCAGGCTGCAATGGGTCATCTAAACTTTACATCACGCGTTGTTACCGATCCCTCATAGGTATTCCACCATTATATTAAACACAGGCAATGAGGGTACCCCATGCCAAATCAACAAATAACTGATTGTCATCATCACAATCATCACAATCTATATTGCTTGATGATTCTACTGAGACTTCGTACAACAATAATATTATAAACGATTCGTTTATGAACGCATGAACATTTAAAATATTATACTTACATTTAATTAAGGCCTTGAAATAAAATAAAATAAATGTTTTGTTTTATTTAAGTAATGTAAAAAATATGTACCTCTAAAACGCGGCCTACGTTGTCACTGGGAGTGAGTGGGAGCAAAACGAAGATAATTTCGTTTAGCTTCGCTCATGCCAGCCAACTATTATGAAAGCTAAGCGAAAACAAGCGAGTTGAGCGAAGAGGGTTCAAAAATTGACAGGCGCGAGGGTGAAAAGTGAACCTTCACCTCTGCGCGAGGGGCGGCACTCCCCTTCGCTGGGGTCGTCGGTTGCGCCAGCTCACAATTTCACATCGCTGGCGTACGAGTAGATTAGCTCTGTAGTTCGCCGTGTAAACTCAAGTATGAAAAGACGAACATGACGCGACATGAGCGAAGCGAAACTAACTTATCTTCGTTTCGCTTCGATTCCAGTATGGCCATCTGTGGTATTGCCAACACAACACTCCAACTTTCTAGCCAAACTTCTTGTTTAGTAAGAAAAAACCGGCCAAGTGCGTGTCGGGCCACGCGCAATGTAGGGTTCCGTAGCCTATCTCAATAATGCGGACTCTGAGAAGAGGGCTTTTATGATCATTTATTTAACGATGGTTCATATACTTAAACTCATATACTACCGGTTTCACACACCTAACAACGTTATTTAAGTAGTTCCCAATGAGGAATTTGTACTGCGCCAAGTACATTTTATAAGGTGGTCGACTGTTACTCGTAAACTTGTAAAATCTACTTTAGCTATTTTCCTTTTAACTTCGCTATATATACAACTACCGTGAACTTTATCACGTATCCAAAAACAACCATTTGGCTGGCAGGAGGGGGGACACTTGACTCTAACAAAATTTTGCACTTTAAAGCTTAATAGTTCACAAACGGATTAAACAAAATTCTCGCGTGTAGTGTTTAGTAGATTTACACTTAAACTGACAAAAGTATAGTGTCTTTACGCCAACCAGTGAACGTGATCGTGTGATAAAAATATGCACGAGTCCACTGAGGTGGCGCGAAGCCAAATGGAGTGCCCGTGAATGGGGACCATAAAACGGATGACGAAAATACACACACTTGAATATATCTATATCAATTATCAGTGAATCCAAGCATTGAGACCTCTAACTTACGTACACCAACGCTGTTATTGAGGCCAGCTAGCCAGGCTGACTTGAAACAAGCATAGTGCTTGTGCATCCATTTCAGTTAAGAATAAAAAACCTTAACACAATTCGGTTCAATTCAATTCAAAGTGCTGATTGTATTAGCCCAAAGATTTTATTCAAAACTGATTATGTACACATACGAGAATTTATAGCCCCGCTGCGAATCAACACCTAGACCTTTGGAAAAAGCAGGCAATACTCGTACAATATAAAGCTTTCTAAATACACGCTTTGTGCTCCTCATTCCCACGTCATTGATACAACCCGCAAATCAAAGTCCAAATCTTAAGAGACGGGCTGATAGTGCAGCTCAAATCGCCTGAAGGATCAAGGTAAGGAATACAGAGTATACACTCGTCGGTAGGAAAGTTTGCTTACCCCTAGAAAAAAAATCGAGGCTAGGTACCTAGCTTTTTAAACCTCAATAAAGTGCTTGCCGTCATAATAAGTTACTCTGTAAAAGTATGTACATCTACAGACAACATCAGAATAAAACTCCTCAAATGGTAAAAGAGGAAACATATTAAAAAGTATTTATGACTTATTTTATTTTAGAAGTGCCCTCAGAGGTTCCCTCTTTCAGTCTCAATACACTTTGATTCATCGGGGGATCTTTATGCATTTTCATTCATTCATTCTTCAGCAGTGAAGACGACTACTATAGTTAGTACTATATAAGCTTGTCAACGTCTTTGAAAGTGAAAAGCCTGAAATCTTCTAGGTACATAGATCCCAGGAATCCAACAATTTTCCAACCCAGAGAGTCACAGTCGGTCAGTAAGTGTATAAAAGGAGTCATTTCTTCTCCACATGCCATAAACAAATAGGTACTGTCAACTACTTTTTTATATATAACAATATGATAAGTATTTTCATTATAACTCGTTATAGCGCGTTATAACTCCGCATATCAAGTAAACAACCATCAACAGAAGGGAGAAACACATCATATAAACAATCTGCTGTTATCAGATTTCATGTGGACAAGGTTTAAGGAATAATAATTAACAATAAATGCCAAAACACGACCATAGATAAAGCAAACTGCTGCACTGGCGATGTTATCTGCCACCTGCTAAGCCGCAGACCTCACTCAATCAGAAAAGTTCCGATCAAAATGCAAAAATGCATTTTGGTCGTTTTGCGGACACACACGGCTACCATAAACTGCTTACAAATTACATACGCATTGCTTTTATTCTTAATTGCTATGGACGAGCTACAGACTTCGCCGGGGGCTTCTTGACCCTTCTATTTTTGAATTATGGCGCGAGAACGCGTGATTGGTCGACGGTGCGGGAAGCGTTCAGCGCTTAGTATTTATAAGCTAAGCGATGCGTTCAAGGGGAGATAGCATCTAGACCGGAATAGGTGCATAATCACACGACTAAAGGCTGCGACTACTGCTCACAAGGAAAATAATTGGCCAATGGTCTGGTGGGTTAACCACCGGTCTATGACTCCAGAGGTCTCGGGTTGGATTCCCAGCGAAGGTGCAAATTATTGTTCGCTTTTGTTGGTGGTAGTGGTAAAGCTAGTTCTAAGTGCACCATGGCCCGTTCTCCCTATCCATCCATAAGGAAGGCTCGTGCCCCAGCAGTGGGGACATAAAATAAGCTGATAATGATGATGATTCATTTTTTCAACTTGAATTTATAACAAGAGGTACATACAAGATCGATAATATAGCGTTAATCGATGTTTTGTTAATTTAGAGGTGTTATAACACCCTGTCGGGGTCGGGCTAACCAGGATAAAAAATGAGCCCACTCTTTCCTCAAAGGTCGGTAACGCAAGTATGGTATAACATTTTGTAACTTTGATGCCTGAAACAGATAAGAACAAATAATTATTCTTTCTTTTTTCTTATTTTCGTGCACGGTACAGGCGCTAGCACATCTTACAATCCAAAACTGACTTTTTTCAATAATAATGTTCAACCGTATTACATAGACATAGAGTTCAAAGTCTATTGAGGAAATTTGACAGATTGTGGTAACCTGATGTGCAGACGTGTGTACATTCAATTGACTTCTCTTGATGTCTATGGTTTTATTCGGTTCTAGTTGATGGGCGAGTAATGATTAGTTACCTAATCCGGTAATCCCCTTCAGTTTTAATAAGATTTTACTGAAACCTCGTGCAGAGAGAAGAAGAGAGAAATTAAAAAGTTACATTGCCTTATTGTTTTATTTACCAACACCTACATGTCATGTTCTCGAAAATTTAACGGTTCATAATTTACTACACATTAATTACCGTCATAACATTGAAAACAAAAATTAAAATAAGTTCGGCCAAGAATTCCCAACCATAGAATATTTAAAAAGACCGCTTTTGGCGTTTCGTTCTGAAACATATACGCAACTTTATAGTCACATGTTGTACTCGTGCTAACTTAATAAAATACTTAAGATACTTGATTAGGTGTGTCACCACTAAAAGTCTTTGTTTGGTGGAGTCAGTTTAAGAATTTTTCGTTTAATGATTTTATTGTGTTCAAGAACAACCTAAATCTAAAACATTTTAGAACGCGAAATCGAAACGTCATAACATTGATGACATAACATAGCTAACTACCTAGGTACTCTACTAATACTTGTTGTGCGACTGGCGAACGATCGAGCTGTGTAGTGGAGTCACTTTGTGTTAATCGTAATATTCAAAAAAGATCTTTAAATTAAATAGACATTTAGACATCATGCCTTACGCTCTAATGCGCCATTTGCGTCGCACAGCGCTCTTAACTCAACAAATACGAGTGGAGTCGACCATGAACCTAACTCAGGAAGACTATCTGTTTCGACCTCCCCTGGCCCATTGGACGAAAGTTATAAAAGAGGCTGAAAAAGTTGTTGGATATCCGACCTCTTTCATGAACCTGCGATGGTTGTTAAGTGATGAGTTCGCGAACCTCGCAATGCATCTACGAAAAGTGGTGAGTTAACTTTATCAATGTTTTATCTACAGTGAAAAACTTCAAAAAGTTTTAATATCTTACGTCAAAAAAACATTCTAAAATAGTCGTAACAGCTGCTAGTTATTTAATTATCTTAATTTCTTTCAGACATGATTGAATTACATAACAAATTGAGTAGCCATGTGACTATCAACACCAAGGTTATTTCCTGTAGGTACAAGGAAATAGTAACTTACGTCAGTCAGATTATGTTCGACAAGTTTTCGTGACATTGGCCAAAATGCATTGAACACTTAGCCCTGAAATTTGACATTGGTGTTGAAAAAAAATTACTTACAATTTAAGTTAAGATGACAGATCATTATAAACAAACAATCAAATTCATTCATAACTTGAGATGTTCCTTTGCTTGACATAATGAAGGTAATTCAGAGTAATTCTCTGTGACTACAAAACTTTGCTGTATATATGTAATGTTAGTGTTCAAATTAAACTGTAATTATTTGTTCATTAAATAAATAGCAACTGGATGGCCTTAATGTAAAAAAAATAGGACAGGTAGATTATCCCTAATACCAACCAAAAGCGCTAAGAAGCACAATATTGCTGAGAATCAAACCCAAGACTTACACAAACCACTACAAATGGAGGCCATTGTAAAGTTTTAAAAAATATACATTACTAACCTTCAATACTACTATATCTATATTGTTTTCTGCAGGTTGATAGCAATCATCCCATCATAAAGACTGCAAAGACAGTCCTCTACAACGAACACAACAGCCTACAACCATGGGGGCTCGTTATACTGCTCCTATCTAAAGCGTTCAGCCCACCGAACTCAGAGCTCCACACCAGCAAAGTAACTGAAAACCAAAGGATACTGGCAGAGTTGACGGAAATGATCCGCACTGGACACTATGTACACCGTGGTCTCCTAAACGTACCAATTGAAGACAGATACAAAAACATGGATACAACAATGTTTGCAAACAAAATTGCCATACTTATTGGTGACTACTTGCTTGTTACGGCTAATGGCATGCTAGCAAGATTGAAAAACCAGGACTTATCTTATTTGATATCAACGGCATTGAGGGATGTCAGTGAGGGAGAATTCTTTGGTGATCGAGATACTCAGAATATGCCATTACCAGGAAAACCCACTAGAAATGAGTGTGACAAGTTTCAAATTTGTAGCGATACCCTGCCTTTAGATGTAAGAGATACATTGGGATCACCTATACGGGAATGGACATTACGTACCATGTATAACGGTGGGTCTCTCTTTGGCCGCGGTTGCCAAGGAGCATTATTACTAGCAAGTCAGACTTTGGATGAGCAGGAGAAAGCTTACGTTTTTGGGTGTCATTTATGTCTAGCTTGGCAAGCTGCAAGTGAGCTCCATAAAATGACATCGGAAAAGAAAGAATTGTTTTCTTTTGTCAGTGCACCTGTCTTATTTGCTTTAAATGACAACCCAGACTTATATGCAGTGATAGAAGAAGGAAAGAACAGTATTAATGACATAGACATAGAAGAATTTAGAATGGATGTGCTAAAAACTGATGCAATTGAAAGAACTAAGTTATTGTATGTAGAAAATGCTAACAAAGCAAATAGTTACATAGAAATGTTGGGTGATAGTGAAGTTAAAGATACCATAAAGAGATTAATTAAAACTTTGTAGTAGTATGATAATAGTGTATAAAACTTATAATAAATGTGGAAGTTGATGGTGCAGTGGTAAACACGCTTGGTCTGTGATTGCTGAAGCTTTCTCAAAGACCTGTCATCAGATAAGTGACCGAAAATTTTTATCATAAGTTCCTCTGTGCTTCAGAAGGCACCATAGGCCGTTTGTCCAGGCTGCATTAGAGGTTGTAACAACCACCAATCCGCACTATGCTATAAGCTGGTGCTAAGTAGTGCAACTGCTGTAAGATGTACTTTGATTGTGATTTAAATTATAATTAGGGGAAAGAACATGGTTTCTAAGAATTTTTTACTTAATTATAACACCTTGGTGTGCTAGGTTTATTTATGAAATAAAGTTTGTACATCAAAATATTTACTTATGTATATTGACATTGACTGTCCAGGCAATTCTCAGATTCGCTTCCTATATGTTTCCAGTGTTTATTTGGCAATTTGATCTTAAACGATTAAGTTTTTTGATAAATAAATAAATTAAAAGTAAATATTCCTATTCAACAGGGTCGCAACGCATTGACGGATTTTGAATACATACAGTGTACTGCCAGACGTCGCGTGCAACTGTACGTTATGGATAGCACTGACGAAGAATCTTCTTTTTTTTACATGACTGCCAAAAAAAAGAGTGTTATGTTTTCAGGGTTCATGTATATGTATGTGATGTTTCTTTATTCCACCATAATTTCTAAATGCCTTAACCGATTTAGATATATAAGGTATCGTTACAATCCTTGCATCGTTCCGACTAACATAGGCTAGTAAAAATTTGGAAATTCAACCCCGATGTGGGTCAAATAGTAGTATCTGTAGAGGTTAATTTTTGTTTCTTCATGTATAAAAATGCTTACAAATTTAATTACCTAGCATGATATATTTCATTCAAATTAAACTTATCACTAAAAGGTACAAAAAAAATATTAAAAAACACGACTGCCATGACAAAAAAGGCAAAAAAAGAACTAAAAGGCAAAAAACAAGATGTCATGTATTTATTTGCCTGTTGTTATAAGAAGAAGTTAATGTTGCTATAGCACACTGTGCCGGGGCGCAGCGGGGCGGGGCGGGCCGCATCGCACGCAACCATAATCCGCGGCGGAATATGCGGCCCGCTGCGCCTCGGCATAGTGTGCGATAGTTCATATAAAATACATACGAGCGATTTAAGCGGATTTTTGCGTTGCGACCCGCCCCGCTGCGGCCCGGCATAATGTGCGCGAACCTTTATACAGCAGTTTTGACTTCTAATGGATAGTGCAATTATAATTTGACCACAACATCTCAATCAAAACTAACTGTCTAGAAAGATCTCTTAAGAAAAAAGTTTTTGGATTTGCGTTATTTCCTCATGTACAGCGCGATCACTCGCGGCGCTGGTAATGTGCTTACGTGTCTTTATACGTCACAAGAACAATCTAAATTGAAAGTGTCAAGATTGATCTGCACTTAACTGTACAGTCACCAACAAAAGTGGCCGAGCTTTCCAATTCCAGTAAAAACTCGATCCACCTCAATATCTCCTAAATAAGGGGCGTTTGGTCTGTCACAAAGTACAAACTCATAAAAGAATAAAGTTGTTTCACTAGGATATGTAACATCCGAAGCCTTTATCCCAAATGCTGTACAAGTGAACCAAACTTCAACCAAATCGGTTCAGCCTTTGAGCTATGATTGAAAAACAAACAAAGATACTTGCGTATTTATAACATTAGTAGGATGCTTACAATAACTATTATTTAATATGTGGTTAAACATTTAACATCTGTGCTCGCCCAATGAAGTATCTAATGAACATTCAGTGAGCAACATGAGTGCAATGACCTTGTACATATGTATGTGCAAATTTTTTGTTATCATCAACAAACGCGTACAAACCACATACAAACATGTGAACAACGTATCTATTCTAATAACATAAGTCAACATTGAATTGGATCATACAATAAATAGTTACAGATTCCTATTCTGTTAAATTGCATAGTACTTTTTTTTTTTTTTTTTAAATCTTAATTAATGGCTTCGCGTTTAGCATTTAGCCAATTTCAAGTATTTTTTATTATTAGTAATACATAAATAAACAATATTTCTTTTCTGTATGATGATGATGATGAATGATAATAGAAATGAGAAGTGAGAAATGATATACCCCCAACCCCTCGAGTATCTCAGTAAAGATGTGGGGCTTTACTAAGTCCTCGGGCGGACGTCTTGAGAGAATTTGAAAAGTGACGTTGCACTGTTTTGTTTTATTTGCCAACACTCGTGCACACTCACGAACACTTAACGGTTAATAATCCACCATTATTTCACATTAATATTCGATATAACACAAATTTTCGAAAATAAAACAAAACCGCAGACATGACTCTTCACTTTCCCGCCAAGAAGTCCTGCATAGTACTTATAGATTGACTAACAGTCTACTGTACAGGCGAGTTCAATCATATTTAAACACTTTGTACCTTGTCAATGTAACTTCTGTCAACGTATATTCCATGGCAACTATTAATACTACTAACTGCCAAATTCGATAAAGAATGTTTACCAACAAAGCGTTGCCATGCAACCAGTGACAGGCATGTATTGACAATCTTTTCCAGATAGCCAACAGGAAAGATTTTACGTAAAAGATTTATTTATATTAAATATTGTTTGAAAAATTTAAAAACCTTAAACCATAATACGTACAATTCTAACTTAGTTTTAACCTAGGTATTAAATTAGCTACCTTGAAATAATTAAAAAACTGCACTTGAAGATTCAATAACTTATTTATTACATCATTAATCAACTGCTGTTACAATCCAATTTTCTTTAACGTCAATTCAATTAATTTGTTCATTCATGAATGCTTGTTTTGCACTGTTTACGATGCAGATTTCAGAGGTAGTTAAGATAATCGACCTCATATGGATACTATTGTCATCTTCATTTGGAATGCTAGTTTATAATAACGGAATTGTTTAGAATACCTCAATTTTAGTAATGACATTTGTTTAATAGGGTTAACAAGTAAAAATAGTTAACGTTTTTTTTACGTTCTTCGTATTATAACGTTTTTACCGACGTTTAGCGACTGAGTTGAGCGAGCGATTGACTTAAAAGGAGATGTTTCAAGTTTGTATGGACACTGGGTTAAGTTTTTGTACAGGTTAAATAAATCAAAGAAATAAAATAAATAATCAAATACAAACATATTTTTTTCATAATTTATTTTGTGGTTCATTCAAAGCATTTAAAAATATTATGTGACATTTCAAATTCAACAATGGCGAACGTCAATCAATGTCATGTTATGTTTTAAATATGGTCTAAATTCGTCACAACAACATTTATGAACCAAAAAATTACTAAAGAAATAATTTTATTTTTATTTTTCTGAGAATCCTTGTATTTTTTCCTATTTTTTGAAGTACTGTACATAGACTCGGCCCAAATTGAAACATCTCCTTTTATATCAAATTGTTACATAGCATTTTTTTTTGCTACTGATGTGTTACCTATTACTTGTTGTTTGTGATCATGAGAATACAGTATATTACCAACCCCTATTTTTTTCATTGAAATCTACGAACATACAATTGGTCCATCGAACGAGGTGTGAAGGAGGAACTTACGGGACGGCTAGAGCGGCACAATTCTGCTTGTCACTAGCTGTCTACGCATCTTGATTCCGCTCCGGTTTCGCAGTGGTGCGAAATCGTTTGCCTACATAACTATTATAAAAAAAGAAGCTTACGATATTACGTAAACAATTTTATAGTATCTAACTTTTACTGCAATGAGATATTGAGTCACAAACGGCAAGAAGCGCTTACATAACTGTGATCGTGATTCTACGATTATATAAAACTACCAAGACAAAAAGTTATAATAATATTTATACAACCGCGCATTGGTTTGTAAGTCGTGCGTGGCGGTGGTTAAGCCGTTAGAGGTGCTAGAGCCTAGAACTATCAAGCATAAAGTCAGGGTGCGGGTTCGAATCCCGTATGTGTTTTTTTCAATTAATTAATCCTTTGTTGTACAAAAAAAATACATTTAAACACACGTAACACAGGACATATACAAAGATGAGCTTATCTCTAGAATAGATCTCTTCCAGCCAACCCTAGCTGTGGTGTAATAAACAAGTATGCGGGACTAATAAATTGTAAATAATACCATACTAACAAACATATTTAAACTAATGACATAACTAATTGAAAATAAAATATTATATTAAATAAAATAAAAACTAATTATGTAAGAACGGGGTGTCACTGTCATATTAGCCGTTAGACAGATAATGCTCTTTGAGCTTGTGTTTGAAAGATTCTACCGATGAACTCTCACGAATGCTGGCAGGCAGTCTATTCCACATTCGAGCGGCATATACTGTGAATGACTTATAGTAAAAATTGGAATTACATTGTGGATATATTAGGGATCGTGTGTCGCAGGAACGTTTGGGACGGGAAGAGACGGGTATGAGCGTAAAACGGGAGCGCAGGTAATGAGGGAGCTGGGGGTAGTTAAGTATTTTGAAAAGGAAGAAAAGGATGGGCATATCTCGACGAAGTCGAACTGTGTCGAAAATTCAGAAATGTAAAATTTACGCAAACCGAATATAAACCGGATTGCCAAATTTTGCAGTCGTTCCAGTTTGTTAAGCAGCTCCTCAGTAGCGTCCAGATAACAAACGTCAGCATAGTCGAGAAGGGGGAGTAGAAGCGACTGAGCGAGCATAATTTTGGTATTGTAGGGTAAGAAAAACTGAACTAGAGTCGCTTAAGAGAATGATAGGAGTAGTGCATGCGCCGACTAACTTCATTTACCTGCGCCCTTCAGGACAGTTTACGGTCAAAAACGAGGCCAAGATTTTTAGTTTTTTCAGCGTAAATGTAATATTTACTCCGTCATATGAAATACAGGGGAGACCGCTAACATCCAGTCTGCTGTACAGTTTGCTGCTACCTATGATTATTGCTTGCGACTTCGTTGGGTTCACAAGTAGGTAAACCGAATGCATCGGCCCAAGACTTCACCAAGAGGAGATCCTTTTTGATGTCTTCAATAACTGCGTTTGTGTTGGCTGCATCGAAATTCGATAAAGTTGCATATCGAATTTAAATCATTTAACATGCACCGAAATTAAATTCCTACACCATTTAAACTTTATAATGAAATATTCACCATATTTAGCTTTTAAAACGGGTTAAAAGGCTTTAGTTAAATCATAGGGCTGACACTTTTTCTATTGGTTTGTAAAGTAAGTAATGAGTAGGCGGGCCGCCTGATAGTAATATGTCAACAGGGTGCCTGTTGTGAGTTTTGAAACTCGCACTTGGCACCCAGTTCCCATGGACATCAGCAACGTCAGGGGTGTTGCTATTGCATTGCCAACATGAAAAAAACCTCATAGCACAATTCAGCGCCGACCATAGGGTAGAGCGAGTGGAGCGGATGCTCTATGCGCCTGGTGGCAAGGGGCGCCAAAATGTCAAATGCGAAAAACCACAATACCGGAGTTCAGATAGGTAATGTCAAAGGGCGCAAAATACAATCTCGCTCTCCTGGTCAAGGGCTAGGGCGACTACTTGATTTAGAAGATATTATAGATAGAAGAGTTTTATAGTTCTTTGTGCACCCGCATTTATTTAATAACTTCCTTCCCCTAACCATGGATTGCCCTGATGAAGTAACACTTGCGCCTTCATCAGATTATTGGTGCGAAGTAGCAGACAAGAAGTTTCAGGAAATGTGTGTGTCGCCGTCGTGAAAGGAGGATGTGTCACAAGTGTGACATGCAAAACTCCTATAAAAAGTTATATCTTTTTATAATTAAGGTGTTGCGATAACCATCGACCCAGTTCCCGTGGTAGCCAGCTGCCGGCGTCCGTTTCCGCGCAGAGGTCGGATGCGAACGCGGACATTCCGGAACCGATGCGCGAAACCCGACGTTTAATTAACTGGTATCACCCGCGTGACATGTGAGTGACACGTTATCAATTTCACTATATTAATATCGGTCATTGGGTATTCTGCAAGTTTCAACCGATTATATACCTACCTATCTATATGGTCCATGTAGGTATGAAGGAGCAACTTACGCTAAGGCACATAATAAATAATGCTGAGGCAGAGACTTACACCATTGTTTATAACTTTTTATTTTTATGTTAAATCTTTTTTCTTTCTAACAAAGTATTTTTTTTGTTTTATATTTGCACCTACTATGTTTTTGTTTCCGTTTATGAAATCAATAAATGTAATGTCAATAATTTTCTTTCTACCTTCTTTAGTAACCACTAAAGTCCACCCAGAAGGAACGAATTACATTCTCGACCTATAAATACTCCCCATTTCGAAGCACATACGTTTGAGCCATAACACACCACGCCGCCGGCCCAATAAGGATTGGTGGGTTATAATGACTGCCATTTTACTAGAACAACCCTCAACGAACAACTTAAATTGCCATCAAAAGCACGAAGAAGCTCTAAGTGTTTTAGTTTGGTTGCAACCAGATTAAGTCAGTGTCAAATAAAAGTTAAATGCTTGCAGAAAATACCTTTATTACGTCTCCATATACTCCAAAGCCTCGGCGTGTATGGCCATCGCCATCTTCTGCAGAGCACACCTCGCGTCTTCTACCGGGAACTTGTTGCTGTACTTCAAAATGGCGTCCAACTCTTCATTCAGGAACAGTGACAAATACTCAATCGCCCTGGTACTTCTCACAGCGTAGTACAGCTGCTTGTATTCCAACGGAGTGCCTTCTAGCTTGTGTTCGAATATGTGACCGTATACTTGTGGGTATTCCCACATCGCCAGGATCACTGGCGCGCCAACCAAAGAGTACGAATACGGGTGAGTAAAGAAGTCTTTCACGTCCAGATACAACTGCCAAATCAACGCCAAATGCCCTCCCAGTATATACGCATCTCTCTCCATCTGTTCACCTCTGAACGCCAGCTTCATGGCGCCTTGGCATCCTTTCCCCAGGATACTGCCGGACGAGAGTATGGTGCGTAACTTCCACTCATCCTTGCCTTGTCCAAGAAACTCGTTTGAGCCAAGTTTGCCCAAGTTCTCTTCGTTTTCCCATTCGTAATGTCTCTCGATGTCATTCGAACCTGCAAAAAAGGACGCTGTAACCAAATTCTTACCATATAACAAAGTAGAATTTGTTTTTTAAAGTTGACGCATACACTACACATTTAAATAAAACAATTTTAACGGACCTGATTTTAATTTTTTTCTACCTTTCGAACTTTTTGCTGGGTCTATGGTCACAGGGACACCTTTCTCCCCGTGACCACGAACTGTTATCCGTAAAAGTTTAACTAGAACCTCATTGTCTTAGTGCTGCCGGAGAAATATATGTCTATGTTGCCCTATTTGTTTTCTTAAGTATGTTTGAATTGGGCGACACACCAACAAGTTGATCGCATTCCTATTTCTCTAGATTTTCTGTAACTGTATTACAGAAGACATACCTTTCGGTTGTGTCGGCATCGGGTTGTTAGAGGCGTCATGTTCTCCCAAGGAGTCTCCCTCGACCAGGTCCCGCAGACCCGTGGATATCAGCTCGGTGACCGCGTTGTTCCGTAGCCCGCCCAAGTTCTGCAGGCAGGTGGCCAGAAGGTAGTCACCTAAGCAGATTTAAGAAATAATGGTCCAAAAATCTAATTATATTTCACAAAGGAGAAGTGCTTGGGTTTCTTCTCACATGGTGGTAAGTAGGAAGATGGTGACAATAAAAATAATTAGAGTCAACGAAATAAATATGAATAATGAACATAAAAACTTCTGTATAATTATGTCATATGTAAAATGAATTTTTTTTCAATAACGGATTCATCATCATCAGTCTATACAAGTTTACTGCTGGATGTAGGTAGGCCTTTCCAAGTGCACGCGAATAAGTACGATACACGGCTACTCTCATCCAGCTCTTGCCAGCCACCTTGCGAAGATCGTCGCTCCACCTAGTCTGAGGTCGTCCTACACTACATAATGATTATTAACCATAAATTTTGTTGTGATTACGATCATAATATAAGTCAATGATAGATACCTCTATGACATACGGGGCAGAAACGGGGACTCTCACGATAGGGCTGGTCAACCAGTTCAAAGTCGCTCAGCGTACAATGAAGCGAGAGATGCTTGGGGTTTCTCTGGCGGATAGAATCCGAAACGAAGTTATTCGAAAGAGAACTAAAAGGTCACCGACAACCAAATCAACAACACCTTGAAGTAGAAGTGGGCCGGTCATGTCTGTAGAAAAAGATCTTTGGAACCAGACATGTCCTATAAAGTGGAGACCGCGTTTAGGCAAACGCAGTGAGGATGGGCGGACGGACTAGGACGACGACTTGAAAAACTTGGCGGGTGGTGGATGGATGCGGAATGCGCAGGGCCGGGATGGTTGGCGCTCTTTAGGAGAGGCTAACGTTCAGCAGTGGACGGCAATTGGCTGAAGAGATAGAGATACCTCTATATGCAATTAGAAGAAACCACAACTCTAACTCACCCGTAAGCAGTACAATCTTGTTTCCATAAAGCAGATCCTTATATTTATCACCATGCTTCTGCTTCTCCTGAAGGTTTACCATCGTCTTGTGGATCATGTGGCCAGTCCGCTTCATCTCCACGATCTCCGCCAAGCCTCGCTGCGAGTGGAGCACTCCCGAGTCGTACTGATCCCTAGTGAAGTCGTGAGGGTCAAAACCAGCTGCCTTGGAGACCAGCAGGATGATGAGACCGACGGACTGGAGGTTGCTTTTGGAGCCGATGAGCAGGTTCTTGGCGGACTTCAGGAGTGGATGGTTTGAGCCGACCTGATGATCAAAGACTGTATAAATTAAATTAAGTTAATTAAGAATACTTGCGTGGAAGATTAGCCCTAAATTTCCATAAGCTACTGAAAGCCAGAGCGAAGCCGTGAAACGTTTAGTCTGTTTATGATGACATCACATAGATACACTTGCTTCGGTACCTAAGCATCTAAAATTGGGAAAATGCCCTTTATGTAAATCTTCATGGCAGCAGCTTGTACTGAAAATAAGCCGCAACCGCAATTCCATCATTGGCCTTATGGTGAGATCAAACCCAGGTAGGAAGCCGACGTCAGTGACCTTAATGTTAAATGACAATTTTACGTCAATTTTACGTGACAGACGTCACATCCCAATAAGACACGTATTTATGACGTAACGTACGACGTAAGATTAACGTGGCTTATTACCCTTAAATAAACGTCATAAAGTTACGTCTTTTTTACGTCACTGAGGTAGGTGAAAACACTAAACGTCATAAGTTACGTAATGTTCGACGTCAGAGCAACGTCTCAAGATAACCTAAAAAAGACATCACGTAGTCACGTCCTTATAACGTAGTTGGTACGTACCTGCCTAGGTACTTACTTTGAAAAAAAAACGAGGTAGGGTGTGTGTGTGTGTGTGTGTGTGTGTCGGGGTGTGTGTGTGTCGGGGTGTGTGTGTGTGTGTGTCAGGGTGTGTGTGTGTGCATGTATCTAGGTGACACGAGCGGGCTACCGATTATTTTTAAGGGGTTTTTGAAGGTTCTTTTTGCTATGTATTTTATAGGTATGATCCATGCGCGTGAGAATGGGATGGAACCTTGTAAAATTAATTCAAAAAGACTTTCGATTTACTTTGACAAGGTTCCATCCCATTCTTCATGGAACCTTGTAAAATTAAATCTAAATGACATTCGATTTACTTTGACCATCCATTCTCATCGCGCACGCACGGATTATACCTACCTACCTATCCTATTGGTCTGATCGGCTTTCGCCGACTTTCGTTTTAGATACTTTTACATTATAAATGAATGTAAATATCTTAGAATCATGCATGACGTGATCAATTGACACTAGTGAAAAGAAGTGAAGGAAAATCGATTCGATATTTTTTTTTAAATTGTCGTCTTAAATAATATATTTATTTATAGACGAAAATATCGACAAAAATACTTAAGTACCTACTCTATAAAAAATATATAAAATAACTGCGAGATATTTATTACTCTTGTATGTGACACACAATGCTACACTACAGAAAATCACACCTTGCTGTAGTTAAAATAGAAGTCAAAATCGTGTGGTGAGATCAACAGCTCACGGCAAAATATAAAAACTACTTCAATAATTACCTACCTGTACCTACATACCTCTTGGAATTGGAAGCCAAGGAGGGTTCTCATTATTGGCTGTGCATTTATTTGTCGTACAATATCGGACCGTGCATAATTATAATAATAATATATTATCATTGTTATTATTATTGATGTGTATTATTTGTCTGTACATAAGTACATTAGCGTCGACTAAAAAAAAGCCATTACTTTGACTCATTTTTGTTAACCGTTTTTCCCGCGCTAAAGCACGCGCGCACCCAGCACTTAGCATGCACCACCGCCGCGCCCGCCGCCATTTATCGCCCGCTATCCCGCCATGTGCCCGGTGTTGCTATCGATTGGCACAAATCTGACGCAAAATGTAGCAAATATTTTCAAACATTTTGATCTTGGCATACCTACGTTTTCGCGATTTTAAAAAAATGTTTTGGAATCTAATATTAAAACAGGTTATAAAACTAGATTATTTTCCAAATGTTATCGCTTACTCTATCGATTGACACTGGTTTCATTACTGGCCGATGGTTATTGCCTTTTCTGCCAAAACATTTAAAAAAATCAGTTAGTGGTGAAACATGTTCCAATCGACAGAGTTAGCGATTACTTACATTAGAAAAGTACTCTGTGATGTCACATCTTAAGCGATATACTTTCGTAGACATTTGAATTCTGAAATTTTACAAGAAATAACCATCGACCCGTAATGAAACCAGTGTCAATCGATAGAGTAATCGATAATATAAAAATCAACCCTTATCAATTCCTAATTCGAGATGCGTAACACTAATGCCAACCCGTGTTCTGTTGTTTTGGTAAAATGGAAAGATAACAAATCGAGAGAATTGGTATAGGGCGACAAAGATCTGTTATCTTTTTTTTTTTCTCTTTTATGTTTTTTCTTTCTTTTGTGTTCAGTAGGAAGTGATTTTGTAAAAATTGAAAAATCAAATCGAAATAAAAAGTCTTTGTTGATTATTTTAACATTATATTTAAAATGGAAGGGGAAAATTTAAGTTAATTTAACCATCATCTCTTTTTTCCCTTTTAAATACTATACTACAAAAAAAAATTTAAAAGGTCCGTTACCGTTAGGAAATGTACAAAAAAGTAACCAAGGTAGGGACATTTCAGGTAACTTTTGTTTGTGACATCGCTGGCAACACTGAACGCGACGCAATTCAAGCAAGCAAGACGTGGAACGTTTTTTCTTTGAAAGTGACTGTGAGTTGTTAAGAATTACATTTGCAATTGCGTGCTTACGCTTACGCTTAGTTAGACACCAAGACACCTAACCTACCTATGTATTCGGTTATTCAATTTGATGAAACGGACGGTGGAAGCGTCTCCATCGTCCACAACAAGTGGCTTACGCCGCGGCGTCGAGAGGTCTATTGGCCTC
Source organism: Eudonia mercurella (assembly GCA_963082485.1). Classification (NCBI taxonomy): domain Eukaryota; kingdom Metazoa; phylum Arthropoda; class Insecta; order Lepidoptera; family Crambidae; genus Eudonia; species Eudonia mercurella. Next base: position 16,283,424 of record OY720041.1, read on the forward strand.
CTATCAAAGAAGGCAAAGCATTTGATCGGCAGCTAGCTCATGTGGACAATTCACCAGATGAAAAGTGGAAACTCTATGGCATCCAAAGGATTTTTGTTGAAACTGGTAAGTCTTACAATGGCGACCTAGAAACTCGTTACCGGTACCTTCTCTATTCCGAGTACCTACCTACCTACTTAACCTACAAAAAGGCCGGAAAGCTAATTTTAAGCTAATGATATAAAAGGCCATTGAGCGCGGGTGTCATGTTCAACGTTTCGTATCCGACTGAGTTAAGAGTTCCGATTTAGGACAGTGTAAACAGGACGCTTTTACTGCCGTTCTAACTAGTCTCCTGACTTAGTGTCTGATTTATCGGATGGTCTAATCGATGCTTTATTCCTTTGTTAGGTTAGGTTTCAACTATGCCTTACCGACTCCCTAGTTCGGTAGGTACCTACACGAAACATAGTTTGCCACCAAGTTTTGGCCGAGTATGGTGTACTGGATCCACTTACTACAGCCCTAGTGGGCTGAAGCCTGAAGCGACGCGTGGCTCATGCTCACGATAGCCTTTTATGAGCGGTAGATAATGTTTGAGATAAGCAAACCACCGCTGGTCACTTGCTACTACATACACTAGCTATCTGCTTGTGACATAATATTATGTTCTTTGGTGGATAGATGTCAAAGCTTCAAAGTTTTTTCCACTAAATAAAGCAGTTCTTAGCTATTTGGCTATTTGTTACTTTGAATTACTTACTAATACTTACTATGCTTGGGATTCAAAATCTATGCTGTCTCAATTGAGTTCTGTGGGAGTGGGATCATTTATTTAGTATATGCATCACTTGGGCGATTAAGATGTGCATGACAATGCTTTTGTGGTGACTGGTGTATTTTTGATCAATAGATAGTCTAGAAAAGGCTAAGAAAAAACTGAAGTTAGCGGAGGTTACCTCAGATTTGCAAACGGATGCAGAGATAGAAGAAGGATACAGGCCTAAGCGCAAAGCTTTGGCCACTAAAAGATACCTATCAAGTGATGATGATAATGACCCACCCATACTTAAGAAGCATTTTTCAAAATGTGAGAGCTATGCGATTACTTACTAATTCTAAAATACTAATTTTTCTCTGCCTAAATTCTTTTATTAGTGTGAATCTGTCATTGGTTTTCTGATGTATAACTGCATAGCTACTCTTTTTTTTGTTTGTGATTCACCTAAGAAAAAAATAAATAAAAAAATAAATAAGTATTACCTTAACCTTTTTACCATAAAATCTATTAGTTAATCTGTGCTTTTACTGTGAGTATATGGAAAGGTGGCCTGCCCACAACCTACATTGTTTTAGTTATTTTTAGATGTCTATCTTGGTTATGATGTTTATGAGTAGGTAGGTAGTAATTTGTTTTACATTTATTTACAGATGTAGAACATATACAGATTAATAGGAGGGAATCTGAATCTGAAAGTGAAGTTAATATAGATACTGGTAATGCTGCTTTTATCTATTCTTATTTTTGATATGGATATTGTCATATCACTCACTATGCTAGTGAGATTTTTTAAAGTTATTAGAGATAGAAGATGATAGTAGACCTATCATAATCGGTCAATTTTATTTTCAGAACTTATAAACAGTCTAAGTCCAAAAACCTGCTCAAGCAAACTCAAACTCGCAGGTAATCATTTTAATAATGTTAGAAAATGTTATAATCACAAATATAAATACCATAATATTTAAAAAAAAAACATGGTATAGATCAAGAAACAATAATGATTTTTGAGTTTCATAATTATACTTACTTAATTTAGTTTCAGAACCTGTAAACAGTTCAGTAATTAACACTCCTACCAGCAAACACAACAAAATCCAACTGACAGGTAAGTTAATATCATTTCACTATGTAAAACAGATTTTTTATGGTTCGCGCACGCACGACGCACATTCGCGTTGTAAGGGACACAAGAAGTTACTAGTTCATTTTATTTTCAGAACTTATAAACAGTCTAAGTCCGAAAACCCACTCAAGCAAACTCAACAAATTCAACATTCAAAGTAATGATTTTAATGATGTTAGAAAACGTTATATTCAAATTTAAATACCAAATTATTTAAAAAAAATTATGTAGGTGAAGAATAAAATTGATTCTTAATTTTAATTACAATTATACTTCCTTATATTTTTCAGAATCTGAAAGTAGTTCAGAGTTTAACACTCCTACCAGCAAACACAACAAAATCCAACTGACAGGTAGGTAATTGTTTGATTAAGTTGATTAATTTAATTAAGTCCTGACTGAAAATAATTTATTTTTTTAACTTTTTGGTAGATTTGGCTCTATAATTACTAAGTATAAGTAATAAAATAATGTAATATCCGGGACAGACAGCTAAATATGCCCTTTGAAGGGCAAATTAAGCCTTAAAATTTAAACAGGATTGTCATTGGAGTATACTAATGACTTATCTATTCCATTCTAGATTTTGAAGAAAAAGTCATACAACTACTGGCGAACATTAAAACTCAAAATGAGTTAATGATCTCATTACTAAAGAAAGATGTCGTTCATGACACAGCAGGACTGAAGCCTAATATCAAGTTACCTTTAGAAACTGCACCTGATATAAATGAAATAGAAAATTACCTGGAAAATGAAGATAATTCTAAACAACTGGTAAAAAATTTATAACATAGAATATGGGCCCCTCCCTTTCCCCTCATGGGTGTCGTAAGAGGCAAATAAGGAATTACACCAGGATGGCTATCTCCTGGCAGCATCTACCCGAGTCTATACCAACCCGCATGCGGCAATTCCTGCCATTATACACTTTGAGGGAAATCCATGTCCTGCAGTGGACTTTTCGGACTGTTATGATGATGATATAAATAATAACATCTCTCTGTGTAGACTTTTAATCACAGAAATGAGCTTGTCTGTTTACATACTAAATTTAATTTTCAGATTCGATACTTGGGCTCCCTAGGAGGGCGTGATGTGGCTACAAAAATATATCGAGTTTTGAGATATGTTATGACAGACACGCTAGCTGTCCAATTCAACTTTTATGGCAAGCGATCAGCTAAAAGACCATTTTGTGATTTGAAGCTCAAGGGTGTCATAATAGGTATGTGTTAAACATGTTTTTTTTTCTATTATCATATTTAATATACATTTGTATATTCATCATCACGTTTTCATCACAATTTCTGTGAAATTTACTTGATATTTTTGTCATTATACATCCAGTATATTCAATTTTAAATATTTTTGACACTTCATGCCTAGTTAACAATGTATCAGTCATCCATCCATGTCAAATCTTTTTATGATTTACTACCTTGTTTGTAATGTTATCATACAATAATTAATGTTAATTTCAGATTGCATCAAATGGTCATCACCAGAATCAAACAATAAGGACATTGAAGATTGTATTAAAGCTTGGTTGAAACATGCACCTGAAAGGCTGAGACGCCATAAATAAGTAAGAATGAGAATAACATACACGAATAAGACATGCACCTGAAAGGTTGAAATGCCATAAAAAATAATGAGTGATAAAATACCATACAAGAATAAGGCAATTGTGGGTCATCGGCAGATGCAAAGACGGGCAAGATCTATAAGGCTAGGGATTGTACAGGAAATTCAGAGAGATTCAGCTGTGAGAAATGTTCAACATACTTCTTCAAGTGCTAATAATGAAAGTGCAGAAGTTACATGTAGTTCTGATGACCAGTGCATGTCTTTAAACAGCTGTTTGAGTATATTTTCCAATAGCCCTTTGGTGAATCAAGAATCGCCCTGGCAGACAGGTGATCTATGCTCAGATACAACAAGTACACACAATACAATTGATCTTGTTACTAATACCGAAAATAATCAACCTCTATCTCAGTCTCCTAAAGAGTGTGATGTTCATCAGTGTTTTAGTAGCTTATCTGCCCCTGCTATAAAATACTTTGAAAAAAAAGACCTACCATTTCAACTAAGACAATGGGGTGTTAATCATAGGATTTCACAACAAGCAACAGACAGTCTTTTAAAAATCCTTGCACCCTTATGCCCTGAATTACCAAGTAGCAGCCGTACATTGTTCCAAACTCCATTACAAATAGAGACAAAAAGTTTGGACTCGGGTGAAATAGTTTACCTTGGTTTACAAACTCAATTAGAAAATTTATTGGATCATTGCGTTTTATCATTTGTAGATGATAATAATAAAATTGTAATGTCATTTAATGTTGATGGGCTTCCTCTGTTTAAAAGTACAAATTCACAGTTATGGCCCATTTTAGGACTAGTAAAAAATAATAGTAATGCCAAACCTTTTGTTATTGCCCTATATTATGGAAACTCAAAACCTTCGCCTTTAGACATGTATCTAAAAGACTTTGTAGACGAACTTTCGCAATTACTTGAAGCGGGATTTTTCTTTAAAAGTAAACACTATACAATTGAAGTGCACAGCTTTGTTTGTGATGCACCAGCTAGGGCAATGATCAAATGTACAAAGTCTCATGGTGGGTATTCCGCCTGTGATAAATGTTTTGAAGCTGGCGAATATGTTCAAGGGCGTGTAGTATACAGAAGTGTCACAGCTACCCGTAGAACTGACTTACAATTTCACGAGCAAACTGATGAAGATCATCATACTGGCGAATCTCCCCTGTTAAAGCTCCAAGTTGACTTAGTTTCAGTATTTCCAATTGATTATATGCACGCAGTTTGTTTAGGAGTTATGAGAAAGCTCTTGAACTTGTGGGTAAGCGGTGATTTGAAAGTTCGTTTACAAAGTCGATTAGTGAACAATATATCTGAAAGGCTTGTTAATAGCAAGAACTACATGCCTATAGAATTTAATCGAAGACCTCGTTCGTTAAATGACTTGGCTCGTTGGAAAGCAACAGAGTTTCGTATGTTTTTGCTATATCTTGGACCTGTCGTTCTAAAAGATATTTTATGTAATGCACTATACAAAAATTTCATCCTACTACATTGTGGCATTCGTATTTTATGTTCAGAAAAACATACTACAATGTTGGGTTACGATTTTGTACGTGAAATATTGGTTATGTTTATTAAACATTCGGAAAAGGTTTATGGATCAACATTTCTCATATACAATGTTCATGTTTTGTGTCATCTAACCTTTTCACCGCCCAACTATCCTAAACGCGATGTCCCGCTGTACGCCAACATATAAATGTATAACAGATTCTATAGTACGAAAGCAAGGATGGCGGTAACGTCATATCGATAATAGAAAAATAGATGTGTAAATTTAAATTTGTATTTAAATTTACAATATAAATAAACACTGATAGATGGATAATGGTAGTTTGTTTTATTTTATGAACATTTTTAGTAAGAAAAATGAGTATCCATTATCAGAGACAAAAAGTCATGCATATACTTGCTAGAGATAATTATAATAGGCACTTCACTATTCATTTCATAACGTAGCCCGTTGACTTCATATCAAGTCTTTGGCGCTCGTAGCACGATAAATTTCTTAAGGAAAAGGGATGTCTATGCCTTTTACATTACAGAGTTTTGTTGGTCTATACTTAAAATAACCTATCGACGTATCATGTACATATTGTGTTCACGTTCAGTTTTAATGTTTATAGGTATACAGCGTATTTTGGTTAAGTGCCTGGCTTACAGACTTAACTATCGCTGAGTTACCGAGTATACGTTCTCGGTGTACGTTTGAGTACGTTTTGTTTTAAAATAAACATTTGAATAGTGTTTTAGTAGCCACTTTCTTGTTTATAAACGCACGAACGAGAATGGACAGTAAGTACCTTCCCTTTGTACGTCATAAATAAATATATGTACCTACTAAAATAATATAATAAAGTAATCCAATTCTAAATCAGGTTCCACACCTTCTGAAATCCGCAACAACTCATCAGAATAACATTCACTAATTTTGCACTGTTTAGGTATTACCCGAACCGGTAAAGAAACACAAATATGACACGATGACATTGACACCTGTGCGCTTATAACGTCACGGGGAAACTTGAAATAAAGTCGATGGCGCTGGTAGCACTTACATCTTGCCATTACGTAGAGATGGGTGTTGCTATATCGAAAGTCCTCAGTAAACTTAATTAATGTTAATCAAGTGATTTGATACGTACATTAATTTTAAAATTTATTATGTAATACGTTATTTACTAAACTAGAATTTACTTTCAATCATAGATAGAAAACAAAGTAAATATAGAGGATTGTAATGAATGCAACTTTCGCGTCACATCACTGGCCTACTTGATATGAAGTCGTTGGCGTGCGGGACATAAAAATATTTGAGGCGTTTTGGTTTTTATCCATTTTAAAACACAAAAAAGCCTGTTTTGCCTGGGAAAATAAAAAAATAGGGCTTCAATTGTGTCCATCTTACAAAATTACAAAAGAAACAAATGTTTTACGTATCGTAAATGTATTTTATTAAAGTAGGTACAATGAAGAACTTCTATAGAAGTTCTGGCGTGGAGGGCACGAAAATCTCGAACTTCTATAGAAGTTGTTGGCGGTGAAAAGGCTAAGTGACGATGCTAAATTACATGGTGTTCTGGATAATTTTTCAGCATTCCCGTTTGAAAATTACCTAAAGACTCTTAAATATTTAGTCAGGTCGCCTAATCGGCCCTTACAACAAATATATAGACGTTTAATAGAAATTGAATCATCTGCCAAAAACATGAACATTGATAGAAAAGCAACTTTGCTTTATTATGAAAATAGTTTAGGTCCTGTTCCAACTAATGACAGTCACTTGTATAATGCTTATATGAAAGTTATGTGTGAAGATTTTGTTATTTATGTATTCTCACGCCGAGTAGCAGATTGTTATTGTTACTCAAAAAATAACAAAGTAGTCCAAGTTCATAATGTGTTAGAACGTATTGATGACAAAAAAGTATACTTATATGGAAAAGAATTCATGACCTACTCTAGTTACTACGATTATCCATTTGATTCTTCAGTACTAAATGTTTTTGTTGTAGATAACATTAATTCTTGTGATCTCAAAATGTTTCCTCTATGCGATATTATATCCAAATGTGCTTTAATTTACGATTCATCTGGTAAAAATGTATGTTTTCCATTGCTCCATTCAGAGCCGACTAATATAAGTATGTAGTATTTAAAAACATACTTACATTTCTTCTTTAATAAATGTTATTGTGCGATAACTGGCTTATAATTTATACCTATAATAGGTCATGATGTGGTTGCTCTCTTTTTAGGCTTTTTTTTTATCGTTTTCTTGACCACGTGGAACAGCGTAGTAAGCTACCTATGGCACTATCGGGCAATCAACCGAGCAGTATGCCCGCTGCGCTGCCATCAAGAACAGGCGTCGTGCCTGTGGTCAAGAACGTAGCTGTATTTTGTAGGTACCTAAAGAATACGTCGCCTGAACGCACAGACCGGCTATATGGTCTGTGCCTGAACGTCTCACGTAGGTCAGTTTTCGGTCGTGTTTTAGTACCACTTTCAGCCTTTATACGTATCTAATAGGTCTTACTGACGTTACTATAGAGTCGTAAACACGTCATATATTAGGTCATAAATACGTCGCGTTTCGGTCATTTTTAGAGTCCCATTGGCGTCACTTTTGGGACGGCCACACGACGTCACGGTATGACGTCGCGTGCCCATGACATATTGACGTCATTAACTGAGCCAGCTGACGTCACCCTGGGACGTCCGCTACGTCTGTAACCGACCTTAGTATAACGTCTTTAGGACGTAAAATTCCTACTTGGGAAGCACTGTGCTTACCCGTAAAATATAAAATATACAAATAAATAAAATTAGGAAACTCGGAAAGAGGCATTTCAATATTTTCGGCATACTGTATCATAACATAATGGTGGCTGGTATGACCAGCAGAATTTCATTCGCCATTCGATCACTTCAACGAAGACGAGAATTTGAATGGCAAAATGTTTCGTATGCCGCTTCAATGCCATACTAATTTTCGTTTTCGTAAACGTAATCGAATGAATACGGATTTTAAACAAAACTCACACTAGGCACCCAGAGCGTATCGTCCTAACGTAGGTAACCGTGACGTACCATTCGCGGCGAGCCTGATACGTCATTGCTGACTGACCGATAACAAGACGGAGCTCGCGGCGAGCAGCTCGGAAATGATCGGAAATGAATGAAAATTCACTAGGTAAATGTTTTATGAAAACAGCTTCCACTGACCAACTTCCGAAGCTGAATGGCTGTGTTGGCGATCTCGTCATTGAAAAGCCATCGCAGGTTAAGGAAGGAGCAGGGGTAGCCGACGATCTGCTCGGCCTCGGAGACCACTTCGCGCCAGTCCTGCTCCTGCTGGCTGCCGGCGCCCACGCCCCAGCTGGCGTAACTGCGACACCTGCCCAACAAACTTATCGTAGAGGCACAAAATGGAGTTTACCACGAGATATCGAAATTCATTTCGCCGTTTGACATAAGGTCGACGAAACATTTGGCCTTTCTATTACTGATCGAACAAACAACTGATCAAAATATATTTTGTCGATATAACGATTGACATTTCTATCATTGATCGAATGAACGTTTGGTCGAATAAACGTTTGGTCGAAGGGACGTTTGGTAGGAGGAACTGTAAATTCCTCTGAGAGAAATCTAATAACATAATAAAGGGCATTGTAATTATCTAGTTGTAATACTATTAATGAAACATTATTAACAACTACCTAAAATTTTATAAATTTCATTAAGCAAGATGTAGGTACTATGACAAATTAATAAGTAAGCACAATATTTTCAATTTTATCAAGATTGAAAGGTCTTAGATCTATTCGACAAGCGACAGAAAAGCTTCATTCAATAATGTTTCATTAGTAGTATTACAACTAGATAATTACAATGCCCTTTATTGTTATTAGATTTCTCTCAGAGAAATTTACAGTTCCTCCTACCAAACGTCCCTTTCAACATTTACGAAACTATAGAGTTGATTTCGTAGTTAGCAGAATAGCGAAAACGTTGAAACTATAGCGTTTCAGATCAAAATAAATAGTAGAATTGGGGGGCAGGACATTTTGCCGTAACGTAACATGTTCGATCTACAGTGTATCGGTCAGTCAGCAATGCCGGAATATATCAAGTTCGTCGCGAATGGTACGTTACGGTGATACGCTCTGGTCAGTCGCCGCCATTAGATCACAGACCTGACTGACGTCTATAGTAAGTTGGACTAACTATTTTACCACATACCCATCCAGTATTATTATATAAGTATATGCTGCTCAACCATACCCAATAGGGTGAGCAGCACAGTGCTTAGGAGCTTTCAGTCAAATTTACAAAAATGAGATTTTGTATGGCGTAGAAGCAACACCTCCCGGTGGCACGGCAAAGAAGACAGAAGCAGAGTATTGGAGCTATAAAATAGGGAAATTGATACAGCGCCATAACGTCTGTAAATGGAACTAACAATAGACGTCATTTCAGATTTAGATTTTCATTATCTGTCTCACTCAAACTTTACTTTACAATTTCGACAGAAGTTCGTAGCCCCTTAGTTTCTCCGGAGGCCCATCTTATTTATTTATATTTTATTTTGTATTGTTATCGACATTTTTAAGTATATTAAGTTGCTGACCTTATCTGGCTTGCTATTGCTGCTTGTGACAATAAAGAACTTGTATGCAAACTCCGTTGCTGTGAAATTTTAAAATTATTTCTTCTTAAAAACGTTTCATTGTCTTTAAATAATTTAGACAGTTTATAGAATATTCTTCCGCGCGCAGTCAGTAAGTTTATCTTGTCCAGAGCCATTTTGTTACTGAAAGTTTGGAAAATGAGGGAAAATATTAATCGAATTATTTGACAGAATTGTCAAAGGTATTTTTTTTAAACTATAAAAAAGACAAATTAAGCCGTTGTAAATTCTCCTTGGTACCCAACTGTAGGTAGGAAGTGTACCTACCATTAAAAAACCTTACACCTACCTAGTCAGATACCAGACTTTAAATATTATAACAATAAATTGTAGAGCCACTAAAAAAATGATCAAAAATCCCAAACTTAGAATCGTGTCGATACCATAAGGCATCTAATTCTGAATGACTTACCTTCAAATATATCAAATCCTTTTATAGGATGATACACAAATAAAAGATACCCAAGTCTCATACAGCATGGTGCCTTACTCATAAAGGGATTCCCACTAAGGCCTGTGGAGGAAATTACGATAATCGCTGGCCGGAGCGGACCGGACCGATGCGCGTGCGTCAACATAAGGGTGAGACAATATTGAGGCGGAGCGGAGATGTGCGGAGCTGAGCGGTGTGGAAATTAACCAATAAACTCTCTGTCATAAACTATATATATTATGTCCCTGTATTTTAACAAATTCTGCTCCATCCAAAGAACGGTATTTTGTGGAAGTGACATGAGTTGACGACATGAGTTGTATTTCTTAGGAAAACCATACTCAAGTCGCACGAGTGGAGCGGCGCCCCGCGCTGGCGCAGGACACGCAGGATCAATGGAGTTTTTGTGGATAAGGCCAGCTGCACTTGAATACGTTTTCATACGAATTTAACTGAATCCTCCGACTTCTATGGTACCTTGCACAATAAGTGCGAACTAGACATGCGTGTACGCGCGTATAGTTCCGCCGTCCGAAGCCAACACAAGTCCGAATGTGCTTGGTTTTTTCATGCGTTTTAACTGATAAAAACGCAACCAGTGTATGTTCAATTCGTACGTTCAATATCGTATGTTTACGTACGAAAACGCATCCAAAGTGAGGCTGGCCTAAGGGTAACACTCCAATGACGCCGAGCTGTGCTGAGCTGAGCCGAGCTATGCTGAGCTGAGCCAAGCTGTGTAGAAATCAACCAATAGAGTCCTTTTGTTATAACAGCTCTTCTCAGCTCCGCTCCAGTATACGGTGGTTACTTGAGCAGACATGAGCGGCATCGTATTTCTAGGGAAAACTCTCACGTCCCACCTCAAGGTGCTTACCTCAATGGAGTTTTTATTTGGATAAAGCCGGTCCGCCCCGCTCATTCAGCTCAGCTCAGCTTCAATGAAGTTCCCTAAGTTGCTCCGCTCTTCTCCGCTCAGCTCCGCTTCGTCTCCATGTAGTATTAAATTACTTTAACACTACATGGATAAAGCTGCTCCGCTCTCTCCGCTACAATGGAGTGTCACCCTCATGGTCGTACAATTAAAAAGTTAGGACTCGCCGAGGGAGCTCCCTGCAGTGAGCCTGATTGACCGCACGGTTTCGCGGCAAAACATATTAATGTTTGTTCTAAAATTTACGCAAACAAAACACAATAATTTTCAACATCTATTGACTGTTTTAATTACCTATACCTGTCAAATTCATCTGTTAGTAACTACTCGTATTAAATCCCCATTAAAACTTCTTTCTGTCAGCGCTATAAGTATCTAGATTTCAGACTGCAATCCTACCTTACAATATGTATACATATATTTACCTATCATTGAATTTTTTTCTTTCTACATACGTGTAGCTTCGATGCAGACTTGCACACGGCACACATCAAATTAGTTCTTAATTTGAAAAATTCCTGATAATAGTAGGGCGGGGCCGAGCGCCTACTGGCCTGCGCGATCGTAAATCGTCGCTCGTTCCACTTTTGAAATTATGTTTTTCTAAAGGCTTCTCTTCCAATAACGGCCAGGGTGTGTGTATTTATATGCAGACTTTCAAATTGGTCTACTGTGCACCAACCAATAAAAATAAAACAGAATTTGGCGGGAAATTAAAGTCTGCAGTTTTTGTTGTGGCCTCTGTATACCTAAATGAAAGGTTTGAGGAATTATCATTTACAGGTATTTTTCAGTAGATATGTATCTATAGATCTTTTCTTAACTTTGCATTGGAAATGTAAAAACCGCACTAAAACCATTAAAAAAAATAAAAACGAACAGAAACTGTCAAGTTATTTTACCTAGGTACTGAATAGGATGTTTATATTTTTTGTAACTTAGTTGGGTTAAGTGGCCTTGTGATGGCTTTGTGATTTTCCTTGTCGCTCGCAAATAAACAACAGCAAAATTACCAAACTTCCTAAACACGATTATTAAATGAAACACGTTGAAAACGAAAAAACAAGATATATCGAACAATAAGCATAAAAAACACAAACAAAAAACTCACTCGAAACGCCGCGTGCGCCGCGACGCGAGATCGCGGAGCAACGAAAAAAGTGGTACCAAAGGATATTCAATTCTTCCGAAGAAGGGTTCTCTTTAATTATAGAATAAACCCTACTATCTCAATTTTCTGCCGGTAGGTGTACCATTGCATCGGTAATAATTATACAGCCAGTGCTATTAAACCCTTGCCTTAATCATACCATGCGCTTGTTTAATTGCAGCGATTCAAACGTTCACATTTCGAATTCGAAATTAGAACAAAATGGCCGTTTTACTTCTTTTTTGTAATTATTAAATTGTATGTTCCAATTGGGTGTTCCAAAACGCGTTGAATGTGAAAAGTCATTACTTTTCTATTAATTATTGTATTAAGCGCCTCTTCTTTATCAGTCAACTCTATAATCAGACGAGAGCCGACAACATATTTTAATAATTATATTGCATGATGAAAAGGCGGGGTTGGTCTAATAACGGTTAGCGATACTGTTCGCGCAGGTTCGAATTCCGGCAGAGACAATTGTTGGTGTGATACCTGAAAAAATTACATAATATCTAAATCATTAAACTGATTTCACTAAAAAAAATTGATCATTCTATTGTTTTTCTAATTAAAAACTCGCGCTAATGTTGAGTGGAAGCCTTTTGGCATCATCATCATCGTCATCAGCTCATTTATGTCCCCACTGCTGGGGCACGAGCCTTCCCTATGGATGGATAGGGAGAACGGGCCATAAACCACCACGCGGGCCCAGTGCGGATTGGTGGTTGTTAACGACTGCTAATGCAGCCGGGACCAACGGCTTAACGTGCCTTCCGAAGCAAGGAGGAGCTCGAGATGATAAATTTTTGGTCACCCATCCGATGACCGGCCTTTGCCAAAGTTGCTTAACCTCAGCACTCGCAGACCGGGCGCGTAAACCACTGCGCCATCGAGCTCCTCCTCCTTTTGGCATATTAAAAGCAATTTAGTAAAATGTTGCTTGTCTTAGAGGTCCTCACCGAACAGACTGTCATAATGGGTAACAAAAATAGGTTTTTAAGTACCTACTTTCAATATATTAGTATTCTTTCAAGTACACAAACTTATTTAAGTATATGATATTCTTGTATTAAGCACAAGCAAGCTGCGGTTCGATTAAAACAATGTTGATAACCATTAACTCTAATGGCTTGAATGCTTTAAAACCCATTTATATTTTAATCTTCAAAATCTGATTGAAGGCTGCCGGGACGAAGGGCAAAACTAAATAAAAGATGGCGACGCCCGGAGGTTTCCATTTTAATTGTCGGTGGTGCGCGTTTTGATATACGTTTTGCTATAGAGCCTTCTTGCCCCCGGGGCAGGGAGCGTCGGCAGAACAAAATATAAATCTTTGATTATTTAACGGTTCATTTATTTTACTTTATAGTCTGTAGTAGCTTGTGATCCGAAAATGATTCTAGGGTAGTGGCAACGCATTCGACAGGAACCTGATGCTTCCTAGGTGTAAGTACTCTCCTTATCTTGTGGTGTAGGTCAGTCCAATCCAATAAAATTCTACATTAATTTTTGGCGACGAAAAATGTTAGTTATATCCACTATGTATTTCATATTCAAGCTGGGCAGGACATAGGTAGCAATGCAACAATAATCATTTTAGACGGGCCAAATGCAAGAGAAGTCGATTGATAAAGCTTATTGTTCAAATGAAATAGTTTGTGCAGAGGAAGGAGCTCGATGGCGCAGTGGTTAACGCGCCCGGTCTGCGAGTGCTGAGGTAAAGCAACTTTCGCAAAGGCCGGTCATCGGATGGGTGACCAAAAATGGATCATCTTGAGCTCCTCCGTGCTTCGGGAGGCATGTAAAGCAGTTGGTCCTGGTTGGCTGCATTAGCAGTCGTTAACAACCACTAATCCGCACTGGGCCCGCGTGGTGGTTTAAGCCCGTTCTCCCTAACCATCCATAGGGAAGGCTCGTGCCCCAGCAGTGGGGACATAAAAATGAGATAATGATGATGATGTAGCCGATCGGCCCATACTAGCCGATCGGCTCTTACGACATGCACAGGAAGTGATGCAAACGACGTTTACGTTCTAGACCATCATAGGAGACTTACCTCCGCGTGAAATAAACGCAGTAAGCGCGTCTAGTGTTAAATTTCTAAAAATTTGCCATATTATGAATTTGCTATCCGTACGCGAGCTCACGTTGATACTGGGTGCAGTAGGTACGTAATTTCTCATTCTAATGTGGTGGCTACTACTATTTATACTGCGCTACTACGCGCTTACAACGACTGCGCGTGCCGGTAGCAGCGAGCCGGCTAGCCGCTCGGCCGCTAGCCAGCTGCCGGTGGGTCGACGGCTGAGCTACTCGCCATGTCCACAGTAACTCATCTAGCTATTTATGTTGAACACAGCGCACGATAGACGATACATTAATTGATAAATTGATTAATAAGTGACATGGTCGAGAATGCGGGCGGGCGCGGACAGCAAGTAGCTTTGGCGAGTTTCACCCGAGTTCTTCCCGTAATAACACGTGTTGTGAGACTCCATTTTAATTTCTATCTACCGTACAATTGTACCCTTACCACTAATAATAAAAAATACTTGAAATTGGCTAAATGCTAAACGCACGATTAAAGTGCGATTTTTGAATCGGTGACAATTCATCGGCACTTAATCAAATTAGTCACTGGGGACTATTTTGATACCTTATTAAGATTCTTGAACGGTTTTTAAGTACCTTAGTAACGAAGTACATTTATCACCGATGAAATTGAAAAATTGAACCCTTGACCACAGATTAGTTAATAGTTACTCTCGACCTCGACCTTTGCAAGGTCTTTCATTGACATAGACACACACACACAGACCTTGTATCTACAGTTTCATGACAGACTATAATATTTAGTCATAGACACAAAATTTATTAGGTACCTACGAATATTGTAGTGCCAACAGTTTGACCTCAGAACAATAACTTATTGTTCTGAGAGTTAAGTCAATGTGTTCGAAACACTAGTTTTCGTTGTCAAAAAAATATAGAATTTCATTGAACTTTTACTGATGACAGCTAGGAAGCAGGATCATCATCATCATTATCAGCTCATTTTATGTCCCCACTGCTGGGGCACGAGCCTTCCCTATGGATGAATAGGGAGAACGGGCCATAAACCACCACGCGGGCCTAGTGCGGATTGGTGGTCGTTAACGACTGCTAATGCAGCCGGGACCAACGGCTTTACGTGCCTTCCGAAGCACGGAGGAGCTCGAGATGATACATTTTTGGTCACCCATCCGATAACCGACCGTCGGCGAGGCGAAAGTTGCATAACCTCAGCACTCGCAGACCGGGCGCGTTAACCACTGCGCCATCGAGCTCCTCAGGAAGCAGGATAGTCTGTAGGTATTCAGTTGTTGCTAATAACTAAAATCCCTTGCTGACCCTAGGGTTGCCAACCCTACTATATAATATAGTATACTACTATTTTAGGTGT
Source organism: Eudonia mercurella (assembly GCA_963082485.1). Classification (NCBI taxonomy): domain Eukaryota; kingdom Metazoa; phylum Arthropoda; class Insecta; order Lepidoptera; family Crambidae; genus Eudonia; species Eudonia mercurella. Next base: position 16,299,076 of record OY720041.1, read on the forward strand.
CTAAACTATTATTTTAAAAATATATTATAGTAGGCGAAACTACTATATTGTATCAGCAAAGTCACTAAATCAATCTCTATTATCTAAAACGGACCATTTGTGTAAAGAAATAAAGTAAATATTTTTTAATATACCGTATTTTTTTAATTCATTCCCTATCTACTATTTTTATGGGTAGGTACTGAATCCAAAAATACTACTTATAAGTATTTGGTCTAAAAAAAGTTGGCAACTCTAGCTACAAAAAAAAAACAATTTCTGCTACAGCATATATTCTCTTCGCACTACTACAGAAGTACCGACAGCTTCACAGTCTCTATATTAAGAACACATAGGTATCAGTAATGTGACCAACATTTCAGAGCTACCACTTGCTAGTCGACATCTAAACATCACAAAGGATCTATTGAGGCTGTTCGCGACATAAATCAACGGCGGCCGAACGCGGGCGCACCAGAATAAAACATGGCGGCGGCCGCACATTCATCCTTCCCGCCATTTACATACTTGTGCGTTGGTCCGCCGACATTCCCACGGCTTAATACTGTCTGTGGAAATTGTAAATAGTGTAACACTTGGGAAAAGCCACTGCCTCGAGATACGAACCTGCTACCGTTCGCTGTCGACTGCTCTTCTGATTTTGCTGCCGCCACACGTGCTTGCTACTGACGCGATTAGACTAGACAGCGTTGTTTCACGAATGTTTTACTTTAAGCTTGACACTTGCTGAGTTTCTTGCCGGTTCTTCTCAGTACAAGTTCTCCCGCCCAGAGTAGACTTACGAACCGATGGCATAATGACATTCATAAGAGCTACATATTTGTAGCCTAAACTGAATAAATGATTTTGAATTTTAATTTTTTTTGGAATTTTAAGTATTATTTTTGTGTTAGATGAAATTTACTACGCCCCATCGCCATCGCTGTTAGTTTACGGCGAAGGAAGACATTTTTATTATTACTAACCTTTTACAGCGCTACCATGCTTTGGAGGGTAGGTAAAGCCGCTGGTCCCGGCTGCATTAGCAGTCGTTAACAACCACCGCACCGCACTGAACCCGCATGTTAGTTTATGGCCTGTTCTCCCTATCCATCCATAGGGAAGGTCTTCCATTGATATAGACAGACTATTTATTCATATACCTACATCAAAAAATAAATTAGGTGCGAACATTATATTTTTTTTTTTTTCCATTTATTGGGGTTAACAAACAGTTTCACAATAAGGATTATATTAATAACATAATGTGTACTTAGGTAAGTAATTGTGAAACCAACACCGTTAACCACGGATTATAAAATAGTGAATAAGTTAAAGAAACGTGTTCCGATTTATACAAAACTTAATTAGTAACAATGTAAAAGTAACTAAGTAGTGTTAAGGTGCAGTGTTGATTTCAGATTTCAAGACAGAATTTCTAAAAGAATTAACATTAGTACTAAATAGATCCAAATTAACGAAGAACTTATTATAAACGTCAAGTAATCGAGACATTGGTGATCGTTTACCTACATTTGTTCGAGATTGTCTTATAGCAAATAGTTTAGGTGTGCGACAGGCTCGCATACGCGGTCTGAGAGGCACTTGATAACATATTTTATTCACAATATCAACACAATCGTACCTATCATTACAGAAGTTATACAACAACATTGCCTGTAAGTGTAGTCTTCTCGCTTTAAGATGAGTTAATTTATATTGTCGTAACAGTTCCGCGTAGGTCTTGGAGGTTTTGGAGCCAAAAACAGAAGGACTACATTGACATTTTACCGGCTGACTAACAGTGGATCAACCACGACCTTATCCGAGTGGATACACATGATATGTGCAGATGGAGCACATGAGTATGTGCTCTGGTTACCACAGAACAATTGAATTCTATTGTGTCTGGGCCCGAAAGCGTATGTGTATCTACAGCAGTATTATTGCAGTTGTGAAAACGAGACGCGTGTAGCGGCGAATATACTCGCGTCTCTTTTCCACAACTGCAATAATACTGCTATAAGAGCTCATAGTTAGGGGGCAGGAAGCAGAGTGGTCTATATTCTATTGTTCCTACAGTAAAAAATCTGTTGCCGACTCCAATTTTAATGACTAAAAGAAAACAGTGTTGTGTCACTGGTTCGTGTCGAACACCGGCCCCACTACCAGGGTGCCAAGTGCGAGTTTCATTCGCCATTCGTTAACGTTTACGTAAACGAGAATTTGTATGGCAAAATGTTAACTCTTCTCGTATGCCGCCAGGAAAAGCTGCTGCAATGCCATACTAATTTTCGTTTTCGTAAACGTATTCGAACGAATACAGATAGTAAACAAAACTCACACTAGGCACCCAGTATCAGAAGTACCTACGGTCTCCACTTGACTTCCATTAATAGATCGAAGGTACACCAGCATTGGGGACATAAAATGAGTTAGTGATGATTACAACGACAAAATATTGGATAATGCCCATCTTATCATAGAAAGGAGAGATAGGCAGAGAGAGTCCTTACTATTTAGAGAATATGGTTTAGAATCCAATATTAGAATAGAAGTGTCTCAATTTTTAATGTGTAAGTAACCTTGAAACCGATTTCTTGTTAAGATCCGGTGCCTACCTATCGGAGCAGATCTTCCATGCGAAATCTTTACAAAAGTTGAGTTTCCATCGCCGCCGTACCACGTCCGTCAGATCTCGCGCACTTTATATGTAAATGTCGCGAGTAAATAAAGCAAAAGACCGCGTGGTGTCGCCGCGGCCGCGCGGCGGTGCCTTTGCCGCGACATTTGCATCAGAGATACTTACTCGCTTTTTTTGAATAACAAGTCTATGTTACAGTGGGAGCGTACACTCTTTCATTTTGCACAGGAAGGAAGTTCGAAATTAGAACAGGTCTTTTTTTGACAGTGTAGAACTCGTCGCCCGATGCTATGTTGGTTTTTTTTAAAACCGCATGGCTATGTTGGTTTTTTTAAAGAGAGTTTGCTAATTGCCTCAGACGGCATTTTCAGCTTCACCGGGCTTTTATTGGGGCGGCGAGAAACTTAAAGGGTTCCTCAAGCCGTGTGAAACGAATCACCTTCGGAGAATCTAGAGGGAACGGCATTACGCACTAGTGCTTGTCCCCGTGCCACTAGATTCTCCGAGGGGTTCAGATCGGATCGGTTTATATGGAGACAAGACACGTCGAGTCGTCGTCAAGTCACGAGTTTGTGTCTCAATCTCATTGCAATAAATAAACACACAACAGAGTCAGAAACAGCACAGCTTGAAATAGAGCCGACAACAGTTGCAATGCAACACAACGAACGACATGAATAGCACCACAGCAAATATGAATGCCGATGGAGAATCACCGCGGCTGTCCACCGCTCTAGACATGACGGCCAATCGGGCAGCATGCGGAGCAGACACGAAGCAGACGCGAAGCAAACGGGACGCAGAGGCGCAGCACATGCGAAGCGTTTCCTTGGGAGTTGAGATCTGAACCTGTGTTTGTTTGAGACCGGTGAACGGCTTCTCTCTTTATGAAATTAGGTTTATATTAAAAACATGTGTTTATTTCAAACTAGCTGACCCGGCGGACTTCGTGCCGCTTTGACAGTTTCCATCATTGAGTTAAATATATATCAATGGTTTCCATGACAACAAAACAAACAAAGCAATTTGTATTGGAAAATTAAATTGTCGTTTTTAGTATTTCATTTAACATATATTTTTTTAATATAGCCTATGTTACTCAGCGCTAATGTAGCATTCTAATGGTGAAATAATTATTTAAATCGGTCCAGTAGTTTTTGAGTTTATTCGTTACGTACATACATACAAAAATACAAAGGTTTCCTCTTTATAATATTAGTATAGATAAAGGGGGGTGATTTTGAATTTTACCGGTGATCGCGAAGTTAATAGTGACATGAAATACATTTTGCATTATATACAATTTGATTATTAAGATACTTACCTCACATGAGTAAATGTGTAAATTTACTCATGTGCTTACATACCGTTTGAGAATGTTCTGTGTCAAAAATAAAATACCAGTGACTTTGAATAGGAGAAAAAGAAGCACTCGTAATTGTTATTAATATCATTTGTGTAAGAATTTGTCACCGCACCAGTTCAAAAACCGCCCACCAGGTAACAGCTTAGAACCGGTGGTGCCGGTGCCGTGACTAGGTGGCTTTTTTTGTAGTTTGCTGATTGCTACAGGCGGCATTTTCAGCAACACCGGACTCTTTTAGGGGCGATGAGACCCTTTAAGTTTTTCATCGCCCTTTCGCATTCCTTTACAAGATTTTCCGAGGAGTTCGGATCGGATCGGGGCTAGGTGGGGCTACTACAACCCAATACAAATAGAACTTCAAACTAATATTGAAAGCTCGCGCTCTCTGCGCTCAATGTGCCCCGCGTCCGCGCACCTTGTTGCCCGTTTTTCGCCTTACAGCCGGCACCGGCGCAGGCGCAAAGGGGCCGCCCTCAATTATTCACATTATTATTTTCGCTACGACTCGCAAGTGATGCGTATCATACCGAACCGTCCCCAATTAATGCCGTTCCTGCTATCAATACCGCGAGCTTGTCAGTCTTGTTGATGTAAATAAAAAAATAAAGTGAACTGAACTTTGGTATATTTTTTCGAGAGTTTGCTATTGGCCTCAATCAGCCTTTACAGCGTTAGCGGACTTTATTGGGAGCGACGAGAAATTTAAAGGGTTCCTCAAGCCGTGTAATCGAAACCCCGTCAGAGGGTTTCTAAAGGGAATGATGGCATCAAGCAAACGTGTTCCCGTCCACTACTAGGTTCACCGAGGTAATCGAACCGATTATTATCAAAAACCTAGGAGGATACAGTGCTACACACGAAGTTATAAGCCCCCCGATCCGATCCGAACCCTTCGGAGAATCTAGTAGGGCACGGGGACGCGCACTAGTGCGCGATGCCGTTCCCTCTAGAAAACCTCCAAAGGTGATTCGTTTCACACGGCTTGAGGGACTCTTTACGTTCCTCGCCGCCCCCAAAAAAGCCCGGTGAAGCTGAAAATGCCGTCTGAGGCAATCAGCAAACTCTCTCAAAAAAAAAAAACACGAAGTTATTTATATATACTATTAATAAAGTGATAACGGTCTGAACAAATGGTCCAATTTTAAAAGTTCTTTCACTCGTAAAATGCTACATTTCTTGCGGGTAGTTGCGGGTAACATAGGCTATATTTTATTTGAAAAAAGAGTTTTTTTAAGTCTTAAATCCACGCTGACGAGTGTCGCGCGTAAAGTGCTAGTCATGAGATATGTTTGGTGGCAAGTCCTATACCTACCTAAGAAATCAGTTGGCACAGCGGGTAAGGTTTCGGTGGATGAACAAAATATATCTGTAACACCTGCGCGATTCGAAAGGCAGCGCAGCGCCTCCTGAAGGCAAATGAAGAGAGTTGAAACTTTGCCCTACAAAAACTCGTTTAGGTTACGATGATCGGATCAAACAACGAAACTCGCACAACGGTGACTGACAAACGAGGTTTTTAATTCTACCATACAAGTTTTCGTTATCGTTAACGAATAGTCAATAAGTTTGACGTGTAGTTAGTAAGCCTGAGGGTGCCTATTAGGTACTATTTCTTTGCTAAGTTTTATTTTACTATTTCAAGTACATACAAAAGATAGAAAACATACAAAAACGTTATTAAGAGTTCATTAATATGGTGTATCCGTGTCAAATTACAAAAAGAAAACGAGAATTTGTAAAAGGCGCAGCTTCAATGCCATTCAATTTTTTACAAGATCGAGCGAATGGAACAAGCTATAGGCACCCTGAACAATGTTTTAGGCATACCTTTTTAGGTAGGTACCCGACATTGTATTTATAATTAAACGTTATAGTTTTTATTTTGTTGATACATCGCATCGCGTATCGCGTTAACTCCTGAAATCTTTCTATGAGCAATGTTGAAGATTGACAGAGATCACAAACCTTAACTTTTCTCTGGTCCTCTAATCTAATTTTAAGAAATAACTTTTGAATTGATACAAAATATAAAAGATTCCAAAGCGAGGAAGCTCTTTACTTTTATTTTATCTGATGGTAACGTAAGTGACAATAAGGCCAAAAGTAGAAACGTTTTTATAGCACTTTTTCGATATCAAAAAAACAACAAATTCAACATGTATAATTTATTCCATAAAAATACAGGCAGAAGCTCATCGCCACTTATACATTAACTGCAGGATAACTTTTCACCCTAACATTAATTTTACATGAACATGCTCCATTCAGAAGCCTGAACCACTGAGGAACTTGGCTATCTTATATCTAACAGTCGGAACACATCAATGCTTAGGTGTGTTATAAATGGAAATAAAATAAAAAACAAAGTTCGCTGCTTTAATTCAATAGTGGCACATCACCAAATCTGTGAAATTTTTGGTTATGTTATATATGTATGTATATATGTATAAATGTTATATATCACAAATTACGTCGATTAGAATAGAAGAATGAATTTTTATTGACCACAAACAGATTGTACAGTAACATAGGAAAAAAAATAAAAAAGTTTACAGATAGGTACATAAGTAGTAAAACATAAATTTTAGTGTGGCCAACTAGGCCCCAGCCTCAGCATAGGCTACAACGACAATAGCCGCTGCAGCGCTGGTATTCTGGCGGGACCTAGAGGTCGATACGACACGGAACAAAAAACATAAATAAAAACTATTCAAAATACAACATTACAAACATTATGGTATAAACAATAAAACAATACAATAACAATAAATCAAAAACAAAGATCGCACGCCACAAGAACTTTATAAAGCTCGGCTGAAGGACAGAGATGCCTTTGCCTGACATAGTGACAAACAGATAAAATAAACATAAAATCAAAACCAATGTCTGTCACCTGCCATCACTGCGGCTGTCAATGTCATCGTCTGCGCAGCAAACATTAACATTTCAAAAAAACCTCAGAGAGATCAGACAAAAACCCAATGAAGCAGTAAGTGAGCCGAACATCAAAGGGGCAATGTCCGCCCAGACAGTGCCGGAACGCAATCCTCAGCAGTCGTATAGCCTGAACGTGAGAAACTCGAAAGTAAGTCCGATGAATTTTGTAACGAAATAAGATATTTTTTGAGGTGGCGTCTAAATGTGTCAACCGTTTTCAGGTCACGCACTGGTGGAGGGAGGTCGTTCCAGCACTTCGAGGCGGCAAATCTAAATGAACCACGGAACGCCATCGTTCGATGCTTTGCCTTCACAAAGATGTTAGTACTGCTTCTCTTTGGGTACCTACTCTGATCACATGCCCGTACTAGCTTATCACAGAGATATTGCGGCCTTTCCGCTCCTAACACGCCAAACAAAAGAGTGGCGAGATGAAGCCTCCTACGCGCCTCCATCTTCATTATGCTCGCAGCATTCAAAAAGGGAGTTATATGTGATCGAGGAGGCACATGAAAACAGAAACGCGCGCAAGCATTCTGGACGCGCTGGACAAGCTTGCTTGTCTTAGACATTAGGCACGGACCATATACAGCATCACAGTAATTTAACCTTGACAAGATCAGTGCCTCGCACAGTGTGACTCTCAGCTCCTCGCTTAAATAGGGTCTAATTCTATATAATAGCCTTAATCTATAAAAACAATTGCGTGAACACTCCGCAACATGGCTTTCAAAGTTGAGGTTTTCATCCATGGTCAATCCTAGATTTCTGACTCTATCCACACGTTCTATTTTCTCACCATTTAAAAGTACATTAAGAGCAGTATTGTTAAAGTGACTGACATTCTTTCTGGTACCAATTAATAATAATTTTGACTTCTTTGGGTTGAGAACTAAACAGTTTGAACTGCACCAAGTAGAGATTTGTTTTAAGTCCTCGTTTACTTTTGTTACAGCCCAATCATAATCTGCACATTTAAAAGGAAGATACAGCTGAAGATCATCTGCATACAAATGGTATTGCCAGTGATTGATTCTTTCCGTGATGTCAGCGCTGTACAGAATGTACAGTATAGGTCCCAAGATGGACCCCTGGGGCACCCCACGAGTCACAGGCAATTTGGTAGAACGCAGTCTGGACCCATCCGCTGCGGTCAATTCCACACACTGCTGTCTTTTCCCAAGATAACTCTGGAACCACTTTATTGTGCTTGCATCTACTCCATAGTAAGCCAGCTTGGACAGCAGAAGATCAATATTTATGGAATCGAATGCGCGTGAAAAATCAAGCAGCAATAAGACATTAAGGTTACCCTGGTCCTGGGAAGCTAGAATATTATCCACAACGTCAGCGAGAGCAGTTGCTGTACTGTGGCCGCTGCGAAACCCTGACTGCCGTTGAGGAAGGATATTGTTTAGTTCAAGATATTTGGTTAGTTGCTCACAGACAATTTTTTCCAACACCTTGGATATACAAGGTAGTAGACTAATTGGACGGAGGTCGTTCATGGCGGCTGGGTTGTTATTTTTTGGTAAGGGTCTAACCACAGCAACCTTCCAGCTGTCAGGAAAAATGCCCTGGACTATTGATTGATTGATTATGGTGGTGATCGCTCTCAACGTTTGTGGCAAGGTCAACAGTATCATGTCTAAGGACAAACCATCGTAGCCCTGAGCATTAGACTGAAATCCTTTGATGGTTTTTAGCACTTTGTCCTCCGAAACTGTGTGTAGTGAGAAACTTGTGGAACCATATCTATGAAACTCAAAAAATGTGAGTTGCGACAGTGACTCACGCCCCTCGCCCGGAATATTGAGGAAGTGCTCATTGATTAGGTGGGGGTCATTAAAACCTGGTGGAAGATCCGCTTCCTTCCTACCATTTACCATCACATTGTTTTTAAGATTTTGCCATAATTTTTTAGAGTTTTTATTATTGCTATTTATATGCTTATCAAAAAAACATCTTTTTTCCCTATCAATAGCTTCCACTACAAGGTACTTCATAGTCTTGTAAGAATCTTTGAAGGCCTCTCTTTTATGTAACTTAAATTGTTTATGATAGCTATCTCTAATACTCATCATTGATTTGATAGAATCAGTTATCCATGGGTGTGATGGATGCTTAAATTTCTGTGTTTTTATTGGAGCATGCAAATCAAACAATGTGATGCCTTAGCAATTAGCAAAAGTCTCAACAAGAATATTTATGTCATTAATTTTATAAAAATTATCCCAGTTTATGTTATCGAGGTCCTTATTTAACTGATCTACAAGAATATTCCTTAAAGGCCGATTATCTTTAGTCTTAATATAAAAAAGGTTATTTTGCTTTGAACTGTTACAAAAACAAAAATTTCACAGATTTGTTGATGTGCCACTATCGAAATAAAGCAGTGAGTTGTGTTATATTTAGGTAGACAAAAATATTATGTAAATAGATACAAATGTTTACTATAATTCGGTAAGAAGTTGGCTTTTTTTTTTAAACACTGCAAAACTTAATCCTTTTTTCTCTATGTGCTAGCATGTGGATAGGCCTGAGCCCGTTTATAGTCTGTTGAAGACACCACACTACCACAACCAACAAATCACACTCCAGTCGGTCCGAAAGTCCTTCACATCACATCACATCACATAACACACTGGCAGCCACGGTTCACACGACGTCGCAGTACCTGGCGACCAGCTCGCGATAGTAGCCGAACACCAGGTCGCTGGCGGCTCGCGCCCGCGCCAAAGCCTCCTTGTACGTGTCTTCACTGAACACACCTTCCGTGAAACCTGATAAGAACAAACAGTTTCAGTACCTACTTTCTATTTTGCAATGTTATATTTATAACTAGGTGACCCGACAGATGTTGTCCTGTCTAAGTTTGATTAAACATATAATATGCATGTTTTATACATATAAACCTTCCTCTTGAATCACTCTATCAATTGCTGAAAACTGCATTAAAATCCGTTATATAGTTTAAAAGATCTAAGAGTACAGACAGCGGGAACGACTGTTTTATACTATGTAAAGATGGTTTAGGCTTAAAACTCTTTGTCACCCACTTTCTCTACATAAAAATAATCTAATCCTTATTTGCTATTCATACTCTCACCAATTGGTAACAAAGTATATTATTTTCATTTAAGATTTTATTAGTAAATCTATCTATTTTAAATAAGTGCATAATGCAAAAAAAATTAACATCTGGGAGGTGGACTGAAATTATCAAGCCTACTTTTTAGGCTAGGTTGCAATGCAGACCCCAGTCCTCATATAACTTTAATAAAAGTACTTTTCTAAGCTTAGCCAAGTTTTGTGGAAGAATTTAAATATATTTTTTATTTATACACACTTGAATCTAGCACACATAGCAGAATTTCGTTCAAACGACTTTAAAATCTCGATTGACTGGATGTGAATACAAAAATGGTTTCAACAACTAAATCGCTACGACATCGTAACGGTTCTCATTACGGGAAACAGGCGACAGATCGTAAGTAATTTGATTGGCAAATAACACTAAAAACCACTGACTAGTAAGTAGACTTTTCTCCCGGCTATCAAACACGAAGGTCATGGTGGCGCGCGCGGCCGCCAGCTGCGCGCGCGCCGGCTCCAGCTGCACGTCGCCACACTCGTCCACCGCGCACGACACCGCCGCGAACACGCAGCGCAGCGACACGCCCGAGTTCAGCAGCGCGAGGCAGCAGCAGTTCAGGCAGCAGGAGAGCAGCTGAACAAACGTATTTTTGAGCAACAGAGCGCTTGATTCTTCATATGTCATTCTGGTGAACGGGTGCCGCCTGTGGAGGCTGGTCTGCTCTTGCATATTTTTATTATTATCAACAATCACTCAACCGAAAATTTTACAGTTTTAGCAATGAATTATATTCAATTGGGGGTTAATGTTACTCGCGTCCGTAGGTTTACCCTTGAGACCCTACACGTGACCCCTGGGTGGTGCTAAATGAGTGACACTGTCTGAGTGGTAGAGCCACGCTGCATTGCAGTACGAAATGGGCCGGCTCGCCCGGCGTAATACCACCCTCTCACAGAACATCGGCGTGAAACAATGGCACTTGTTGCTGTTGTGTTTCGTCCGGTGAGTAAAAGTACCGGAGGCCCATCTCTCACCCCTCCCCCTTCCCAATTCCTACGCCCTCCTCAAGATCCAACTCCTTCGTCAAGGCCGACAATGCATCTGCGATTACTTCAGTATTGCGGGTGTCCATGGGCGGCGGTGATTACTATCCATCTGCCCCCCAACCGCCTAACACTCTCGCTTTCGATCGCTTTCGATCGCTTTGAAGGCGAGGCCCTCGCCTCGCTTTCTAATATAATATCGAATAATATCGAAAGCTATAGCCTATAGCTTTCGATATTGCTTTCATATTGCTTTTGACAAGATGACGCCTCTTCCTGGCCTCGCCTTCAAAGCGATCGAAAGCGAGAGAGTTAGGCGGTCGACCCCCAGGTGACCAGCCTGCTCGTTTGCCTCCTTTTAACATTAAAAAAAAATCTATTCTATTCTGTATGACACTGTGGAAATTGAAATTGGTATTAGTATTGGTATTGGTATCTGATTGGTCTCTAATATAGGGCATTTTCCAATATTATGACACTTTAAAGAAAAAAAGAAATTTTAGTGGCCTTGTTGTGTTTCTTGCTGGTTCTCATGTGTACAAACCGATGAAATTTTGACATTCATAAGATCTATTTGTAGCCTAAACTGGAAAAAGATTTTGAATAAGTTAAAATCTCACCCCTCCATAGTCCTCCAGCTCCTGTATGGTGATGGTGATACCAGTACGTGGGTACAAGCTACCCAACACAGCGGTCTCACAAGTTTGACGTATTATATTCTCTTTGTACCTATAATAATATAAAAAAATTTATTACTATTTTTAATTTCAAATAATATAATTAAACTATAAGAACAAAAGTACTAGGTGCCTTATAAATAAACATAGTAAAGCTTGAAATACATATTCTGTCTTGTGTTTCCTTTATGTAAACATCTTTTCCGACAATTAATTAGACTAAAACACAGTATATTAATTCAAAGCTTATACTCTGTTTATTAGTACCAGGGTAAGAGTAGTATGTTATAACTATGTTTTTGTTTTCTAACGTTGTCTAAACACTACACATTTAAATGAAAAAAATCTAAACACTACATACACATTTAAATGAAAAACTAAATGGATGTAATTGTGTATATTCAACATTTTATTGTATAGTGATGTTTTAAGACAATCATAGGGTCTGTGGTCACAGGGAGACTGCATTTATTTTTCATATAATGTGACCTTTGTCTTTTTCTGACCACTGACTTTAGATAGTAAAATATGGGATTTTTATGTACACACCTATCAGCAACTGAAGGTTTGCCACTTTTGCTGTTATATAAAACTTCTAGGGTGGATTTTTCAATGCTCTGGCTCGTCGTTTTAATATCTAATGGTCCATTTACACTCACGACCGCCACTGTGTCCCCTGTAAACAAAAGTAAACAATTTTATAACCTACATTCTGTGACCAATAAAGCAATTAATATTAAACATAGTAAAATCATGCTAAAGCAACTCAAAGAAAACTGGATAAAACCTAAAATACTAGTGGTTGAGCGAGAAAATACAAACTATGACGAAAATAAGCGGTATGCCTTACCTTGAGATAAAATTGCTGAACCATCCGATTTACTTAAAAAATTCAATTCACATTTCATTGGTTTAAGTTTAAAATCCTCTAGCTTAGTTTTTTCTATACCCATGATTATAGAAAATAGATATTGATAGGTTGAAAAAATTATTCAATAATATTCAATTTCAAACTCTTTTGACCAAAAGAACAGCTTCAGGCTTCAGAGTTCAATATCCGTAAAAAGTACTTTGTGACCAACTTCAGACATAAATGCTTCCAGTAGAGACATTACTTTTTACCTTTTTTTAGTGTCTTTTCCCTTGAAGGACAGCAAAGGGGTCAGAGTTATGCAGTATGTTAGTCAGTTTTATCATCCGAAATATTTAATTTTGAGAAAAGATGAAAAAATATTACACTTTTAAAATAAAAGCAAAACCAGTTTACAAGTAATAGTTTGAAGTTGGTTGTAACTTCGTGGCTTAAGACTCGTACCTACTGACGTAATAATCATGTAATAATAAAAAAAACAGTAAATGTCAAAGTCAAGTTGGTATAGTAATGTCTAAATTACTGTGTATCGATATATCTTATCGCTTTGCTGAAGAAATAATCATCAGCTCATTTATGTCCCCACTGCTGGGGCACGAGCCTTTCCTATAGATGGATAGGGAGATGCGGATTGGTGATTGTTAACGACAGCTAATGCAGCCGGAATCAACGGCTTAACGTGCCTTCGGGAGGAGCTCGAGATGATACATTTTTGGTCACCCATCCGATGACCGGCCTTTGCGAAAGTTGCTTAACCTCAGCACTCGTAGACCAGGCGCGTTAACCACTGCGTCATCGAGCTCCTGGGAAGAAATAATATAGATTACCTAATGAACATCACAGTATCATAATTTGATTAATAATGTGATGACTATTAGTAAAAAAAATATATAATTACTAAAGTTCATGATTTATCTAGTTTTTGTCATTGCTAAGGGTGTATCAACTGTTTATCTGGAAACTGGAAAGTTGATGAAAGAGGTTTATCTAACTCTTTGCTAGTCTTTGTTTGTGTACCGCATAACATCTTGGGGAGGCACTCATAAAAATGGTTTTTTAGTATGAATGTCATACTAAATTTAGAAAAGGCACGGAGAGCTATTTTAAAAGCGCATTTCGTCCTTTCTATTTCCCTACAGCAAAACTTCTTGCTGAATGTGATGTCCTTTCTGTTCGTCAGTTGTTCGTACTACTAACTGTAATAAAAAGCATTCACTAACGCCCTATAACCCTGCACTCCAAACCAGCCAAAGGCGAGCCAACATTGTTTGACCCACTGAGCTATTTCGTACAGCTCACTCCCATAGATTTTTTGCTTTCTTGGAAGTTTTTTTATAATAGGCTTAACCTAGCCCTTGCTATTTATCCTATGAATAAGATTAAATGTAAGAAAACCGTACAAAATTGGTTAAAAATAAAAACATTTTATGATGACACAGAAAATCGATTAGTAGTTATTACTTAAGCTAGTCCAATACAAAACATGCTAGATAAGCAAAAAATACCAATCGAATGTTATCAAAATTAATTTATTGTAATTTAATTATACATTAAGTTAGCACTTAACGTTTAATTAAATAATTGAATTTGTTTAATTTAATTATTGTTTCGTTTTCCATAATATTATTTGCACTATTATCATATATACTAACACAGTGCAAAATGATATAATGACAAATAAAATTATGGATTAAAAATATTATGAACTTGATTCATTATGACCAATGAAATTAGTGACAATAAGTTTCTGTAATTTGATAATTATGGCAAATAACTGCATAAATAAATATATAATAAAAACGTCATTTCTATTGAAATTATGGCAAACAGACTTATTGCATTTAAAATTTAGGAAAATATTAATAAACTCTTTAAATGACTTCATTAAATAATTAAGAATTAAATTAAAAATAATTTCTAAAAATAAGTAAAGCAAGTTTTTTAATTTTTTTTATTTCAAATTTATGTTTAATCAAATTTGTAAGACTAGTTAGGATTAGTTAGGCTTGTAACCAGTTTTGTAGACCTAATAATAAAAAAAATTCTTGTGTAATGGTTCACTGTGATTTGGCTAAAGTTATGTTTTTAAGCAGTTGATGCTATGAATGTTTTGTCTTTAACTGTAACTCTGCTTCAAAATAAGGGAGGTGCTACATCAACATCTCTCACTGATCGCTTTCTATTTTAAAAATCATAAGCTATCCTATCGAATTATCGCATCACATCACATCGCATTCAAGAATATCGACAAACAGAAGTATCGATAATTAACACCATCCCTATCGATAAATTGATATTTTGTTGACGTTGTATATATTTTGATATTGTGTGCATTGTGTGATAGTGAAACGGTGTACATATTATTTATTTAATATATTACGCTAACACTATTTGTTATTTAAAAAGTGGCTTATATGAATAATACAAAATGAAGAACCGTTTTACTACTTACGACATAATATGCATGGTTACAGAACTGCAAAGGTAAGGTTATGTTTTTGTTGTGCTGTTTCTATTTTCACTATCTACATGAAATTGACCCTTTGATATAATATTCTTTTATCTTTTTGCTAATACAAAGTAAATTTTTTGCTATGAAGTTGTTGTAGAAACAACATTTTTTAAAATTTAATTTATATTCATGATTACGACATTGCTTCAAAGTATCGAAACTCAACGTTTACAAAACGTATTTATTTAAAAATAAATAATTGATGGCATTATACCACTATGGTCGGAGTTTGGGAGGTCGGATGGCGATCACGCAGGCAGACTTAGCAAATTTCGCAATGCTGGGCAATATGATTGGTGACTAAAATAAAATTACTCTATTTCCCCTTATCTTCGAATCTAAAGGCATGTGTCACTTTTATCGTTACCTCCTGGCTGGGTCAGGTGGGCGTTTAATTTTTTCACTGTATTTTATAAATATTTTATTAATATTTACTCCTTGTTCCTCTTCGCTAATTGCTTGCTCGGGCTCCCTCCACATTCAATGTTAAAAAGACAATGTTAATGACATTCTGTTTATTTAGATTGATTGGCATGCGTGTCAACCAAGTGTATGACATAGACAATCGCACATATGTTATACGGCTGCAGCGTTCGGAGGAGAAGAGCGTACTACTTCTGGAGTCTGGGAACCGATTTCACACCACACAGTTTGAGTGGCCTAAGAATGTGGCACCTTCCGGATTTACTATGAAAGTAAGTTATAATAACAAAAGTAGGCTGCAATGGTTGCTTGTTTCTTTTTACTTTATATTTCTATTCAAACTTTTTATACCTGTTAAATAAAAAAAAGCCTGCTATTAGCCTTTCTAGTAATTTAAAAATTTATTTAGTTGATCTTGTTTTGTAATGGCTGACTGAACATTATTTAAATTCACAATATGACATCAAATCTAGGCTAGATTAGAAAGTTATACAAGTTTGAAAGAGTTTTATCCTCTTTCATTTTGTATTTAAAAGATGAAGTAGCTTACTCTGTCGACAGGCAGAGACAAAACATTATTCATTCTTTACTTTTCTTAGTGGAAAACCTTACATAATAACAACTTTATTATTAACTTGTAGTTTTAAACAACATCAAACAGTTCTTGCAATTTACATAAAACTTTACATAAAATTGCAAGATTTTGTGTTAAGTCACAAAATTTTTGCTTGAAAAAATATATAGCAAAGAAATCATCCTTTTTCATATTATGAAAAATGCTGTTATTTTTTTTCGTTTTGGAAATTTTGGTCCAATAGATATTGTTGAATATATTGATAAGTTGTGTCCTTTTCTGGAAAGATACACATTTTTACCAAACTAAATAGACTCTTAAAAAATATCCTTACAGTTACAGATAGCTTGTATTATCCCATTGTTGGGCAAAGATTTAACGATTACATGATTTCACGATTTAACACCAACCTCACGATTCACTATCAGTGTAGAGGAATAAGTAGGCAATTACTACTTATTCCTCTACACTGATGATGATGATGATGATCTTATTACTCTATTTTTTCTTTGTTACAGTTACGTAAACATCTTAAAAACAAGCGTTTAGAGCGGCTTGTTCAGCTCGGTGTTGACCGCATTGTGGACCTTCAGTTTGGTACCGGAGAAGCAGCTTACCATGTGATACTGGAATTATATGACAGGGGCAACATCATATTAACTGATTACGAGTGGACTATATTAAATGTACTAAGACCTCATGTTGAAGGTGATAAAATTAGGTAGGTTGTTCTTTGTGACAAGATAATTTTATTTAATAGAAAAATGTTATTGTGTAGAAAGAAATAGTAAAAGATAGAAACATTTTGAATAAAGTTTGAGTAGAACCGGATAGTAAAGGAGTCTTATTTGCATTGTATTGCTGTGTTCTGCAGGCTTATTACCACTCCCTGCGGGTTTGAAAGGTCCAGTGAAATAACATAGACTTATACAGGCATAAGAACTGATATTAATATTTATTGCAGTACACTGACAGATAACAGTCAATACATGTTTAAATAGCTTATGAACTGATTCCATAATATACAAATAATACTTTTGTAAACTCAAACAACATTCAGAAAACTGATTTTGCACAATTTCACATTGCAGAAGAAATAAAAATGTGGTTTGTAAATAGGTGATGAGCTTATATTCTATGTCATGGTTTTTCCAGGTTCGCAGTCAAAGAGAAGTATCCTCTAGACAGAGCAAAAACGAACTACAATGCGCCCTCTGGTGAGGCTCTTGAACAAATATTGTCAAACAGCAAACCCGCCGATAACCTGAAGAAAATCCTCAATCCCAATGTTGGTGAGTGCCAAGTGCTATTAAAACAAAAAATATATTCTAAACAAAATAAAACAAAAAACACTAGTTGATATAGGCACTTATCAGTTGTTTCAACTGCCTACCTAATAATTTATAATAATAATAAAAAAATTAAAAGACTAAATAATATAGCTAATTATATATTATGCAATCATATTAAAATTCCGAAAGTAAAGAGGTTATAATACTATCCCACTGCTGGGCAAAGCCATCGACATCAAGATCATTACAATTGATGGGTATTGGCGTAATCACCACGCTTGCCAAATGCGGGTTGGCGATAACAAACTCGGGCTATGCATCGGATAGTCCGAAACACTGCCCAACTTGGAATTTGAACCCAAGACTTCCGAATATTAGACTGAACGCGTTGCCACTAAGCCACAGAGGCGGGAAATAATATACAATCTTGTTTTCTGTTAAAAGAATTCGGACCCGCTCTAATAGACCATGTGTTACTGGAGAATGGTCTGGCAGGCAACATGAAGGTGACCCCTGACCCCAATAAGGGTTTTAACATAGAGAGGGATCTGGATAAGCTAGTCATAGCGCTGAAGCAAGCGGAGCAGTTGATGGATGCTGCTAAAACGGAAGTCTCGAAGGTAAGATTTGTAATAATCTGAATTTTCTGGTGATAATAGTTTTGACAGCAACAAATAACACCCAAGTAAAATAATTTGAATTATGTTATTCTTAAAATAATATGACAATGTTGATATTGAATTTATCTATTATACATCACTAGTTTTTTTTTTTGTTTGAAAATTACACTTTATTCATTTAGATAATTATTCAACCAGTATAACCAGTATAACCAGTAGGTTTATTCAGGAGATTACAAAATTTTTAATTTTTAAAAGTTTCGGCTTAGACTACTTTTTCAGTACACGATTGCTCCGAAAGTATTTGTGAAGATGGTTTGATAGATTTATATAGTCAGAGCCAAAGATGACAATCTAAAATGTTTTTTTATATGAACATTATCCGAATATCAACCTTATGTCAATGACTGTCGGGTACACTTTTGATTGTCGTCTGAGAACAAAGCAAAGTGCATCTTAATGTCTTGTAACAAGGAACTCGAGGGCGCAGTGATTAACGCGCCCGGTCTGCGATTGCTGAAGTTAAGCAACTTTCGCAAAGGCCGGTCATCGGATGGGTGACCAAAAATATATCATCTCGAGGTCCTCTGGAATGCACGTTAAACCGTTGGTCCCGTCTGCATTAGCAGTAGTTAACCACCAATCCGCACTGGACCGCTTGGTGGTTTTATGGCCCGTTCTCCCTATCCATCCATAGGGAAGGCTCAGCAGTAGGGACATAAAATGAGCGGGTGTGATGTGATATGATGATTTTAAAAAATATGTTATTTTAAAAGCTCAAGACATGATATTTTTGAATTTGCCTAAAATGAATGAAAATAAAAATATTTATATGTGTCACATGAATTGGCCATAAACCACCACGCACAGAATATCGGCGTGAAACAATGGCACTCGTTGCTGTTGTGTTTCGTCCGGTGAGTGAAAGTACCAGAGGCCCATCTCTCACCCCTACCCCCTCCCAATTCCTACTCCCTCCTCAAGACCCAACTCCTTCCTCAAGGCCGGCAACGCATCTGCGATTACTTTGGTTTTGCGGGTGTCCATGGGCGGCGGCGATTACTTTCCATCAGGTGACCCGCCTGCTCGTTTGACTCCTTTTAATATTAAAAAAAAAGACGCGGGCCCAGTGCGGCACGTTAAATATTGCCAACTTTAGTAAACAAATGACAGTGCACCCTTATATCTTGTAACATGATTTAACTTCGTCGGCACCAGGGCTACATAGTCCAGAAGCGTGAGGAGCGTCCGAACACTGACGGCAGCGAGGGCTTCCTTCTCGCCAACGTGGAGTTCCACCCGCTGCGGCTGGCGCAGCACCGCGCCGCGCCCTGCCAGGAACACGACACCTTCGATAGAGCGGTAGACGAGTTCTTCTCAGCCTCGGAAGGCCAGAAGATTGACTTGAAGGTAGCTTGCAGGTTATATTGGTGTGACGAAATTGCGGTAGGATTCTGCCAGAATTTGACTGCATGGCGGTCGGACTTCTGCTGCCAAGCATTTATTTATTCCGGTTAACCATTTCCCACCACATTTTGAACTGTAGATGATTGAGATGAGGTTGAAAACCAATGAAATATTCAAACATGTTCAGTCTGTTAAAGATTTAAAAGATTAAGTGAAACTACAGGACATATAGGCACAAGAAATTAAGATTAAGGGTTGGCAACGCGTCCGAGATATCATTGATGTTGCAAGTGTCCATGGACTATGGTGACCGTTTTTCACTAACATAAAAAAATATTCCTTTTTTTAACAAAGAGGTGTATGATCTTTTTGATACAATCCCCAATACAGTCTAATGTTTTAATTTTTGTTATTGAATTATTATCTATCAATATATGAACAAGATAAATATTTTCACTCTTTTGATTTTGAGCAAGCTTCAACAAACTTCTTCCTATGGGGCATAGTTTAGCAAATAGGTGTTAAAATATTTTTTTTCACAAGCAATCTTTAAGGCCGCATCCTCTGGCTTACCGCATGGTATGATCCTGTATGTCAGCGGGGGCAGGTTCGAGCCCGCACTGACCACACATAATTGTTAATCAAGATTACAGTTGTTCTAACCACAATACCGATTATCAGACCCTCCAAGTGGAACGAGAAGCCATGAAGAAGCTGTCTAACGTTCGCAAGGACCACGAGAAGCGCGTTTCCGAGTTGGAGCAGGTGCAGGCCGGTGATCGGCTCAAGGCCGAGCTGATCTCCAGAAACGAGCAGCTTGTGGAACAGGCCAGGCTCGCCGTGCAGACCGCATTAGCCAACCAGGTGTGTAACACTGGCTGTTAGTTATAATATTTCTTTGAAAAAAGACAAAGTGATGATAAAATTCCATGAGCAGGATTTGAACTTTGCCTTTTTTCAAATTATAATTTGTTCGCAACAATATTAGCGTAAAATTATATTTAAATAATCATATAATATTTCCATTTATTCCTTACGGATGTCATGAGTATTTATTTATTTACATACACAAGACAAAATACATTTACAAAGTTATACAATAAAATTAGTAATTGTAATCTAGATCGTAATTCAAATATATGTGTACACCTAAAAACTAAATACTAAACGAGCTGGACGTATCTAATACCTTTAAACAAGCAATTCTTGTATATATAATCTAAATCTCGGAAACGGCTCCAACGATTTACATGGAAGTTTAGTATGCAAGGGGTTTCGGGGGCGATAAATCGATCTAGCTAGGTTTCATTTTTAGAAAACATTATAAAAAAATAACGAGCAAAGCTCGGTCATCCAGGTACATAACATGTTAACAGTGTAACTCCTAATGCAATGGAATAAGAGTACCGTATGTACTATTACTTTCTAATCAGTTTCGTTATATACTCCTATGTGATTTCTATGTCCATAAATAGCTTCGTTACATTTTTTTATTGCAACCAAGATGACATTACTGATATTCTGTCGAAATCCTTTCATTTCAAATGTTTTTTTTAAATTTATATAACCATATTCTCATTAAATTATAATGATCGTTTTTACAACTTTAACAATTTTACACAATTTTACAATTTTTACATAAACTTACACGCTTCTTCTATTTCTTAAATTAGCAGTTTTAATCACTTTTATAATAAACTCTAGCACATAATTTCTTTATTTCTTACATTTAATCAAAGCACTGACTGCCTTTACATTGATGAGACCCTCTATTTCACGCTCCAAGTCATATAGTTGAGCGTTAATGGGGCAATCGAATAACAAATGTATGTTCTCGTCATTGGTGTTGCATTCGCACAGCGGATGCAGTCGCTATCTATGCAGATATTCGGAGAACCCGCCGTGTCCGGTCAGCGCTTGTGTAGTGTGGTTATTATAGCTTATCTTTCTGACAGTGGTGTAGGCTACCATGGCATCTGTAAAGAAGATGGTTGCTTCAATTCAATTTCAATGTTTACATTAAAGCTGATCTTAGAACATCCACCCCACAGATGTCCTGGGACGACATCTCGCTGCTGGTGAAGACGGCCCAAGAGGAAGGCGACCCGGTGGCTGCCAGCATTCGGGAGCTGAAGCTGCGTACTAACCACGTGACCTTGCTGCTGGCCGACCCTTATCGGAGGGGGGATGACGGCGGCGAGGAGCTGGAGCCGATGCTGGTAGACATCGACCTGTCGCTTACAGCCTTCGCTAATGCCAGGAGGTATGTAGTTGGTGTTGAGTGTATTTATCTCTTGGATTAGGTGGAGTGACGAACTGTGCAGCTGGCAAAAGCTGGATGAGAGAAGCCATGCATCGTGCTCAATGGCTCAGTGGTGTGCACTTGAAGACACCCTTGTCTAGCAGTACAAATGTCTGTATTTATTTATTTATCCCATAGACTAGGTGGAGCGATGATTTTCGGAAGTTGATTAACAAGAGCTGGATCAGAGTAGCCAAGGGTCGAGTTCAGTGGCGAGCACTTGGAAAGACTTTGGAAGACTTGGTATTTGACACACACGCATTAATACTCTTTTCAAAAATTTCAAAAATGGAAGAGGAGCGGCCGATCTGCCAATGCCAAACCAAACTCACATTCTATATTTTTTAATTTTTCATTGCTTAGGATACAATCCGTGCAGCCTTAATAACATTAAGGTTGAATTTTGGCCACTGGGCGACCACTAGTTAATGTTAATACTCTATTAAGATATGTTCTATAAGATTTATATTGTTTATATGTATAAACAATATAAATCTTAATACAATGGAATAAGAGTCAAAACTAGTCTTACTGATAACTATGATTCCGCAGGTACTACGACCAAAAGCGCAACGCTGCTAAAAAGCAACAGAAGACCTTGGAGTCAGCGGACAAAGCGCTGAAGAGCGCCGAGCGGAAGACCAAGCAGACCCTCAAAGAGGCCAGCACCATCAGCAGCATCAGCAAGGCGCGCAAGACATACTGGTTCGAGAAGTTCCTTTGGTTCATATCCTCAGATAACTACCTGGTAAGTCTTGGTAAACTATCGGTTTGAAACTTTCCATTAGTGGACTTTAAATTGCAATAATCTATATATTAATATGTGGAGCATAAACTTTGTACCCCTTTTTACGAAAATGGTTTCATTGCTTAGGATACAATTCGTGCAGCTTAAAAATACCGTAAAGTTAAGGTCGAATTTCGACCACTGGGCGACCACTAGTTCAGTTAAACAGGCGTTTTACAAAATGATTTCTATTTACAGTCAACCACTTCGTATTTTCCTGAATTATATAAAGTTTCGTTGAAACCAGCTTATTGATTTAAAGAATTTAAGTTTAAAATGGGATACAAGGATAATGGGTGTAGACCTTCGGTGGTTTAGATCTCCGTTCTCTGAGCCAGAGGTCCCGGTCGTTTGTGTTCGGTGTTTTGTTGGAGGTATTCCTTGTTTGTATGCTTGGCTAGCATTCCCTATGGATGGATAGGGAGGACGGGCCATAAACCACCACGCGGGCCCAGTGCGGTGCGGTGGTTGTTAACGACTGCGAATGCAGCCGGGACCGACGACTTTATTTTTCTTCCAAAGCACGGGGGAGCTCGAGATGATTAAATTTTTGGTCATCCATCTGATGACTTTGTGGCTTTAACCTCAGCACTCGCAGACCGGGCGCGTTTCGCGCGACATCGAGATGATGATGAAAATAAGATGAGACACACACACACACACGCACACGCGCACACGCACACACAGACACGCACATGCACACGCACACACACATACCCTCACACACTAAAATAAAATACACGGTTAACGGGGGTACGGCTGAAAACCAGCTATGAGAAAATCTCAGTGGAAGCTGAGCCATTCTCCTTTGCCTCTTACCTTGTGTTAATTTTTAATGAATTTTTTTCGTCACAATTTTTTGAGGCATCAAATTATTTCATTATTTTGTTTCAAAATTAAATAAGCCACCGTCCGTCGTCAGATACTCGGCGGGCGCGACCAGCAGCAAAACGAGCTGCTAGTGAAACGGTACCTGCGCGCGGGCGACCTGTACGCGCACGCCGAGCTGGCGGGCGCCGCGTCGGTGGTGGTGAAGAACCCCACCGCCGGCGCCGTGCCGCCGCGCACGCTCGCCGAGGCCGGCCAGGCCGCCGTCGCGTACAGGTTGGTCAAATAAATAAAATAACAAATATATTTATTATTTAAAAAAAAAAAACGACGGGTTGCACTCTGGGAGTGCCGGCAGAAGTGAAAACTTGAATATTAACGTTGTGCATAAAAGTACTCTCATTTAAGTGGTAGAATACAATATTTATTTATTGGGCTATCGTACACAAACATGACAATTTATATTACATTAAAAAGTTATATTAAGTTATATTAAAAATTTATATTACGCCGCGCCAGCTGTCTACTCTCCATCCGTCTTACGAATTTTCGATCAGGTCACGTGTCCTGACGCGAGTTTAACATTTTTTACCCATTCCAAAAAAAGTGCACAACGCCGCTAAAGAAGTTTTACACTTCAAAAAAAGACAAAATTTTGAAAAATCCACAAGCGGGATTTGAACCCGCACCCCATGCCGGGTCAGGTGCACTACCGACTATGCTATCGTGGCTCAATCCAACTCGCCGAAATTAATCAACACTATCTACTCTTATTCTGTAAGTCAAAAAAGCCCTATTCGATGTCGACAACTACGTCATTAACATCCGATCTTAATATTTTTACAAATATTGAAAAGATCAGTTAAGAATTAGGCAAACTATATTTATTCTAATTTACATATAATTTTACGCAAATTTTGTTGCGAACAAATTATAAATTGTAAAAAATTGTAATTTGTTCGCAACTTCGCAACAAATAATCATAAATATATTTATTCTTATAACGCCTCGGTGGTCGAGTGGCAAAGCTCCCGGGTTCAATTCCCAGGACAGGCAAAGTATGTTTCGGATTTTTCTATTAGCCTCGGTTTGGGATATACCCGGCAAGCGAGTATGCCTTGTACGCCAACGACGGCAATGACCGACATACCTATAGGTTACAAAAACACAAAAGAAAGATATTTGGAAATTTTGGAATCTCTATTCTTGTTGCAAGATTTTACTCTGAAATGATTGCTTGGCGTACAGGACACGGCGACGCTTTGATGCTGTGGCGGTCAAAAAGTTAAAGCCCCTTACAAATAAATAAATTAAAAGTAAAAATCCTTTTTAAAAAACAAAATTTTATTTTAATGCGCTAAAAAAAAACTTTTAGTTTAAAACTTTTACTATCAACTTATAACGTAATTACACAATATGATATAAAAGGTTGTTGCGACATTTAAGTACTCATACGAGTACTTAAATACTTACTTAGATTGAAAAATTTAATAGTTAAAATCAATCACATTAAGTTATTTAATCGCGACAAGCTTTTATCTATACTATTATTATAAAGAAGAAACCTTTGTATTTTTGTATGTATGTATACATACATACAAAAATACAAAGGTTTCCTTGTTTCCGTTTTCCGGTTGTTTGCAACGACTAAACTCAAAAACTACTGCACCTATTTAAAAAAATATTTTATTTTAGAATGCTACATTAGCGCTGAGTAACATAGTCTATATTAAAAAAATATATAGTAAAAACGACAAGTTAATTTTCCAATATAAAATGATTTGTTTGTTTTGTTGTCATGGAAACCATTGATATAATATATTTAACTCAATGATGGAATCTGTCAAAGCGGTATGAAGTGCGCCGGGGCAGCTAGTATCATATAAACTGTGTAATGACAACCGAACTGAACATGTATACAAAATTTCAGCTCAATCGGTTGAAGATATCCGCTTCAAAATTGAGTTGCAAGATTCCACCCGAACAAACATACATACATACATACATACATACATTGCAAGTTAAATAAAAGCTTGTAACAAAGAATGAGCTTCGAATAGTTACTCCGTGTTTTGTTCCCGTCATGTAAACGTCCTTTCAAATTAGAGTAATAGAGACAACACGGAATTCGGAGCTTATTGTTTGTTTATTCGTAAGGCACTCAAACTATAATAATGTCCCCCAGCATGGCGTGGGAGGCCAAGGTGGTGACGCGCGCGTGGTGGGTGCACGCGCACCAGGTGTCCAAGTCCGCGCCCACCGGCGAGTACCTCGGCACCGGCTCCTTCATGATCCGCGGCCGCAAGAACTACCTGCTCACCGACCAGCTCTCCTTCGGGTTCACCTTCATGTTCCGGGTGAGTGCACTGCTCTGATAGATACGTGGTTATCTGAAGAAGTGGGAATGTTCGTCTGCCTGGTTGATGTGGCCAGGCTTCCATTTCGTGCACACGAGCTGGTCCGAGTAGCGATCTCGAGGGGCCCGATGCGAAAGGACTTGCGGGGCACGTGAGTTGCCCATAGTTGATTGCTATGTTCGGTGGTTCTCACTGAGCAGAACTCCAACATCTCCGGTACTAGTCTGGATAACTAGTAGAGGTGCCCGCTAGATGCAATACCTCCGGTCGAGCCAGCCGCTTAGGATTGTGGAACTGGCAAGGTGCCTGGATGGGTACTGAGAAGTGAGTGGGCTTACAACTCCGCCACCAAAGAGGACATTTGGTAGTCTACTTTAGAGTCGACGACCCGAGCAGTAGAAACTGCGAGTTGTGCTCTTAGTGCAACGAGAAGTGAGCGAGCTAACAGCTTTGGTGACCTATCTGGATATTAGGTAGTAGACTATACATTTTTTTTCTTATATTGACACGTCATAGTGACCACACGGATGGTAAGCAGCCGATGCAGTCCAAAATAATGAGAGCGCTCCTCACCGTGGAACAAACACGATAACAAGCGCACCCATTCATGACGGCCTGCATAAATGCCGTATCACGCCCCGCTTCAAAGACCCGGGACTATGGGAGCTGGGAAACACATGCGCCAGCAAAGAATTCCAAAGCCGAATGGTCTTACAGAGGAACGACTTGCCAAATTTTTTGGTACGAGTACTGATTGTCTGTACAGTATGATGGTGGTTCCTAAGACCAGCACGTGTAGTCCGGGAGAGGAAAAGAGAAGGCGAGATTAGATCGAAAAGTTCTTCAGAACACTCACCGTAGTAATTCCGGTAGAAGACACTGAGAGAAGCAATCTTTTCGCAGCTGGAGGTCCTCTAGAGAGGCTGTAACCTCAGCATCTCCGATAATGCGTATCGCTCGCCTTTGCAGTCTATCAAGTGCATCGAGGAGGTATTTAGCGAAGCCGTCCACGGGGCAACTGGCTCGAGACACTAGTCTTAAAAGTACCGGATGAAGAATGCGCTTCGGCGCGTCCTGATCTGGCGTTATGACCTGACGTGGATGGTTCCTTGTGCTTGCGCAAGGATGTCTGACACCTACTTAGTAACCTGACGGTTGGTAGGGGGTGTCAGTATAAACTTTAAAGTCGTGTGTAGTGGGTTGCTCTGATAGATAACCCTGCTATACACGACTTAAAGTTTATACTGACACCAACCGTTAGGTTACTCGCACAAGGGACCATCAACGTCAGGTTATTGTACTGTATCCGAATCTCCTTAATCATCATTCGTAAGGGATGCAAATGAAACTTTAAAAGTATGTTGCAAAAAACGATAGAAGGGTGCAAACAGCAATGAGATACTCAACTGATTTTTTAGCGACTACCAATAATTATATTAAAATTTATGTGTACACCCTCAACTACAATAAAAAATTGTATTCACTAAAGCCATAAGAGATGTCGCTAGTAGTACATCAATAGTGATCGTGACAAATAATAAATAAACTTTCCTACACTCTCACCCACGAGAAGCTTCGTTATAAAACTCGTTAAATGGTTATTAAACAACAGATAAACATACTTAAAATACTTAAATACATACTTATTATACATAGAAAACACCTAGACTCGAGACAATTTAGTAAAACAATAATTTCTAAATTGACCCGACCGGGGATCGAACCCGGAATAATAACAGTTATTTAAGATAACATTAGTTCTCTAACACAGGGACAGAAGGTCCCTTAAGTCGGGACTGAATAAATTAACCGACTTGGTATTACATGGATCTCACAACTTTTAACGGTAGAAAAACTGAGTTGCGAGACTTGTTTTTTTTTACAAGTATGTTTTTGATGGCATGAAGATTGACTTTTCCATACAAAACCTCAAATTTATTTCATTACATTATTTTTATTCAACCCTGAAATGTTTTGACTTCTATTTTGTTTGGATCATGAGGTTGACGAACACTACAGAGTTGTCACTTTACAATTTTACTTAGTAAAAAACAACATTAATATTTCGACCATATGGTGCTTTTCTAGTATGTTTATAATTTTCCAGGGTTGTACGAACCGTGCCCTATCTGCCATATTCAGGATTGTACAGGTATCTAGGTATTACCAAACACCCTTTAATGTGTCTGCGTACGTTGCACGACAGTTGGAGGACAGCTGCATCGAGCGGCACCGCGGCGAGCGCAAGCCGTTCGTGGCCGACGACACCGCCTCCGACGTCACCTCCTTGCAGGAGGACGAACAGGAGATCATCGTGTCCGACGACGACGGTATGCTCACGTACACACACGCACACTCACATACACACGCACATACACACGCAAGCCGTTCGTGGCCGACGACACCGCCTCCGACGTCACCTCCTTGCAGGAAGACGAACAGGAGATCATCGTGTCCGACGACGACGGTATGCTCACGTACACACACGCACACTCACATACACACGCAAGGCGTTCGTGACCGACGACACCGCCTCCGACGTCACCTCCTTGCAGGAAGACGAACAGGAGATCATCGTGTCTGACGACGACGGTATGCTCACGTACACACACGCACACTCACATACACACGCAAGGCGTTCGTGACCGACTACACCGCCTCCGACGTCATCTCCTTGCAGGAAGACGAACAGGAGATCATGGTGTCTGACGACGACGGTATGCTCACGTACACACACGCACACTCACATACACACGCAAGCCGTTCGTGGCCGACGACACCGCCTCCGACGTCACCTCCTTGCAGGAAGACGAACAGGAGATCATCGTGTCCGACGACGACGGTATGCACACTCCCACCACAGAATAAGCAGACTGCAGAAATTAAGCTTTATACACACGCGCTCGTCTCAAACACGCACTGAAACGAACACATACACACTCCCACATATTTTCTTAATCAAAGTGTTTTAAAATATAATATTGATGTAATATAATTATTAGTGCGCTATTATCACAATACTAACAGTCCTGTTAATTCTAATATGCAAATGTTAAGCATGGGTTTACGTCAGTCATCTAACAAAATTATGGGGATTAAAACACGATGTTACACTCATAAAATAAATCCAAAAATAACGTTTCTGATTTTTTTTTAATCAGATGAAGCATCAGAAAAGAGATTCACGAAATCTTCAGACATCAAATTGGATACCATCACTGAAGAGACTCCCAAAACGGACCCCAAACAGGACGGCGATACTCTCGACTCTGAAAAAACCGATACTCAAGACACTTCCACCTCAAAAGACGAAGAGAAAATAGATGAGGGAACAGAGAAAGAGATAGACAAGGACGGAGGTAGCGCGACAGACAGTGACGACGATAGTTCTGGAGCTGACTTCCCCAACACGCACGTAAAGGTCGATCACGGAACGGGCGAGGTGACAACGCAGTCGAAAATACGGACGATGTCGGAAGCTTCTGATAAGAGTGAGTACTGACTTTAATGATTTTTTTTTTAAACTTTTTAATGGCTTATTGCGGACACGTTTTGCCAATGTTAATGTTAAAAGTGTGTTTATGGTCTGGTTTATGGTATGGAAATCAAGTCATCTCTACAGTTTATTATTAAAATTGTAAATCACTACTCTGGTTAATAATTGCGGGTTGGTGATTAGAAACATGAATCAGACAATCCGAAACGATTTGCCAAACCTGGGAATTAAACTCAGGGCCTCCGAGTATTATATCCGGGGCCGAGCGCTTCAGTCACTCTGCCATTGAGGCATTTAAAGTTAGGAGGATATTATATAATATTTTTTCTTGATAATAATGGGTGATGATAGAACAAATATGACTTCACTTTACTGCTAAAAGTCCATTTTACTAATTTTAGAGTGTTTACTGCTCTGACAACAAAGTTTAAGTGACGAATAATAGATGGATGTTTAATACGACATCAATTAGGATTCCTGAGTTTTTAAAATCAACCTTATGTCCTTTACCAGTCCGATATATTCAACTTTTATTCTATTTATTAAATAAAATCAAATCAAATAAAATCTTAATTGCTAACTAAGTGTGTAAAAGGTGTTATATTTTTTAAAGGAACTATAATTGTATCGCTTTTTAGAGAGCTCCAGGGTTAATCTCCCAAATTATAATCTATACATAGAAAAACGATGTCGCTCCCGCTGTCTGTACGCTTAGATCTTTTAAACTATGCGTAGTTTTAATGCAGTTTTCAGCAATAGATAGATTCAAGGGAAAGGTTTAAATGTATTCTTAATACATGAAAATTATATATTTAATTACATTTAGATAGAAAAACGTCTGTCGGGTCAGCTAGTTAAAATAATAAATCCCGAATTATATAAATCAGGCGACGACAAACTCCCATCACTGCCGTCACTACCCAAGAGAGGTGGCAAAAAGCCCCAGAAGAACAGTAAAGAGCAGGTGAAAGCGGAGGCGCCGCAGAGGGAGAACCAGCTGAAGCGTGGCCAGCGCGGCAAGATCAAGAAGATGAAGGAGAAGTACCGCGACCAGGACCCTGAGGACAGGGAGGCCATGATGACCGTGCTGCAGGTAAACCAACACACCAGCCCCCTCGATTCCAACAACAAAAACCGTAACCATTTCGTAGCGACGGTGACGTAGTCGTTGAAACCATTTTCATATTAAGTTCGAACGACTTTAATATCGGCTCGATTGACGGATGTGAATATGAAAATGGTTTCAAATTAGTTTTTTTTTTAATGATTTGTTAAATTCGGTGTCAGTAACAGTAATATAAAGTCTGTATTTACGAAGTCATGTCTTAAGGTGGGACTGACCGGAGCATTTTCCCGTAAAGGTTCGCGCACATTATGTCGGGCCGCAGCGCAACGCAAAATACTTACATAGCATATTAGTGACAGGCCAGGTCGCAGCGCATTGACGGATTGACACTTACTTTGCTATACATTGCTATAGCACGCTGTGCCGGGGCGCAGCGGGGCGGGGCGGGCCGCATCGCACGCAACCAAAATCCGCGGCGGGATATGCGGCCCGCTGCGCCCCGGCATAGTATGCGATAGTTCATATAAATAAATACATACGAGCGATTTGAGCGGATTTTTACGCTGCGACCCGACCCGCTGCGGCCCGACATAATGTGCGCGAACCTTAACGTAACATGTTCGATGCGAGCATTCGCAGAACAGTAAGCCAAGCCGCTCGCTGCGTGATCGGTCAGTCAGCAATGACGTATTTAAGCTCGCCGCGATTGGTACAGACGGCTGCACATCAATCTATCTGAAACTGTAAAATTTCTTCAATAAATGTTCAACCATATGCCATACGTGTTCAAAGTCTATTGAGGAAATTTGCCAAGGTTATTCTGATGTGCAGGCGCATGTGTGTACGTGACAGTTAGGCTAAGCGTATGCTGAGGCAGGCGACGCTGTTCCGCGCAGCGCAGAGCTGAGTTTTGTTTACTATCCGTATTCATTCGATTACGTTTACGAAAACGAAAATTAGTATGGTATTGAAGCAGCGCCTCCTGGCAACATACGAGAAGAGTTAAAATTTTGCCATACAAATTCTTGTTTTTGTGTTATCGAGTGGCGAATGAAACTCGCACTAGGCAGCCAGCAGATTTTGTAAAGCATGATGTGCTGAGAGCTGCGTACGCTGCGGCGCGCGCACGTGCGACGCAGGCGTGTGCCTGCCCTGCGCTGCGCCCCGCTGTAGCGTCGGCACAGATTTTTGCGCGACGCGTTCGTGTCGACACGTGTTTTTAACCATCAATACAAATCAATACAAATCATCCATAAGTAGAATGTATTTTCAGATAATCACTTTAGTTTTTCTATGCTTTGCCAACTTAAAAACGTCTATTCTTTGTACCAGCTAGGACGTGAATGAAGTGTGTGTGCTGTGTCACTTAGCTGCGTCGCAGCATGCGCTCGCGGCCTATGCCTGCCCCAACTGCCCTGCCCTGCAATATCTGCACTGTGCTGTGCTACGTCACCTGCGTTTAGCCTTAGGTTGCAATGATACGCAGGGGCGACTGACAGGGGTCAGTCGTCACTATTAAAATTTTAAAAATTCTTCAAAATTATTTTTGCTCAAAACGTATTTTTTATACAATTATTTATGGTCTCTAGTCAGGAAAGCATGAGAAGGAGTCTAAGAAGGCGCTGAAGAAGGCGGCGGTGACGAAGGTGCACAAGAACAAGGGCCCGCGCTCGCAGCGTATCCCGCAGCCCGCGCCGCTCATACTGGAGGCCGACTCGGACGAGGACGCGGAGCCCGAGCCCGAGGTCAGTACTAGCGAAGGAAACTAGCATAGTAGGCGTTTTACAACCTGCGGCGGTGACAATAACTCTCACACTATATATACATACAATAATACGAATTACCGAACGATTAATACAATAATATATACATATCAATTAAGATAGTAGACAGACAATTTTATGAAGAGCGGACACTTCTGAAACAAGTTTTTATAAAACTTAAAAGGAGTGTTCCTATAAATACTATAATATGTTGAATGAGGAACTGAAATAAATACCTAAATTTTTTACCTTTGGGACGATTCAGCAAAATACCAGCTCGCTGAGTTCGAGTCAGTGGAACGCAGAGCCAGGAAACTTGTAGGTGACGATAAGCTTGTAAGCTTCACAGTCTCGCTCACCGCCGCACAGTTGCCGCCTGCTTGTCGGTGTTTTACAGATTATACTTCGGAGAGTGTTTGTTCTGTTGAGCTGCATGAGCTCATTCCCCCTTTCCCATTTTACCACCGGGAATCCAGAGGCACGTCTGTTTACCATTCTTACCTGGTTGATATCCCATTTTTGCGCACCAAGCGTTTTGCTTCAAGATTTATAATGCGTAAAGCCAAGGAGTGGAATTCCCTGCCTGCGTCTGTGTTCCTGAGTGCATACAACCCCAAGGTTTTCAAAGCCCGAGTGAATAGGCTGTTTCTGGGTAAGGTCGTTCCATCGTCGGCCTCTTAGCCCTAGGGATTCGAATGAGGCCAAGAGCCATACCATTTTGTAATATAAAAAAAGAAAAAACATAAATTAATGAAAAGGGGAGGCCTTTGTCCAGCAGTGGACGTCTTTTGGCTGAGATGATGATGATGAATTATTTTTGTTGTATCGACTGTTCTACAAAGGAGTGTCTCTAATTAATTTACATTTTTTATTTTATTAGGAATTAGGCCGATTCTTCACCAACTACTTTCAGTTTCAGGGTCAAGGTGTGCGGTTTTTATGTTTTATACAGGATGTTTGGTAATAGGTGTATACTCCCAAAACATAACCATGTAACCAAGTTTAAAAAACACTGTGATAACATGCAAAATCAGATAGACGTAGGTTTACTTTCCATAGAAAAAACTGAAATTTATTTTATCAAGTAATTTTTATTTGTTTATTCCTGCAATGTTTCGACTTCTGCTTATGTTTGACCATGAGGTTGACGACCAAGAACAACTTATTAGCTTGAGCTAGGGTTGTCACTTTACAGTTTTATGTAGTAACAAAGAACATCAATATCTCAGCCATGTGGTGCTTTTTAATTATGTTCATAATTTTCTAGGGTTCTATGAACGGTACCCTATCTGCTTTATTCGGAATTATACATGTATTACCAAACCCCCTGTATATCGTCAACACTTTGTAGGAATGGAATATGCCACCACACATTCGTTACTTTTCAACCGTTAGCGTTAACCGCAGACTCTTAATTTTCCCGTCAAGAAGTTTATTAGTCATTTCTACAAACTATAGACGGTATTTTATATGACTACATATGCTCCAGCTGCTGGAGACGGCCGGTGGTACCTTGGACACAGAGCTGCTGGGCGAGCTGACGGGCTGCCCGCTGCCTGAGGACGAGCTGCTGTTCGCGGTGCCAGTGGTGGCGCCTTACTCCGCGCTGCACTCATACAAGTCAGTACCGACTACCAATACTCATTATCGGGACCTTCAATCCATTCCAGAACGTTAAACGTTTTAATGACATCACATAACAGTTCTCTAAAATTACCTATTTTTTATTTGAACATGATACAGGTTACAGATATGAATATCTGTTTTTAATAAACACTCAATTGACTTAAGGCGAAGGGTAAGGCACACTAGCGCCGCTAATGGATTTAATTTAATAACTGCTAAACTGGACACTAGCGCCACCAATTGATAATTTGACAATTACTAACGGACCGGATCTTATTTTAAACATTACGTACCGTCCGATAACAGGAAAGCATCCATAGTATTTATTTAATAATTGTGCACTACTTTTTGTTGCGTGGTTTATTCACAAATCGGGTTATCGCATTTATTCTCAAACAATGGCCACTTTTTGTGTTAGTGAATGAATACAAAAACAAACCTAAAAGTAGTACACAACTATTAAATAATAGATGTTTGCCTAGAGTCGGAAGGTCCGCAATGTTTAAAATAAGATCCGGTCCGTTAGTAATTGTCAAATTATCAATTGGTGGCGCTAGTGTGCCTTACCCTTCGCCTTGACACAATAGCGATTCACCATTCCCATACAATTTGTACGAGGAACAAACAATCGTTTTGACGGTTACGTTAAATTTTCTCTATTGCCTAACCAGCAGTGATCGGAGTAGGTAGAGCTATTTTGGTTCATTGACCGTAAACGTTGATGTTAATATGGACATTCCGCGAGATTCTGATAACTGAAACTTTTTTTATAAACATGATAAAAGAAGACTTGTCTTACGTATTGGCAGTGATCGCCACGATGTTGTCAAACTTACATTAGCGACACGTTGCCAATTTCCATGTTGCCGAACGATTTTGCCGCGCAACACGACTTTTGAAAACAAAAGAATACAATAGCGGGCTCCGCCGCTAGAAGAACGCCCCTATTTTGTCTCTTTCTACAGCATTCAAATTGTTTATCGACAATATTTCGGGAATACATTAATACAACTTATCGCAAATACAAAAAATTGCTCTACCTACTCCAATCACTGCTAACCAGTCAATTACCAAATTACCGCCCCCGTGGTCTGATGCGGACTGCGTCAGATGAATATGTAGGACTCTGCGAGTAGATGCATATTTAGGACTAAAGTCAAAGGGTGCTGGTTCGAAACCCAGTCGTAGGAAATTTTCAACACGTTTTAGATTTTAATTTGTATGCAACAAAATTTGCGTAAAATTATATCCACGTATGTCCCTCCAGGTTTAAGGTAAAGCTAACCCCCGGCACCAGTAAGCGCGGCAAAGCGGCCAAGACGGCCGTGCAAGTATTCCTGCGCGAGCGCACCGCCTCCGCTCGCGAGCGTGACTTATTACGAGCTGTCAAGGAAGAGGACATCGCGCGCAACTTCCCCGGCAAGGTCAAGCTCTCCGCGCCGCAGCTGCACAAGCGGAAGAAGTAGCGTGACCCGATTGAAGGTAACTAGTTATACGAGTGAGCTAGGGTGATTAGTTTAGAGGTGACGCGTTATACGGATCTGCTTGGAGTGAAAAATATTGTGGCTTTTTCTGTAAGAGAGACTTTGTGTATAATGGTTTAGTTTACAAATTGGTCAATGGTTTGATACAAAGTGGTCCGACACAAAATATAAGTAATTATTTCAAGCTGATGTTTTGAATCCTTCGCTTATATGGTGGACATCTCCCCAAAGAGCAATAGAAAAATAAACACAAGCAGAACCGTATGAAGTTGAATAATTAAAAGTGCAATTTTCGCGTAAACTTAAAAATATGGTAGTAATTATTAATTCGAAAAAAGTATGCATGTACTGAATAAATGCCGCTAATTAAGAGTTTCATAGTTATAATTATAAAACAAACAATATTATTTCAACCTAGGTATATGACTCCTCTGTACTTCCGCTCAAGATTTTGTTATTATTTATTATAAGTATTTACTTTTGTCGTATATTATTATTATAGAATTGATCTTTCTAAAACTTAGGTATGTAATAATGAAAATGAAAATGAAAATGTTTATTTACCAAAAATAATAGTAAGCGGTGTTACAGGAGTGTACAATGACTCCCACACTAGGCTAGTCCTGGCTCGTGGGAAATAATATAATAGAATAATATAATAATAAACCCAAACCAACTCTCGTTAACTCTAAATTTTGTATTCACTTAAAAAATAATAACTTGAAATATCATGGAATGTGTAATCTAAATATTTGTCTTAGGTACAGTCAGCAACTAAAGAATTAGTATGCTTCTTGATATTGTAGATGATCAAAAAAGTTCTTATAACATTTTTGTAAAAGTTCAAAATCCATTATTACTTAAATCCATAAAAACTTAAAAACTGTGTAAAGAATGTTATACCTAATGTCAAAATACTTTGGACCAGTTATGTTGCATCAATGAATTTGCTGACTATACTATAGTAAGTATATCAGAAACGCCACGTCAATTTATAGGAAAACAGCATAATAAATGTAAGTTACTAGCAAAATGTAAGTTACTATAGCTAAACCGCTTAACTGAGTCGCCTGCGGTAGGCACGCGGGGCGGGAGGTACTGCGAAAAAAAGATTTTATTTTTTATTTTTCTCAATACAATTGACTAATTAGGTAGGCAGACACCCATATTTACAATTGTATATCTTCAAACGAATCTTGTTAAAATTATCACGTGTGTACCAACTTACCGCTCGACCACGACTACTGACGTCTTGCGACGCAGCAAAAGGTTTCGAGTTCATTGCGTTTTTTCTATCACTGCTGACTATCACTGCCGTAGTATAACGCGCGCAATGAACTAGAAATCCGTTCGCAATACGCTCGTACTCGTGGCAGAGGCCCTACGTACCTACCGCAGGCGAGGATTCAGTTAAGCGGTCGAGCTATAGCATGTTTAGTGTTTGACTTTGTTGGTTGTTCAAAT
The DNA here is from genome assembly GCA_963082485.1 of Eudonia mercurella. NCBI lineage: Eukaryota > Metazoa > Arthropoda > Insecta > Lepidoptera > Crambidae > Eudonia > Eudonia mercurella. The sequence goes on from OY720041.1 coordinate 16,335,691, forward strand.
AAATAACAAAATAAATAAAATAAAAATAAATAATAATATAACGCTGCGTCAGCCTGTGAGGACGCGTCAAAGTAGTACAATGCTAGCAATAATAATATTCATTTGAAAATGACAGTGTTGAAAAATTTCCACGAGCGGTATTCGAACCCACATCCCATGACATGCCGGTCAGGTGCACTACCGACTATGCTATCGTGGCTCAATCCAACTCGCCGAAAGTAATCAACACTATCTACTCTTACTCTGTAAGCCAAAAGAGCCATATTCAATATGGACAACTACGTCATCAACATCAAACAAACTTTGCGTAAAATCATATAGAACCATAATTAATAATGTTATCGTTATATACAATATATTTTATACACAGTTAAATACACAATTTTGCCGGTACTTACCGCTTACGGCGTATTGTAGTATCTATTTCGCTGGTTGTATTTTAACGAACGTAATGTGACTATAGAAGACCCGGCAATGAGGGCTAATAGGAGTTTTCTTTAAGGCGAAGGGTAAGGCACACTAGCGCCGCTAATGGATTTAATTTGATAACTGCTAAACTGGATTTTTTTTCAAACATTGCGGACCTTCCGACACTACGCAAACATCTATTATTTAATAATTGTGCACTACTTTTAGGTTAGTTTTTGTATTCATTCGCTTACACCAAAAGTGGTCATTGTTTGTGAATAAATGCGATAGCCCGTTTTGTGAATAAACCACGCAGCAAAAAGTAGTGCACAATTATTAAATAAATACTATGGATGCTTTCTTGTTGTCGGACGGTACGCAATGTTTAAAAAAAAGATCCGGTCCGTTAGTAATTGTCAAATTATCAATTGGTGGCGCTAGTGTGCCTTACCCTTCGCCTTAAAGCAAACTTAATCGATTCGCCGTAGCATTTTCATACAATCGGGCAATAGTCTTGGTGCTCCACTTTATCAAGTCGTTATATGATGATAAATCTCTAGACAACCTTACCTCTATTTTTTTTTAAACGCCCCTATAATAATATCGCTTTCTGGCGTCACTTGCAATGCTCACTAGTGATTACAATTTGTAAGAGATATAACCAAATATCTATGAAAGACACAAAACATCTGGTGGGTTACTCTTGAAACACAATTGCAATAATCAATTTCCAATCCCAAATCTAAAAAATTCAAATGACACCCTTAAAAGCGATAATAGCGCTACATTGGAATTAAATTGCGTGGAAATTGAGTGAACAAATTATTATCGAGATGGGGCGTTCCGAAATTGCTAAACTTATCCCAATATCGATACATAATAATCGCATTGGAATTGTATTGAGATTGACTTTGCGTCAAGAGTAGCCTACCTGAGCCCGTAGCCAAAGTAACATTACAAAAACGATAGCGAAACGATAGCGAAGTTAGAAAAGAATAAATATATGGAAATGACATTACGTTGACCACGTGATTTAGCGCGGCTTATGTCAATCCCATACATTTTGTTCTTTTCGAACTTCGTTATCGTTTTGTAATGTTACTTTGGCTAAGGGCCCTGACTTTCAATAAAAGACAAGTTTATTAGCACTTAGTGCTTTGATCAATTCGACAACCTCCTTAGTCGAGTGGTTTGTACACAGGTTTTTATGGTGTCGCCACCTCAGAGGTCCCGGGTTCGATCCCCGGTCGGGTCAATTTAGAAATTATTGTTTTTCTAAATTGTCTCGCGTCTGGGTGTTTCCTATGTAAAATAAGAGTATGTATTTAAGTATTTTTAGTATGTTTATCCGTTGTCTAGTAACCATTTTAACGAGTTTCATAACGAAGCTTCTCTTGGGCTAGATAATTGGTGTGAGTGTAGGAAAGTTTATTTAGTTTATTTATATCAATTATGTGCTAGATTTTCGATGAGCGCTTGAAAAACGGCGATTTTGGTGCTACGCAGTCACAGTGACGTTTGTGGCGATGACAGTAAATATTAAGTACAAATATTTTGCAACCTTAACTTAATCTTTATGTTTAAGATTTAAGGTTCCTTTCAATTAGCTGAAGTTGTTGATGCTATCCAATGTTTTTTCACATTTTGTTATTCGAAACCTAAATGTATGTATGAGCTAACAGGACCACTTTCGAGTTGCATTTTTGTTCTGGATCCTTTATCTAGTACATTATTGATGGAACACTTATTGCGACAAAGACACACCAAGGATCGATAGATTCATCGATTTTTTGGTATACCTACCTCTTTGTTAATCTGGTTTTTTAAGTGACATTAATTAAGAAATAAATCTTATGAATCTAAAGTCGCCAACGCTTAATGTTCATAAATATATCATTGTTTACTTATTATAATTATTATGTAATTAGCAGTGATCGGAATAGGTAGGGCTAATTCACCTAAAGTTTGAAGAACGGACAAAAATAATGGAGACTTCCTGATGACAATATTTTTTTCGGAACAACTGTCCGGGTTTCCGGACATCGCATATAAACATTTTAAACTAATATTATTAATACAGTAATTGATTTTATTACTTATTTTGTATCCTGGAATTGCCGTAACTCAGTAGACGCGTTATTTATTGTTTTCAAAAATGAAAGAGAATCTCGCTATTATATGTAGATTACTGGTAAACGAACGGCATTGTTCCACTTCCGAGAAATTCGAGGCTGCCCAAGTCTTGCGAGACATGAGCGAGACAAGAATATATTTAAACACGCGCCGCGACTGCTGTATAAGTGTGACAGAGATGAATGAACGTTAACATCAACGGAAAAAAATATTCTACTGTATGTATAGGTACTTAGATTGGTGAGTTTCTAAGTAATTGAGTTTGATTTCTGTTTACGTTTTGTTTTTCGCATTTACAATAATTGTATAAAATGAATAAATGGTGTAAAAGCTATAAAAATTATAAACTTGTTTTCTTTACCTTTTCCGCGTTAGTTATTTTATATTTATTAAAGCTGGTATATTTAATAAATTATACATGCACCCGAGTTTTTCTAAATAATAGTTTAAAAAATAAGTTTAATCCAATATATAACGACGAGATTGTCTTTCATTTTGGAAAACAATAAAAAACGTGTCTACTTATTTTCGGCAATTCCGGGATACAAAATAAGTAATAAAATCAATTACTGTATTGATAATATTATTTTTAATGTTATCAAGTGATGTCCGGAAACCCGGATAGTTGTCCCGAAAAAAAATATTTTCATAAAGAAGTCTCCATTAATTTTTGTCTATGTTCTTCGAACTTTAGGTGAGTTAGCCCTACCTATTCCGATCACTGGTAATTAGGTTAGATACAATGGGAGTAAATCGTATTTTAACCGTTCCTAAATAACTAAAGTTTGTAAAAAGTTGAATTTATTTAATATCATGTTTACCAAAATCGTAATTTTAGGTTGAAGTGACGTAGTTATTCACTCACTAAGCACCATTGTTCTTTATACGCAAACGTTATAATTAATTACTATACTGGAGTGATAATTGAGGGAGTGAGAATATTTATTTGTGGCAAACGATTTACTTTTTTAGATAAATAAAGATTTTTGAAATGTTAAACTTGTATTTTATTTTTGTTACACAACAGGTTGAAGTTTGGTTTCATCTGACCTGATGGTGTTTGATGATGCCCAAATGTTGAAGCACTTCACTCGGAACCCAAAACAACTGAGGAGCTGAACACAACAATGCTATCAACAATATTGTTATGATAATAATCTGAAGATGTGGTGGTAGATCAGGTAGACCATTTCACCGCCCAGATATTTATATGTTGGCGTGACCCCAGTGCCCATAAGTCAATAATTAATAATACCTACGATAGATAGAGTGTGCAATACGCGATGTCGATATATACATTTGCTAGTGTTTTTGTTGTATATATACGACACATTGACGACGGACGAACGGAATGGGTTCAAAAATAAATTGTTGGACAAAACCGACGTTGCCAATATACATATATTGAACCCATTACTTTCTTGTAATGAGATTGAAAATTAAATACACAACAACATGCTCTACCCGATTACGAGTAAATCTACCAATCAATTTAGCTTTTGTTAATCTATACTAATATTATAAAGAGGAAACCTTTGTATTTTTGTATGTATGTATGTTTGCAACGAATAAACTCAAAAACTACCGGACCGATTTAAAAAAAAATTCACCGTTAGAATGCTACATTAGCGCTGAATAACATAGGCTATATTAAAAAAAAATGTCCACCCGTGCGAAGCAGGAACGGGCCGCTAGTAAATAATAAACTTAAGTTATAAAAATAAGCTTTAATCAATTCAAACAAATACCTAGCGTCTTAAATTAAAACAAAAGGTGATTAGTATTCTTGTGCCACTTGTATGATGATGATCAGCCTCAGTCCTCTTCCTCCTCTTCCTCGCCGAAGTTCTCGCCCTCCCCGGGCAACTCGGGCGGCGGCGGCGGCGGCAGGTGCGCGATGCGGTACGCCTGCAACACAAATTTAAAATCAGCCAATCCGAAACACGGATCTACTCTAGTGTCTATACTTGTCTATTGGGCATCTAATCTTGAAAAGATGGAGAAAAAGAAATAAGCCTCCTGGGTTTGTTGCCAGCTCTTCTCGGTCGAAGGCTCTCCCAAAGTCCGAACTGGTGGTAGACTCAATAGTTTAGTCTAAACAAATTTTTTTGATTTTTTATTCAAGCGTGTTTCAAGCATATCTCGCGTAGCGGCATAGTAACCAAGAACTGAACTAACGCCATCCAGTGATAAACACGTAAAACACGCTTATCTTTTCTGTCACTTCTCAAAAATTATTAAAACATGTTCCGACCCCAAATAAGATTAGAAAACAAGACACGCAAATGATAATGAATAATGAAATTGTAATTTACTTTAACTCGATCGAATAAGGAAAGAGAACTAGAGATATAACAACTGTAAATATAGGAAGTAATAGCAAGATGAAATCGTACACTATGCACGCACACACACACGATTGGTACGGAAAGATATTGGATATGCACGCGATTGGTACGGTAGTCGATGCTCTACTGAAAAGGTAAGAAAACTATGACTAAGTAAATCGCAGCGGCATAAACGGCGTACCTCCTCATCAGCGAAGGTTGGGTCCGCCATCTCCATGACCTCCGGGCCGATGGGGTACTCATCCTGCGGCGTGGGCAGCTGCAGCGGCGAGAAGTTGGGCGGCTGGTACTTCAGCCCCCAACCCACGTACATGCACTCCGCGCGCCTGCGCACCACACCTCGTGTTAACACTACTAAGGCGGTTCGCAGACAGAGCAATTTTGTGATAAGGTCGGTTCATTTTGACGCTGACGTACTAGAATTGGATTGTGGGCAGAGTTGCAACTTCAAATGGAACTGAATGAATCAATAACATTATTTCTTAAATACGGTACCTACAATAATGGGATTTAAAACTTATATAATTTTGCAGTAGCTCAGCGTGTTTTGCTTGAAGCGGCGTAGATAGAGACTTAATACAATTATGTGCTGCGTGCGTACTGACTTGCCCGAGGTGGCATAAGCCACGGCGCCCGGCCACACGTTGCTCCGGAGCACGACGAGCGCGCGATCCGGCGCCAGCGCGGAGCTGAGCCGCGGCGTCCACGCGGGCAGCCCCTCCACGCGCGCGTCCTCCGACAGCGGCGCGAACAGCGACGGCCCGATCTCCGGCTCGATGGGGGGCGGCCCTTCGTCGTCCTCCTCTTCCAGACCTTCCTCCTACGGATGGATAGTGATAATGCTTAATTTAGTTTTGTTCGCTCTAATACACTGAAAACAAAGGAAAACCCAAAAAACAGCTGAGAAATCGAAAAATTTATAATGGGAATCGCCACTTTGGATTGGGTGCGACGAGGAGCTCGATGGCGCAGCGGTTAACGCTCGCGGTCTGCGAGTGCTGAGGTTAAGCAACTTTCGCAAAGGCCGGTCATCAGATGGGTGACCAAAAATTTATCATCTCGAGCTTCTCCGTGCTTCGGAAGGCACGTAAAGCCGTTGGTCCCGGCTGCATTAGCAGTCGTTAACAATCACCAATCCGCTCTGGGCCCGCGTGGTGGTTTATGGTCCGTTCTCCCAATCCATCCATAGGGAATAGACTCGTGCCCCAACAGTGGGGACACAAAACGAGCTGATGATGATGATGAACTGATTTTAGTTAGTGCTTCCTAGCTGGCATCCCTTCAAATTTCAATGAAAATCTATGTTAATTTTTGGCGACCAAAACTGCCCAACTCTGGGCTTAAAGTGTCGATCCCTATGGTGCCACTACCCTACTTCGAAGTCTAAAGTAATACTGTGATCGATTATGTCATCTATTGAATTGTTCAAAGTTAGATACTTTTTACGAATCTCGCGTTTAATTTTATTTTATATGTTTCAACCCATAACATAGGTACGGTGGTAACATGCGATATTAAAGTACCGAATAAAATAGTTTTGTTACCATCCCAGCGTTGGGGTTCCACCAGAGGGTGCGGCCCTGCTTGAGGATGTGCCGCCCGTGGTGCACCCAGTAGCTGAGGTTGGGGTCCATTAGGTCCTTGAGTGTGTGGCCGTGGTAGAACGGGTTGGGATTGAAGTCCAGGTCACCTGTGGTGAAACGGGAGGAGATGATGAGTGGAGATAGTGGCTTCAGCCAGCTACAGTGTAAAGGACGCTGAGAGGTTTCAAAGATGACAGCGTTTCTTGGGGATGGCATTGGACGGAGTAACCGTTTATTTATACATAGTAGTATTATACATAAAGGCATAATAACGGACATCAAACAGAAAACTTACAATAATATCATTTAAAAATGGAGTAATGTTAATGTTAAATCTTTTTACAGCTTAGATCTTCACTCGAGTTGTTAACAAGAGAAAGCGTTGACCGAGACTGATATTTTTAATCTCGCAAGTGATCATATAATTAAAAATTTCAAAAAACACAATGCTAAGTATAAAATATATTTTGCATTACTTACATTTTGTTTACATAAGATCGTTTAAGCCGCACACTAGCGCCGCCAATGAAAAAAAAGCATAGCAGTCTTATTTAATTAAAACATAACATGTTAGATGTTCATTAGGTGACGTAAAAATGCTAAATGAGGTACTTCGTTCAAATAGTTTGTTGAGCATAATTTGATTTTCTATCTCTAATTACTAGATATGTTTTTTTTTCATTGGCGGCGCTAGTGTGCGGCGTAAACGCTCTTAAGTACTTAATTACACATCATTAAAGAATTATAAGTTTCAAAATAATCACCGTTGACTTCAAATACAATTGATGTCAAAGTGAGATCGCACCTCTAGGATTTAACTGTATCCGTGGGTAAGTAAGATACAATTAGCGAGCTCACCCCCGCCCTCCTCCATATCAATGTCTTCCTCCTCCTCCCCGGAGCCGAAGGTGAAGAACCCTTGCGGAGAGACGGCGGAGCCGGCGGCGACGCGCGCGATCTGCGCGCGCAGCAGGTTGCGCTCCGTGCCCTCGAACGGCGGAAACACCAGCACCTGACAACCAATAGCACCCTCATCATCGTTTTTTAGAGTAAAGAACTGCTACACTGTGGTCAGGGACGTAGAATCTACTATCTGACGAATACAGCGAGTTGAGAACGACCGACCCCGGGTTATGTGGGACACGCCTTAGGATTGAAGAAATTTTATTTCTCATGAGAACTTAGTTACATATATGATATTCAGTTTTCTTTATGTGGCAATAAATAAATAAAAAATAAAAAAAGTAAAATTATAAAATTACATTTTTTTTTCGCGCAGCGTAGCTGATCATAAAATAAATCGTACGCACTAACTCCTCACTTACAAAAATCTCGACGGGCGGAGGGAGGTCTATAAAAACACCTAAAATATCCGTTCTTTATCTCGAGCATTAGTCAGACGACCAGCACGCCTGCAGCGCTACGCCTGGCTGTGAAGTCTGAACTGTCTGTGACTGGGAGGTGGGACCATCGCGTCCAGGTCATGAAGCACACGATACTTAGCATATCGGTCGTCACGTAGTTCACTGAGTGCTGAGCTGTCTGGGACTGTCCTCAGCCACTGCCAACTTCCCAGCTCCTGATACTTTCTAGCAGGAGCTGAGGAGCTGGGGACTTCCTCGTCCTGGTCACCCTACTACCACGCCTCGCCCAGCTGAGTGCTGAGCGGTCTATGGCTGTCCACAGCCTCCGCCAGCTTACCAACTCCTGCTAGATCGTACCACCAAATACCGGTTGCCGGTCGTGCAGCCACGCCTCGTACAGCTTAGTGCTGACTTGTCTTACTGCCCTCAGCTACTGCCAGGAAGTACCTCTTCATCCAGGTCATCACATGTTATGCAGCCACGCCTCGCCCACTGAGTGGTGAGTCAGTGGCTGTCTTCAGCCACCGCCAGCTTCCCAGGCCCTGCATGAACATACCTCCGCGTCCAGGTCGCCGGTCATGTAGCCACGCCTTGCCTATTGAGTGCTAAGCTGTCTATGGCTGTCCTCAGCCTTTGCCAGCTCCCCAGCTCCTGAACGTACTTCCGCATCCAGGTCACCAGTCATTCAACGCACGACGAGTCACGTCGCCCAACAGTGCTGAGCTGTCAGTGCCTGAGGAGCTTAGATATACCTCCGCGTTCATGTCGCCGCCATACAACTACGCCTCGCTCAGCTGAGTGTTAATAGCTGTCTGTCTCTATCTTCAGCCTCCGCCAGTTCCCCAGCTCTTGCTGAAACGTCCCTCCGCGTCCAGGTAGCCGGTCATGCTGTCACGCCTAGTCTACTGAGTGCTGATCTGTCAGCGACTGTCCTCAGTCACCGTCAGTTCCCCAGTTCCTGCTGGGATGTACCTCCGCGTCCAAGTCGCCGGTCATGCACCGCACGATGAGTCGCGCCACCCGCAGCTGGTCGGGCGTCACGTCGGGCAGGCACACCCACGGCTCGCCCGGCTGGTTGCACACCCAGAACACCTGGATGAGAAACCAACCATAAAATGTAAGATTTTTCTTAATTATTTATATGAATACTTGGTCCATTCATTCTTTTATCCTCTTCTTTCATCTTAACTATGCTAGTGATGATTCATTTGGCAGACTAAAAGCATGACAGAAGAGAAGAGATTGCTGTGCAGCAGATCCGCACGTGATATTAATATTTGGTGCTGAGCTGACTTGCGAGTTTTCTTTATTATCTGATTGCGTTGGAATTCGAAGAAGCGCCATCTAGTGACAATTAGGTATTACAAGTATGTCAAGAGCAGTGCTGTTTCAATCCCACACATTGCAAGAAACTGGACGCTTTGGGGGCAGCGAAACTTAAAGGGTGCCGTGTGTGATCAAAACACCGTCAGACGTTTTCTACAGAGAATGGCGTCACGCCAGCGTGTCCCCGTTTCCTACTAGATTCTACAAGGGGTTCGGATCGGGTCGGATCCCTCATTTGACCGTGGGTAGGTATCCTCTATCTATGTCTTATATATTCTACATAATATAATCGTATATCTTATCGTATGTGGGGTCTGCTGAGGTTTCCCTCTTCCAGCAGCACTTCTACCCATCGGTATCTTTTGTGTTTTTGGGTTGAGCATGAACAGTATTATATCTTAAAGTACCTTCTTGTTGACGCCCTGGCCCGGTCTCTCGACGGGGATGGGCGGCGGTGGCTGCCACGTGGACACGGGCTCGGGCGGCAGCTTGGGCGGCACCGGCTCTTTATTCAGATCCTCGCGGACCTCACCCTCGCCCACTGTGGCAGACAACGGCAGTTAAGCCCCATGTTGGTATTGCGTATGCTTTCCTCTTATAATAGCTAGCTACAGAGGTTGCCAATAAAATCTCTGGTAGAGACCTGGCTGTCACACTTGGCTACATACAGGGTGTTTGGTAGTACCTGTAAAATCCCGAATATGACAGATAGGGGTACCGTGCCTAAATCCCCGGAAACCTATAAACATATTTTAAAAGCACCATATGGCCACAGTTTTAAAAGCATACAGTTGGGTATCGAACGTACTTCGCAGAGCAATGGAGGGGAACCCGCGGAGAAGCGGGCGCTGGGGCGAGTGTCCCACAAACAAGCGCAGTTTGTGGGAGCTACCGTGAAGGGCAGCCACGTGCGCGTACTGCGTTTTATACACGTTTTTTGAATTTACATTCAGTGATTCCTTTTTAATATAATGGTGCATACACATTTTTCTGTATACGATTGTAACTTGACGTCAAAACACAATAAGAATTTATATACAATAGATTTCCCCGTGACGCAAGGTAAGTTTTTCTTATAATTTCGTAATAACTTGTACTTTGTCTTTGTTGGAATGTATGTAGCTACATGGATGGTAAAATGTATATTGTTGGTGAAGTGCAGGGTACTCCAAGAATACACTATATACTACAAGAATAATGACCGAATTCTTGTGCTCCAACAACAGAATGACTAAATAGATTTTTTATTTATTTTGCCAATTCTCATTAAATAATAATGAACGTTTTTACAACACATAACTATTAACTAATACGTGCCAATACAGACAAGGTTCTATATGCATCATTTCTATAAGGTTTCTATTTAAGATTTCTGGGCTTGTTTTTTTTTATTTTTTAAGCAGTCCGAATGCGAATTCATTATATTGTTAAAAATTGAAATCTAAAAATACCTTCACGTAAATATTTAGCAGTGCAACATTATTTATATTAAAAATATGTATAATACTAGTAGTTTATTCTTGTTAATAAATGATTATTTTATAAAAATTAATATTAACGATTATTTGATTTCGAATTTTGTGACATCCCTTGCATATCGGCGAACGATCGCGTGGATACCTACGCGGGCGGCGGCATCGCCCCACATCAAAGGATATGTATGAAATAGTAATACTGTGATATGGCTAAGATATTGAGGTTGTTTGTTACTAAGTAAATTTGTAACATGACAACCCTAGGTGGTCTACCTCGTGGTCAAACAAAAACAGAAGTCTAAACATGTCAGGGATGAACAAAAATAATGTAATAAAATAAATTTGTATGGAAGTATACTTTTTTGTATGGAAAAATAAATCTACGTAAATAAGATTTTGCATGTTATCACGGTGTTCTTAATACTTGGTTGCATGGCTACGTTTCGGGATTATAATATTACCCCCTTTGCGTAATATTAATTAGAGATTATTACTAAATTTTAAAAAACCGTGATGTGAAATTAAAAGAACTCAAAAGAACACTAATACTATTTTGACGGCAGAAAAAGTACCGCTTTCCAGGGTGCCTAGTGTGAATTTTTTTTCCTATTTGGATTTATTCGATTACGTTTACGAAAAAGAAAATTTGTTTGGCAAATTTTGCTCTTCTCGTATGTCGCCAGGAGGCGCTGCTTCAATGCCATACTATTTTTCGTTTTCGTGTTTTACGTTGGTAATCGAATGAGTACGGATATAGGAAATCCCTAGGCAGTCTGGCGACATACGAGGAGAGTTAAATTTTTTCCATACTAATTCTCGTTTTCGTTAACGTGATCGAATGGCACTGTGCCGTCTATACAATAAACAGGTTGCACTTAATAACAACATCGACATATTTTCCATGAAAATACATGAATTAAAAAAAATGTCCGGGAAATTCTCGGTTCGGCATCTCCCACTTATCAGTTTTCAGTTTTTTTATATTTCTATTATTCACCATTCTATGTATATAATTAGTTTTTAATTGGATATAGTTTTAGATTAGGTAAACTTTAACATAGACGCTTATTATTAATCGTGATGTGTACACATGTTTTAGATAGAAATTTAGCTCTTATACAATAATTTATCGTGCTTTCTGTTATTTTTTAATTTTTATCTGTTTTGTGTACTTTATAAATAAATAAATAAATAAACTAGGGAGGGAGCCTGTATCACTAGGCGAGCGTATGTAGTATACTCACTAAGCAAATATTTGCTTCGTGAGTATACGTTAAACAACAAGACAACTAACGTAGTTCCTTTTGTTCCTCCGCCTCCAGGGCGGGCGCCTCTCCCTCCCCCTCCCCCTCGCCCGGCATGTCCTTCAACTCGAACTCCTGTACGCAATTGATTAAAAAAATTAGGAAGTACATAATAAGATTTTTAACACCTCGTAATGGTAGTCGGTCGATGGGTAACGCCTCGGTGGCCGAGTGGTAAAGCGCTTGGCCCCATACCCTACGGTCCCAGGTTCAATTCCCAGGTCAGACAAAGTGTGTCTTGGATTTTGTGATCACCAAGCAAGCGTGGTGATTTAAACTAATACCCATCAATTGTAGTGATGATTTGATTTCAAAATTTCAACAGTGGGTCAGTACATAGGCTATTTACTTTACTTTAATGGGTAGACACTAGTTCTGATTTCAGCTCGCATTATTTCGTATTATTGGATGACCGATGGCGCAATGGTTACCGCGCTTGGACTGTGCTATTGCTGAGGATAAGCAACATTCGCAAAGGCCGGTCATAGGATGGGACCAAAAATTTATCTTCACGAGCTTCTCCGTATTTCGGATGGCCGTTGGTCCCGGCTTCGTTAGCGGTCGATAACAATCTATAGGTTTATGATGTGTGTTCTCTTTGTATGAAATGGTAATAAAGATTTAATTATGATTAGGTACTCTAATCCGGCGATCCAGTTCTTCGATGGTGAGGTCGGTCTCCGCAACATAGTAGTTCTTTTTCGTACCATAAATCTTGCCGAAGAACCTAAGAGAAAGTAATTTTATATTACTGCTAAAACTCAATAGTGTGTGTAGTGTTTCTTTAAATCACATAGGTACTCAGTTCAGTAGTAATTTAGTGATATATTTTTATGTAACAATTAGTGTTTGCATTTGGAAGACATTGTACTTAAAATGCCTACTACTATAACTTAGTTTGCTAAAAACAATATGATGCACAGTCAGCTCGTATGTACCTTTAATGAAGTTAATAAAAGGATTAGTATAAATTAAATGAATAAATGAAAAATTAATTACTACGTTGATTACATATCTCGTAAGTATAAACCTTTTACGTGCCAAAGGGATAATGTACTATGAGGAAGAAGGAATATACCAAAATGGTATGGAGGGGGGCGCCTCGGTGGCCGAGTGAAGATCCCGGGTTCAATTCCCAGGTCAGGCAAAATGTATTTCGGATTTTTTTATGCATAGCCCGGGTTATCGTCATCCCGCATTTGGCAAGCGTGGTGATTAAGCCACAATTATAGGCTGTTTATTAAGGGGAAAGTAATATTAGTAGGTAGAGGTACCTATCAAAGAAAATACACAAAATAAGAAGACAGAATCTCGCAACAGCTAGTGCGCTCGCCTGCTCCGAGATTCGTGTCTGTCAGAGGGTCTGTCTCGAGCGCGGGATGTATCAAAAACTTACCTTATGTGGGTCTCCTTATTTTGTGGTACATACCTGACAGTGGCGACGGGTTCCTTGATGGCGAGCATGTTCAGTGCGATGTAGAGCGCGTAGCACTCGCTATCCGGAAGACCGTAGCCCCCCTGGTAAAGCGCAACTTACAATTACCGATATTAAATTGTTATGTAATAATCAAACGGCTCCAATAGACAGACAAACCTCCAAAAAAATTTGCTCCATATTCCAAGCCGCATAATTATTTCAAAATAATACATTATCCGAGTAATGAATGATAGTAGAAAATAAATATAGCATTAGCACTAAATCGCCCTCAGAGCTCCAGCGAAGCCTCTTAGGTTCACCCCCCTTATACATCTCCCCCCGCGTCATTGAACTTTTAGGCAAAACACTCTCACTCCTACTCTCATAGAATTCCTTCTCTTCTTCTCTCTTCATTCTCATAAATATCCTTTTTTATTAGTCTGTAGAAATTAAGTCTAACATAATGCATCATTAACGATTTGTCTACAGGCAGTTTTCAATTATAGACTACTTGACTTATAGACATAAATAAATTGTGGTCGATTTGCTCCCAGGACAATCTCTTCGTGTGGTCAAGATTGGATGGAGACCTTTTGCTTGAGAAGACCAAAAGCATATATGAACATTTTGCTTTGCAGCCTATCCGATCCGAAATGCTCTCATATACGTTATGGGTCATGCATGCACAAAGTAAATGTTTTTTTATTTAATTGGGTAAGTAAGTTTCTGAACAGAATCATCCAAGAGTTTTGATAAATTAAAACTCCCAACCTCTCTAAAGTAGTAGTTGTGGTCCACCAAGTCAGAGACTTTTGGCTTCATGTTCTCCTCCTCCAAGTCCAGCTCTTGCTCCTCTTCACCAAGGTCTTCCAGCTTCTCGTTCTTGCTGGCAATGAGCTGTAAACAACACGAGTTGAAGGTTAACATCTGTATCTAATGCTGCGTGTTGATAATGTACTTTATTTTTTATTTTAATGCCGTGTACAATATTTAGGTTAACTTTACAAAGAACTCAAAATCTAAATGTACCTACCTATGACCAATTGAATGTTACAGTTTGTTATCTGTTTTTGTACCTATAAAATAAATAAATAAGTAAGGGTAACATTTATTTTTTAGTTATAAGTTAAAAGTTTACAACCCGGTTTTCTTGGACGAAGGTAATTCAGGATGGAGGAAAGAATATCAGAACGCGTAAAACAAGTGTTGGAAAAAATTCCAAGAGCAGGATTCGAACCCGCACGCCATGACATGCAGGGTCAGGTGCACTACCAACTATGCCATCGTAGCTCTGTCCAACACGCAGAAATTAATCAACACTTTCTAGTCCTACTTTGTAAGTCAAAGGAGCCTAATTCCCTTTTGATCCTTCGCTTGTTGATCCATTTGCTTCGCTAGTTGTGCACCAGATGAAAACCCAGCAAACGTGAGTCAGCAACCGAACATTTCTTTCCCTACAGCAAACCACATTCCTCAATCCAACACCCATGTCCGTTTCCGCCAAAGGCGCAACTGACAGAGGAAATACGATGACAATGTCAAGATGGCCCATTCACGGGTACCCCACTCCATCACTCAGTACTACTTGAATTGCGTGGCATCGATAGTAGTGGTGTAACCTTGAATGGAGTGATGGATCACACCAAATATAACTACTTGAATTGCGTGACATCATCGCCCCTGTTCAAGGTCACTCCACTACTATCGCTTCACTCTATCACTCCAAATTTAATCATATAACTATTTGGATTGGGTGGCATCGCGTCGAGCCTTGGATTTCCAAACATTCCAAAATCCATCTCTAATTTGGAGTGATGATGATGAAGTGGCGCGAATGGAGTGCCCGTGAATGGGGGCCCTAAGACCTGATTCTTAACTACACCGGTGAGTAGATATGCTGATGAAGATGAAGAATAGAAAACTCCTGACCCTGAACATCTCGTCGATCCGCCGCACGATCGCCAGCTGCGGCGGCGCCAGATAGATGTCATTGAGGAGGTCGAAGTTGGGCCGGAACTTCTCCTGCTTCACCTCCCACGAGTAGTGCTCGAAGTTGTCCACGATGTCCGGCGGCTTCTGCGACAGGATCTTGTGCACCACGTCCACCAGGTGGTCGTACCTGTTTGGTGTTACAAGCGCCGAAATAATTACCAAAATCATCATCACCATCTTATTTTGACCCAATGCTGGGGGTCCTCCTTTATGGATTGAAACATCAAAGGGAGAACGGGCCATATACCACCGCTCAACATGGATTAGTTGCTTACTGCTGACAATGCGGCCGGGACCGACGGGCCTTCCGCGAAGCACAGAGGAGCTGGAGACGACAATTTTTGGTCACGTATCCGATGACCGGCCTCTGCGAACGTTACTTATTTATATTAGGAATCACAGATCGAGCCCGTTTACCACTTTGCCATCGAGTTCCTCAAATTATATGGTGGTAGCTAGCCAAGCGGATTAAAACAAGCACAACCACTCTACCACCAAGCAAATCGAGTACAAACATGTACATCACTAGTATTAGTTAACATGTCACACTTTTGACTAGTTTTGACTTTTATTCCATAGTATTAAGAGTACCTAACATTGTTTACATGTAGATACTCGTAACTGTACCTTCGCTGGGAATCGAACCCAGGAATATTACACCACAAAGGTAGTTTAAAAGGTGGCGAGATGATATGGACCTGACCGACCGGCATGAAGTAATTCGGGAATGATATACGCGGAAGGACTTGGGGGGCTTCCCCCAAGCCTTCGCCTGCTCCTCTTCGCCTAGCTGTGGGAGAATATAAGCATTGCTCGATTTATTCAATAATGCAAACTCCATTTTCTTTCTTGTTATAATAAATCAACCAAAATGTAACGAAAATAATAACAATTTTAGCGGCCTTTGAAAAGGGCTCGGCTAAGATAAAAGTACTAGAGTTGATCTTTTAGATGACTAACAAAGTGTCTCCCGTGGCTGCAGACTGTTGCTTGAGGAAGTTCTTTGCTTTGACCAGATCATTATTGAGATCGGGCATAAGATTTTCTGTAGCTGCTATAATATCTGGCTCCAACAAAAATGTTTGTGACATTTTAACAGTATGTAAGTAATCACTTTTTTACAATAATAATAATGATAGTAAATAAAAATCTTATTGTTTTTCGTTATGAAATAATGACAATGTCATTAATTTACAGTGTCAAGGTGCAGACCGTCAACCGTGCGGCTATGCACGCCATCTACTGCATTGTTTACCTACATTGTCGTGTGCACTGCTCGTCAAATTTTAGTTTCAGATTAAGGCGCTCCGCAGCCAGAAAATTTTGATCTCCTAAGGCGATTAGCACACGGTACCGCGCACCGCCGCGGTACCGTGTGTTAATCGCCTTATTGCAACTCCAAACAACTTGCAACAGGCAAATTCGCAACTAGCTGTTTCCATGTATAGAATAGAAAAGAATATTCATTTATTAAAGTGACCAAGACTCATAATTTATTTTATTTATTTATTTATTTATTTATCTATTGGGAAACAAACAGCGTTACAGTCATACAAATAATAGTGACACTTAGTTCTTACATAAGCCTAATTAGTTTCCACTTTTATATAAAACTATTGTTGAGAAAGGCAACGTTGCATGCTAGAATACAAATTAATAAAAAGTAAATTAAATAGTAGGTGTAGCCAGACATATTATTAGATTACAAAAAAAAAAAATAACTTAAAATATTGAATTTACAATATTAGGTAAGTAACTTATATAAGTTGTACACTGTTATGTTTCATTTTTTAAAATCGATTTAAATTGACGTAGCTTAAGATTAAAAATATCGATGTGACCGTACTTCAAATTATAAGTTTTTGTTGTTCTTGGTATTAATCGATTGCTTGCATAATTCGTCCGACACATAGGTACAGAAAATGTGTTACAATTTCGCATGTTCGCCCTAGGGCATCTAAGTAAAATTTTACTTAGCAGGTAGGGAGACTCAATGTAATTATTGATTAATTTATACAGAAAAATGATATCCCTATGCTCACGCCGCTGTGACAATGGAATAAGATTAATCGATCTGTTTTTAAACCTAAAATGTAGTCGTTTTATGAATTTATCTTGAATTTTGTCTATTAAATTTATGTATTTCAAGTATTGCGGATTCCAAACAGTCGACGCGTATTCCAACTGTGATCGAACAAAGCTGTTATATAGTAATATTAATGTATCAGGATTAGTAAATTCAGTGCTCTGTCGAAAAATGAACCCAAGCATTTTGTAGGCTTTGGTGGTTATCCTATTAATATGCGAAGAAAGTAATAACTCGCTATCAAGGCTCACACCCAGGTCTCTCACCTCCGTTACTTTATTTAATTTTTGATTATAAAGTTGATAATTAAATACAATTGGATTTTTTTTCCTGTTATATGATATGTATGAACATTTGTTAATATTAAGAAAGAGTTTGTTTTTTGCACAATAATTGCACAGCCGGTCCAAATCTTCCTGTAATTTAACACTATCCTGAATTGTCTTAATAGTTGAAAAAATTTTAGTGTCATCTGCAAATAGAATAAATTTTGAATTTAGGAAACATTCTGCGACATCGTTTATGAATATATTAAAAAGCAAAGGGCCAAGGTGAGAGCCCTGAGGAACCCCAGACAACACAGGAGTAAAACTAGATATAAAACCCTTGATAGTTACTGCCTGTGATCTATTATATAAATAGGACTGTAGCCACCTTAAAAGGTCGCCATGTATACCGATGTACTCAAGTTTCCTTACCAGTATCGTATGTGAAATTTTATCGAAACATTTAGAGTAGTCGGTATACACGGCGTCCACTTGGTAGCCCCTATCCATACTGTCAAGCACATGATCGAGAAATTCGCATAGATTGGTTTCCGTGGAACGTCTGTCCATGAACCCATGCTGTTCAGTTATAAGGAAAGGTCTAACGGCAGGAAACAGTGTATCGTATATGATTTTCTCAAATAATTTCGGGATAATCGAGAGTTTAGAGATTCCACGGTAATTACGAATGTCATGTTTGTTCCCGCTTTTGAAAATGGGTACAACAAGCGATTGTTTCCAAATTGTAGGCATTACTCCACAGGATAATGAGAAGTTAAATAGGAAAGAGATGGGTGACGCCAGCTCTTTACAACACCTCTTTAAAAAAAGAGGGTGAAGACTGTCAGGACCCGAACCCTTAGCAGCGTCGATACGTGATAAATACTTTTCAACAATGTCGGGACAAATTTTAATGTGTTAGTATTAACATAATCTATGTTAGTTACATGATATTATTTATTTTTATTATGAACACATAGTAAACATAATAATGCCATGAAGCCATAATAATAATTATTATTATTCTCTTTATTAAATATAGGTACATCTTAAGAATTTTTTTACAATCTAATATATAAAATTCTCGCGTCACAGTTTTCGTTGCCATACTCCTCTGAAACGGCTTGACCGATTTTGATGAAATTTTTTGTGCTTATCCGGTATCTATGAGAATCGGCCAACATCTATTTTTCATCCCCCTAAATGTTAGGGGTAGTCCACCCCTAAATTTTTTTTTTATTTTTTATGGCAAAACAACGTTTGCCGGGTCATCCGGTATCTATGAGAATCGGCCAACATCTATTTTTCATCCCCCTAAATGTTAGGGGTAGTCCACCACTAAATTTTATTTTTATTTTTATGGCAAAACAACGTTTGCCGGGTCATCCGGTATCTATGAGAATCGGCCAACATCTATTTTTCATCCCCCTAAATGTTAGGGGTAGTCCACCCCTAAATTTTTTTTTTATTTTTTATGGCAAAACGACGTTTGCCGGGTCAGCTAGTTTTATATAAAAACATATTTACAATATAAAATATTATAAAAAACTTAACCTAGGTTGCCACCGGCCGGCAGCGGGGATAGACCCAAGCTATCGATGGTTAACGAAAATAACGTTAACGAAAACGAAAATTAGTATATGGCATTGAAGCAACACCTCCTGGCGACATACGAGAAGAGTTAAGATTTTGCCATACAAATTCTCGTTTTCGTTAACGTGATCGAATGTCGAATGAAACTCGCTCTTGGCACCAAGATGCGAGTTTCGATGATCGATAACTTGATCGTGTTTCGATCACACGATGGCGCGCGGCGGCGTGGCGTGAGTGAGGAACCCTTTGAAGTTTATCGCCACCCTCAAACAAGTCCGGTGACGCTGTAAAAGGCCGTTTAAAGCCAACAACAAAAAAAAGCTCAACTCAAGAGATTTAATCATTTGCTCCTTGTGTCTTTGTATTATTGTATTAAAATGGAGCTTCGGAAGGCACATTAAGCCGTTAGTTCCGGTTCATGTGATAAGAAGAACGATAAATCCCACCTTTATAAATATAAATCCCACCTTTATAAATCCCACTTTTATGGCCCGATAATGTAATATACTATTGTCAATAATAATAAATACCTACTTACTTTATTTCTTATTATATTCTTACAGACTATGCTCTAGAATTAAAATTCTTATAAAAATTCTTATAGTAACGTATTTCATTATTTATACATGATTATACCTATGATGAAAAGCCTCTATATAATACTTACCTATGTAAATGTGAGAAGGCAAGACTGAGCACAGTAATGAGATGTTTATAGGCTGATGATGATGAGAATTGAGAAAACTTTTTCACAAAATTACCTTCTTAAAGTAACCTGATTTTTCTGACGTCCTCGAAATTGTACGTACATGTACATGTACGCCTTTGGGTTTCTGAGTTGTTACTATATTGACACTATTTATTATACTAACTAAAAACTAACTTTAAAAATTATACTATATCTACCACTTATTATACCATAATTAATTACGATTCACTAAATAAAAACCAATTTAAGACTAAGCTGAATGAGCTAAATCCTTTGCTTGTTTCATAATGGGAAACAAAGACTTCTTGGCGGGAAAGTGAAGAGTCATGTCTGCGGTCTTGTTTTATTTTCTAAAATTTGTGTTATGTCGAATATTAATGTGAAATAATGGTGGATTATTAACCGTTAAGTGTTTGTGAGTGTGCATGGGTGTTGGCAAATGAAACAAAACAGTGCAACATCACTTTTCAAAATCTCTCAAGAAGTCCGCCCGAGGACTTAGTAAGCCCCACATCTTTACTGAGATACTCGAGGGGTTGAGTATATCATTTCTCACTTCTCATTTCTATTATCATTCATCATCATTTTATAGGATTATAATACTAATGAAATTAAGAAACTAAAGACATGGCAGCATGGTCTATGACCTTAGCCGGTTCCTCAGGGAACGAACTACACTTAAAAAAAAAAACAAAACCTAACCTCGAAATGAATGTAAATGTAGCTAAACTAAAAATATAAATAAACAAACTTGAAATGGCTACAAAGTTCGACGCTGCTGTTTATAGTTTTCGAAAGAAGTGTCCTTACATAAGCAAGGACCTGCTGAGATGGTTTCCCGGGCATATGAACAAGGGTTTGAAGCAAATGCAGCGCAAGTTAAGTAGCGTAGACTGTGTTATAGAAGTTCACGACGCCAGAATTCCTTTTTCTGGGCGCAATCCTATATTTACTAATACTTTAACTGGTGCTAAGCCTCATATTCTAGTTTTAAATAAGAGGGATTTGACAATAACCTCGCTCATTCCTAAAATAAAGAATCAGTTGAAGGCTGAACAAAGCATAGAGAATGTTGTCTTTACTAACTGTAAAGACCAAAACTGTCGTGGCTTAAAGACTCTTAGGCCTCTCTTGATAGATGTTATTAAGTCTTCAAACAGATATAATAGAAGTGAGGAGCTGGACTACAATGTGATGATCATTGGAGTGCCAAATGTTGGCAAATCATCACTGATTAATATGCTGCGATCTAAGAACATGAGCATAAGGCATGCGCTGCCCGTCGGCGCAGTGGCCGGGGTCACCACGAGTGTGATGACAAAAATGAGAATAAATAATGATCCCACAATCTTCATGCTTGACACGCCTGGTAAGTTCATTTGTAAATTATTATTATTATTATTATTATTATTATTATTGTTTAACAGACAGGCAGTTGAGACAACTGGTCTAGTCTGTATCCTGTTTTCTCCTTCTAATGTCTTAGTCTGGTTATTTGTTCATATTCAAATGCTTGTCTAGCCTGTTTTTAAATTGGTTTATTGTTTGTGCTGATACCACTTCTTCGGGTAGCCTGTTCCAAGTTTCAATTACTCTGTTGCTTAGAAAGTGTTTGTGTGGGTTACTGTGAGATGCAGTTTTTGACAGCTTAAAATGGTGTCCTCTCAGGTGTGTATTCTTTGAGTATCGAAACATTTGTCTATCAAAGCCCTCAAGATCGTAGTGTCCATGTAATATTTTAAAAGTTTCGATCAGATCTCCTCGTTTTCTGCGTTCTTCAAGAGTAGTGAGTTTCAACACCTCCAGCCTCTCATTATATGGTTTTGTTTTTAAAGATTTAGGTACTTTAGAAAATCGCCGCTGTACTCTTTCTAATAATTCTATATCCTTCTTGAAATATGGGTTCCAGACTTGGAAGGCGTATTCCAAGATAGGCCGAACATATGCTTTGTGAATTTTTAGCATCATATCGGGTGTTAACTGTCCAAATGCTTTTCTTATAAGGTAAATAAAACTATTAGCTTTTTTGGTTATTGCTGTGATATGGTGTTCCCATTTGAGGTTTTCGCATATATGTACACCCAGGTCGGTTTGGACACTTGCTTCTCTTAATGGTTCATCATTTATTGTATACGTACGATGGGGATTTCGGTTTCCTATGTGGAGAACTGTGCATTTAGCTGAATTTAGTTTTATGAGCCACTCTCTTGACCAGCTTGCTATTTGATTCAGATCCGCTTGAAGCTGTTCAAAATTCATCTCTGGATCTGCAAAAATCTTTGTGTCGTCAGCAAACATGCTAACTTTGCAATTCAAGTGCTTCGGTAGATCAAAGGTGAAAATAATATATAATAATGGCCCAAGGACAGAGCCTTGGGGAACACCACTTTGTATGTCTCTTTCATCTGAAAGAGTGTCACCAATTCTCACTCGAAATGTCCTATATCGCAAAAAGGCCTCAATCCACTTTAGAAGTTTTCCACGTATTCCTACATATTCAATTTTTTGTAGAAGTCTACTTATCGGTACTTTGTCAAATGCTTTTTCATAATCGAGATAAATTACATCTATAGGTTGTCGAGCATTGTGACTTGTGGTCCAAGAAGATAGGCAAGATAACAAGTTCGATATTGTGGATCTATGTGGGCAAAAGCCATGTTGTTGGTTGCTAATGACTTGCACCTTGTCAAGAAACCGTCTGATGTGTTTGACTATTATCTTCTCCATGACTTTACATATTACACTAGTTAGGCTTATTGGTCTATAATTTACTGCCTGTAGCTTGTTTCCTTTTTTGTAGACAGGGGTCACTATTGCGGTTTTCCATAAGTCTGGCAAAATTCCGGTGTCATAGGATGTTTTCATTATAGATAACAAGTGGTTATCAAGGTCACAATTTTTAAGTATAACCACTGGTATCTCATCTGGCCCTGGTGAAGAGTCTGCTTTTATGCTTTTAATAGCAGATTGAACTTGATTTTCATTAAATTTAAGATCTTCGATTGACTCTGCAACTTTGAGGCATGGGTCCAAAAATGGAAGCGTTCCTAGAGGTTCTTCTTCAAATACGCTAGAGAATTGATCTGCAAAAACTTCAGCTATTTCTTTTGGTTGCGTCACATCTTGTCCTTGAGTGTTCCTTAAAACGGGTGGTATACTGACTTTCGAAGTGATTTGCTGTCTAATATACGAGTAAAATTTTTTTGGTCCAGCCTTTAAGAGATTTTCTTCATATGCTGTTCTTGATGTGCGACAGTGGTTTGTCAGTTTATTATTCAGTTTTCTGTATTCCTTGTAAAGGTCATTGGACCCAGTTAAGGTATACCTCTTCCATAATAACTTTTTTTGTGTAATTAATTTACATGTTTCAAACTTTACCCAAGGTCTATTAAATTTTCTCTTTCTTGGTATCTTTATAAGAGGCACGTGGGTGTTTATAGTATTCGTAATCGCTTCATGCAGAGTTTTGTACTGGTTTTTTGCGCAGTTCAAGTATACAGAATGCCCTGACAAAATACGCTGTAGCTCTTCATTAATTTTATTAAAGTCTGCTTTATTGTAATTTCGTTTAAGAGTTGTTTGTTGCCGATTCTGTTTTTGTACTTGTAGCTGTATTGTTGAAATTATACATGTGTGATCACTTTTGCCGATAGCTGCTTCATAACCAATATTGGCTATAAGTAACTCATCATTAGTTATGATCAAATCCAAGAAAGATGGCTGGTTGCCCTGACGAAATCTTGTATGTTTATCTACTAATTGATGGAAGTCACTGTCTTTGTACCATTGCAGAAAATTTGTTTCCTTCGGCAGAAGATAGCCACAATCTTGAAGCGGCCACTTTATTCCTCCAAAGTTAAAATCGCCCAAAATTACTACTGTGTTGGACTGGGCGGCTAGCTGTAGTTCTTGATAAATCATGTTGTCATGATCTATTGTCGATTCATGGCCCCGGTATACTCCACAAATAAGGATTTTTTGTTCTCCTACTTCTACGTCAACCCATACGCATTCTGAAGTGTCATACATATTATTATTATTATTTCTGGTGGGGACGTCGCCGACCGAACGGACGATCCGCCCGCGCCTTCTGCGGGCCATTTCGTCCTTTTCCCCGTTCTCCCCTTTGAGGGAGTTAAAGTTATATGACTACAAAGCGAAATAATAAATATAAAAGTGTCATACATAGTTTTATATTTATTATTTCGCTTTGTAGTCATATAACTAATTTGGTTTGATGCGTAGATAGCTACTCCACCACTTCGTTTGCCAATGCGGTCATCTCTGTACACGTCGTAGCCCGGTATTTTAATCAAAGAGTCAGGTATAGTTGGTTTGAGCCATGTTTCTGTGAGTACTATAATTGAAGGCTCTTCTGATTTTATCCTTGCAATAAGTAAGTCCAACTTTGAAGTGATTGATTGTATGTTTGTATATAGAATAGTTATTGTTAAAAGTTCCGATGATATATAACCTGTTGCATTGCCTGTGTCACTTTTATTTCCTTGTCGTCGGTTGGTTGCATCTAGGGTACAACCTAGTTTTTTAAATGTGTCTTGGTTACAATTTTTGGCTGTCCCTGTATGTATTTTATTGTCAGATCCGGTTCACCACTATTGCTACGTTTTTCAAGTTCATCACGGAGATGTTTCAGATATTCTCGTTGCATTGGAGTTTGATCTGTTTTAATAGACGAAGGTTTATCCATTTTATTTTTGTTACGTAATACCTCGATAGCATCAATCTTGCTGCTCATGACTACTTTAATAGGGCGTGGAGCTCCAGTGCGGGCTTTGGGTGCACCAAGACGAAACACTTTTATATTACTACAAATTACTTTCTTGGTCACACAAGCAATTATCTTCTTGCACTCTTCTTTGTCATGCTCCTGCCTTTCAAGGGGACGATCAGAAATTGATTCAGGCACATCATGTATTATTATATTGCTAGCTCTTTTAGTACGCTCTGTTATCTCCTGTATAGCAGCCTCAGTAGAGAGCATGTTTTGACGCATACGCAAGTTTTGTACTTCTTCAGTTAGCTCGTTCAGTTTTTTCATGATGTTCGGCAACTGCACCATTGCAGATTTGCAATCTTCGCATAAAAATGTTATCACTCGAGCTACTGTTTTCAATTCAAAAACTCTTACTTCAGTGGGTGACAGTCCATGGCAATCACTGCATAGGAGATTTTTACAAGCGAGATGCATAGGAGATTTTTACAAGCGAGATTTATGAGAAGGAAAATAAAATCCCACATTGAGTTTTTTCCTGTTCTTTTTAGTATAGAAGTTTACTTACGAACTGATGGCATAATGACTTCCATAAGAGCTATTTGTAGCCTAAACTGAATAAATTATTTTGAATTTTGAATTTAATAAAATCTCTGTTGGAATATAGATTTCGGAGAATTTTATGTCTGTGGTAGTTACTGGCTAGCATTCAGCTAAAAGTTAAAAGTATTAGATATCTGAAATATGTTTGAATCATAGTATAATAAAATACTGCTCCATGTATAGCACTCCTAGTCACGTGGGTGACACAAGCCTACGTCATCGCCACTATCGATGAGAACCACCACCAGGAGTGCTATACCTGGCGCAGTATTTTATTATACTTTGGTTTGAATATCTTCATGTAACTGTCAAAAAGGAAAAATTGTTCACTATTGTTTCACTGTGTTGAATTGATTGAAATTTATTAACGATGTAATTTTATAAGTTTTGTATTTTAATGAAAGTTTTATAAAGAATATTGTGAAAGTGAACTGTATTAAAATTACTAAAATGTTTTTGTTAATCATATAACGAAACCCAATCGATAGAAGTATAGAATCAACATTATGCAAGGGTGAGAGTTTACATCTACAACAATCTCCTGCCATAAACTTAAGTGAGGCCGCACACACATGGTTTCCTGATTAGATTTCCGTATCAGGAATTCAGATTCAGAGAGCTGAATGCATTACCTACAAAATATACACCAGGGTGCAAACGTTCGTATATTTTCCATCAGGATAAAAAACCTGACGTTCGTTCCGGGCTCCAAACCGTCGTTCAGGTTTGATAAACGGAAAAAAACCGAATGACGTCATTCTGAACGCAGCGCTCGCGTAGTTTTTGGTTTACCGGCCGCACACGAATGGACGGAACGGAATTTTCCTTACGGAATTCCGAATCTAAATTCCTGATACGGAAACCTAATCAGGAAACTGTGTTTGTGCGGCCTCCCTAAAAATGTGTTGGATAATAATATTATTAGCCACAATTTACAAACTGTAAAATGTTCATGTTCTTATATAAAAAAAGCATATTTATTTAAGAAATGGAAACAAAAATCTAGAAAATATCAATATTTGCCAGGCATTTTGGAGCCGTCGGTGAAAGATGTGGGAATGGGCATGAAGCTGGCTCTTTGTGCATCGCTACAAGACCACATGGTGGGTGAAGAGGCTATTGCCGACTACCTTCTATACTGTCTCAACAAGCATGCTAAATTCAAGTACGTCGACTATATGGGCCTAGAAGAGCCTTGTGATGATATTAATAAGGTAAGGCTAAGGCTGCACATGGGGTGTGTAGCATTTTGAGGGAGTTTTCATAGAAACGGATTGCCTAGTTTATTGACCAATCAGAGGTAGCCATTCATATACAAATGTGGTATTGCTCAAATATATATAATAGAAAAGTAAAGTAAATAGCCCAAAACTGTCCTACAGCTGGGCAAAGGTCTACATCATTGAAATCACTCAATCAATATACAATAAAAACGTTAATGTAGCACGCATGGAAGATTAAATTGCAATTGTAGGATGCTTAAATGCCCACTCTACAAAGACATTTCATTCGACGCCCTGCTGTTGCTGAACTTTTTTGGGTTGGTGTTAGGTGTTTGAGTTGTTGCCTTCTTCTCAATGAACATTAAATTTCTGAATCAGTTATGACTGTATTGATAAGTTCACTTCTATGTAGGGAGAGACATAAAAATTGCCTGGTCTTTATCTTCAGTGAAATATATATATAAAAAAAAAAAGCCTTTGGCTTTCAAAGTAAAAAGTAAATAGTGTTGAATAATTTCGGCGGGCTGGTTAGAACCACGATAGCTCAATTGGAAGACCTGACCCGGTATGTTAGAAGGGTGCAGGTTCAAATCCTGCTCGTGGAAATTTTTTCAACATTTGTTTTTGTAATTTGTTTCGCAACAAAATTTGCGTTATAATTATTTAAACATTTTATAATAGCTTGCCTACTTCTTAACTGATCTTTAGTATTTGTAAAAATATTATGATCGGATGTTAATGACGGTAGTTGTTGACATTGAATGGGCGCCTTTGGCTTTCAAAGTAAAAAGTAAATAGTGTTGAATAATTTCGGCGGGCTGGTTAGAACCACGATAGCTCAATTGGAAGAGCACCTGACCCGGTATGTCAGAAGGGTGCAGGTTCAAATCCTGCTCGTGGAAATTTTTTCAACATTTGTTTTTGTAATTTGTTTCGCAACAAAATTTGCGTTATAATTATTTAAACTTTTTGAAATATTTAACTTAAAAAATCATTTGAATTTGTACCTAATATTGCCTTATTATCCTTCTAGACATTTTTTTCTTTGCTCAAAGGTACTTCTAGCAGGCGCTATCAAGTTTAACCGTGTGAGACGCACCCGGGACTTCGACGGGCGCATGCGGCAAATCCCGGACCTGCTCGAGGTGGCCCGCATCATGATCAAGGGCTTCCGCACCGGAGAACTGGGCAGGACGCTGCTCGACATCGACTTACTCACTGACAAGGACGTCTCCGCAGCTAGGCAGATGGCATAGCGAGCCAGGTCACAGATTAGTTAATAGTTAGTACGTAACACATAAATCACTCCCTACAAAAATTCGTATACCTACCGCGTTAATAGCCTACTTCTTTTCGTCGTGACGCGTCGGCGACCGCTGCGTGCTAAATTGTGCCTAATAGGCTCGACTATAGAGTTGTTATCGTTTCGCAGCCGCGCGGCCTCGCTGCCATTGTAGTAATGCTAGGGCTGCTGCTACGATAAAAATATTGTTCACATACAATAATTGTACCTAAATTAATCTGTGCCTAAATGGCCTGTTTAAGATTTGTAATGTAAATTAAAATGAATGATAAATTGAAATTGAATGCTCAATTGTTTATGATCAGCACGATAACATGGATCTCGGATTATAATGTTACCTATGATAATAAATGAATTACCTACCTAAAAGGAAACACTAAGGTCGATTGATTATATGAAAAGTAGACAAAATCAATGTTTCGTAGTCCCCTGATTCCTCCTCCAAAACTAGACCGATTTAATTAATTTTTTCATTAAAAATTAAAGAAAAGCTTTGGCTGTGTCCCTATATTTTGCTTTTTTTTCATAAATCAGTCGACCTTAGTGTTTCCTCTTAAAAGTTATAAATCTTCATCATCATCAATATCCCACTGCTGGAATATAGAACTGGAATCATATGAAGGAGTTAAGGCCATAGTCCACCACGCTCTGGCCCAATGCGGATTGGGGACTTCGCATGCCTTTGAATTAATTATTTCTCGGGCATGCAGGTTACAGTACAGTATAAACACCCATAACTCGAGTATAAAATAGGTATCCATATTCATCATACAAACATTTGCCCCTAACGGGGTTCGAACCCACGACCGCTGACGTGGCAGGCAGGGTCACTAACTACCACACCAAACGTGTTGTCACAACTTTAATGCAGACATAGTCACAGGTCATTTATATTTGTCTGACGTGTCGTGTCACGACGCGTAACTGGTAACCTTTTGGGTCAATTCAGACAGAAGTGACTGCGATTGGCAAACGATGTTAAGCTTTATCTCTATTAGATAACGCATAATGTCGCTTGAAAGCAATGGGTGTAGACTGCTTTCAAGCGACATTATGCGTTATCTAATAGAGATAAAGTTTAAAATGGTTTGACATTGAAATTGCCGGCATCGGCAATTTCAATGTTCTGCGCTACCGTCTGCTGCTACTTCGACGTGAATTGACCTTTATTACTGAAGTGGTTTTATTAGAAAAAATATAAGAATTGGTTCATTAATAAGTACGTACATACAAACAAACCAATTTTTGTCTCTTTATTATTTTAGTGTAATTGGAACAAACCTAAACCAAGTTTAAGGTCAAGTATAATATACCTTTTGACAGTTGAAAACTCTTGTACCCGAGTACCACCACGCCCGGGGAGGCGCGGATGGTCATGTAGGGTTCTCCCCTCCAGCCCAGCCTCAAACCTACCAGTCCTAGCCATTTATAGAAGCATTCAATACTTATTTCAGTGAAAAACCAACTACTTAAAAGTTTGTTTTAAAGTATCTAAGTATATGAATTTATGTATAAGTATTCTATATTATTTCTCTTTTTACTATATTTAAAATGTATGAATTTATTTTTACTTGATGCAAGCAGCAAAAAACCGGTCGTTGTGGAGATCCTTGGGGGAGGTCTTTGTCCAGCAGTGGACGTTTTTGGCTGAAATGATGATGATGATGTAAAAATAAATTCATTTCTTTTTATTCTCGGATGCCTATACTAAAGCATTTACCATAACGTAAAGTTTTATTTAATAAATAAATAATTACCGACGATGCACAACCATACAATTTGATAATTTAATCTTATTTTTATTTTCATTTTTACAGATTTGCCGGACAAGACGAGATCCTTGCATATATTGTATGATTTCACCTACTCGATATGTAAACACTAATACGCCAACGGATCAAATGAAACTGAGAAAGTGTTTGTATGATTCTTGTAATTATTGTAAAAAAATGTAAATATAGCACTTAAGTAGATAAAAATAAAACATCCAATTAAACATCTGTGTTATCTTATTTAACTACAGATACTAATTTGTGAACTTCTTATCGTTAGGTTAGGTCGTTAATTACAGCATAATTGAATACAATATTTAGTTTTCCAAATGATTCAGATAAAAGTTGTATAATAAAGATAGGCTCAGATTGCTCATTAGAATGTAACGTCATAGTAGAATGAAACAAGTATGGTATCTTCATACACACGCACCGAGCGCGGCTTGTATGTGAGCGCGGCCGAGCCAGCCCGTCCGTACGCATTGTCGCACGCACACACTGACAAAGTTATTGATGCTAATGATGCGCCAGTAGGGTTGTCATCTGTCCGGGTTTCCCCGGATTTGTCCTAGTTTAGAGGGCGTCCGGGGAGCGTCCGGGCGAATTTCATTTGTAGCCCGGGTTTTAAAAATTCAAGGTCTTGGGCCAACGCGCCGCTAGCGACGCGACGCGACTCGTGCGCCGCGGTGTGGACAACCGACATACCGACACTGGCACTGCACTAGTGTCGACTCGAATCGAAAATTAAAACTCGTTTCAATTCGAATTCGAGTTTCATAAAAACCTGTTGACATGTCCGGGTTCTGGGCTCCAAAATCCGGGGTTTTCACGCGTCTTGTCCTGGTTACCAAATTTTAGAGATGGCAACCCTACGCCAGTCGCGGCTGAGCCCTACGACGTGATGCCTGCCGCCGTACGCGGACTGCGTGTTTCGTCGCTGCGCCCCGCTGCCGCTCGTAGGTTATAATTTGTTAAACGTAAGTCAAGGTCAACGATGGCTACAAAAAAAAAACAAGAGATATTGCAGTGTTTATGGATGTCTAAATAGCAGCTTGTCAAATCTAAAATTTTCTTTCTTTACTTTACTTACCGAACAAGAACGGTGAGTACCTTGTGCCAAGCTTGTGCCTAACCTAATTACTTACATAATTTTGTATTAGTTATCTACTACCGAAAGAGTTAAGTTCTGCTCCAGATTTCGTGAATTAGAGAGTTACGGATTTGGAAGTTTAATTTATTAGATTACACGGTACACCCTAGCACGAAAACAAGGGAGTAATTAGGTACAGCCAGACTAAACACTTTGGATTTTTTACCGCTCTTATGTTGTGGGTATAAGCACTAATATCGAACTGCAAGTGTTTACCATGATGTGCTGTTGACCGTACCTACTTACCTATTGTAAGTTGTTGTGTTGTAGGTACAGTTGACAAACTACGTTTAGGTAGATCGGGGGTTCTCTGGAATCCATGACTTCATATTTCTAAGTATGTTCTTATTTAATATTAATTTAATAAAGTTCTTAATTAATTAAAAGCGACAGCCCTACAAGTTTAGGTGATTATCGCTCGCTCGGGGGCCGAGTCACCTTACTTGTTTTATTCTACTATGGTAACGGTATAAGGAACAGCGAAATGCTAGCGATGTCTGTATCAGATTAATTTTGTTTTGCCACAACAAGAAATATAAGCTTTTTAACTTTAAACCGTCATGGTTACTTGCATTAGAGTAATTATTGTATGTGAGAGTAATTGTTGTTAAGTGATGATAAGGCTGAAGGTGGAAGCACACTTCACCCGGAATCCTCAACTACTGAGGCACTGGCTATCTTATCTCTAGCTGCCGGAACAACAACGCTATAAACATTGATGTTATGGCGACATATTTAGATAAGACGGTGGTAGCTAGCCAGGCGGGCAAATATGCCCTACCACCAACCAAACCGAGTACACAAACATGTACCCCCCGCTGAGAATCGAACCCGGGACCTCTGGGTCTAAACCAGTGGTCTTAACCACTTGACCACAGACACGATAAAAAAGATTTTGTCGAAACGTAACATGTTCATTGCGAGCATTCGCATATTCAGTACCACAGATCAGTACAGTGAGCCGAGCCGCTCGCCGCCGCCGTCAGTCGGCAATGACGTATCAAGCTCGTTACGATGATACGCTCTCCGGCTCCATCTCCAACTTTAGGCAGCTGTCCCACCGCCGCCGGCGAGTAAGCGACGAACTTTCAACTACCTATTTTCTCGCTCAAGAAACGTACAATAGATATAGATCCTGTGTGAAAAAAGAGATACATATAATAATAGTTGATCGCTGACTGTTCACACTGCCGGCGAGTACTCGCCTTAGTAGTTTGCAGCTGGCGGTATGGGACGACAGTCACGGTGATTGAAAAATAACGATTTTGCTCATGTCTACAGGACTAGCTGCCCCCGGGCGAGTAGTGCGAGTAATCACCCATCGCACTAGAACACTCGCTTACCTATAGCCCAGCGACAAAATTATAGGAACTACATGTGCGTGTGGTTGAGTGTTCTTTTTAAGGCGCGACTGACATTGAATATTCGCTCGATGTGAGCATGTTACAAGTCGAATATTCGGCATGTCAGTACAGCGAGCCGAGCAGCTCGATACGAGCGCCGAGCGCCCGAGCACGTTCCACACGGCTGTCTGTTTTTGACGAATCCCTTTAAACGTTACATTACAAGTCAGTCGTTGCCTGAGCAAGCATCGCACGCAGTGTTGCCGTTTTAGCGACTTAGTCGCTAAATCTAGCGGGTTTTAAGTGTGTTTATATTGACCACTGATTTCTTGATTTTTTAGAATATTTAAAAAGTTCAATCCGCCACTTTCATGTCTCATTCTGAATAAATTTGTTGTCCAAACACCCTTTCGTCTCTTCTTTAAATAGCAGTAACGGATTAAAAGAAACAGCACACACCACCTCTACGTCCGGCATTTTGACTGCAACGGGATGGATGGAGCACAGACGAGCAAATATTCGTCGCGAATATGCAGGTGTTGTGAGCATTTTCTCACAACGAACAAATATTCATGCGAATATTCAATGTCAGTCGCCACCTTTAAAAAGTTAATCCAAACATTACGAAATCCAGTACAACTCGCTTGTCGCTGCTCGCCAACTCGCTTCTAGTTTCTAGCTCTACTCGCTACTCGCTCATCGCCGGCGGTGGGACACCTGCCTTAGAACCAATTGGCAAAAACTACTAACATTGTTGTTATGATGAAAGGCTAACTAGCAAGCCAACTAAACCTAGCTCAATATGTAGGTACTTAACCCCCGCTGCGTGCTAGGCGTGGCGGATTCCTCGAACACTTTGCTTCACAACAATTATTCATTTCCATCATTCATCATCATCATCATTGATTCATGTCGATCCTTAGACCAAAATGTCGATCATCATACAAAAAATTAGAGCATGGGATACAAACGGACACGGACCACAAACAATAACTATCAAGGAGGATGTACTGAATTCTGACCTCCATAGAATATATACCGCAGAAAAATAATTAATAATGACAACTTCAAAATTATGAACACATATGGCTTTCAAACCATTTTTTTATAAAAACTAAAACTTATGTAAAAAAAAATCAAGAAATTACTACATGGACTCAAATAAAACTTAAACATAAGACACCAGGACTTTCAAAGAATGTTATAAATCGTTCGGAGGTGTTGCAGCGGTGGGTTCAGCCTGGCGTTGGAGATCCGCTATGAACCCGCTACATTACCTGGAAAGCTTCGTCACTTCCATCCAGGAGTACAGGTGGTTGATCGACATTGCTACGGACTGCTATCCTATCGCTTTGATGTCGAGAATCCACACAGCCTGAAAATATATCATGCCCCAGCAGACAACGAGCAAGCCACTCATTACCTGCAAGTTCTACGATGATTCTTTACCCCAGTGCTAGGGAGTCGACTACTACAGAATCTGATAAAACATTCTCTAGTAGCGTCTCTGCCACAACCAGCTCTTACTCTAGCGGGATATATCGCATTTCAGCAGATGAAACTAATCTCGACACCTTTAGATCACCACAGACTGACGACACCCTCCACATGATCGGTAGTCCTTGGAGCACCGAGTCTTGGAACGAAAAATCTAGCAGAGACAACTCGGCAGGAAATGCCATGTTTTCTTCGACAATATTCTCATGGGATGACAGCAGTGACAGAACTGTTTCCACTATGACTGTTGAACCGAAATGTTCATCATACGGAGTGACCAGTCCACCTATAAACACCGAGAGTGAAAATACCATGACGCTTCTCTACGCGCAGACCTCTGTTAGCTTAAGCAACGCCATAAAACCTTTAACCGAGCAAAAAAGCCGTACGGAAACGCGTAGTTCCTGGACAATGGAGTCGTACACTAGCACCGGCCCATTGCCGG
Organism: Eudonia mercurella; assembly: GCA_963082485.1. NCBI lineage: Eukaryota > Metazoa > Arthropoda > Insecta > Lepidoptera > Crambidae > Eudonia > Eudonia mercurella. The sequence continues at coordinate 16,369,763 of OY720041.1, forward strand.
ATTCGGACATGGTGACAGTTAAGTACCCGTGGAGCCCGAGCACGGCGCGGTCGTGGACGGACGAGTACCCCAGCAGCCCGGCGTCCGCGGCGTCGCGCAAGGTGAGCCGGGAGACGCTCGCCACCACGCCGCTGCGCAGCCCGCGCGCGGAGAGGGGCCACATCACGCCGCTCAAGTACATTGCCTTCGGAACCAACCTCGACAGCTGCATACGACATTGGGGGCTTGTGATCATGAACGGAATGGCAAGCAGTGACGTTACAAATGCTATTACCGTGTAAGAAAAAAAAAACAAGTAGTAACCATTATTTATTTATTTTTAACAAAATAAATGACTGTATCGATAGAGCGCGTCTTTTTCAATATAACCTTATAGATTTATTAAAAATACTTTATTTTCGAGGTATTCGGTGCACCGTCTGCTGATATCTATCTATATGTGCGTTTTATACTTAACATGGCAATGACCTTTAATGATGAAAATTATATAAAATACAGATTACAATAATAACATTTTAAAACGATTCCTATACCCTTACATCTAAAACAATACTTATAACATAGTATAAAAGAGTGACTATTCCTTGGGCACGTTGGAGAGGCCAATGACTGCCTTGTAGTACTTGGGTTCGGTGAGCGCCTCCACGAGGAAGGTGCCGAGGTCCCACTTGGAGATGGTCCTGCCGGGGGAGCTCGCGGGATTCACTTGCACGATCACCTCTCTGCTGGGTTCATCTGTTGAAAGGTGAAGGTTTACAGACTTGTGCTATGCATGACCCACGGTCCTGCCATGTTGTCTACGTTTACGGGTAAGGGGAGTGTAGGTAGGCTCTCCGTACAGCACAAAGATAAGAGAACTGTGACAACTTTAACCTTTTGACCGCCACAGCATAAATGCGTCGCCGTGTCCTGCACGCCAAGCATTCAATTCAGAGTAAAAACTTGCAACAAGAATAGGAATTCTAAAATTTCCAAGTTCTTTATGTGTTATTGTAAACTATAGGTGTCGATCGCTGCCGTCGTTGGCGGGCAAAATCTTAATAGTTTAGTTAATGTCTAGCTGCCATACAAAACACACAGTATTTAGGTAGTTAGCGTCTGATTAGTATTGTCAAATGTAGTAATAAGAAACCACTTTGTCATTAAGCAATCAATAACCTCACTTGACGCTTCTAAGCGCTGCAGATATTCTGTTATCACACATTATTAACCTACTCAATGTCTACCTATATAACGTTAAACATCGATAATTGTGCATACACTCACCACTAATATGCGGAGGGAACACAGCGACCCAATCGAGGGGGCTAACTTTGAGCACCTGGTACATTCTCTTGTGGTCCTCGTTCAAGGCCACAAACCTGGGCGGCACCTTGTCGTCATCGTAAAACAGGAACGCAGACAGACACACCGATATGGGCTTGACGTTGTTCGCCCTCATCGCGTCAATGATGTTCTTGGTGCCCTCTGACATGTCTGAGGTGGGCTCGAGGCTGGTGCCGGTGCCCAGCGCCACCACCACGCCGTCCATGCCCTCCACGGCGTCGGCCACCGAGTCGGGCTCCAGCACGTTGCCCTCGAATATCTCCACTTTGTCCCTGAGGCTGAGCGGCACCTTGGCTGGGTCGCGGACGAACGCCCGCACCGACAGACCTGCGACAGTTTCAAGATAATAAAGCGTCGTTACGGTGGCCGAACAAACGTTTACATGCTAGGGTTCGATGCGCCGGGGCACCAATCCGAACCTCTTGGAGAGTCGGGAACGGGGACGCACTCAAATGTTATGTCATTACCTTAAGAAAACCTCTGACGGTATTTCGACCATACGGCTTGAGGAACCATTTAAGTTTCTCGCTGGCCGCGCCCCCAAAAATAATGGTGACACTGAAAATGCCGCCAGAGGAATTTTTTTAAATTTATTTAATCAAATGCAATCAGCAAACTCTCTCAAAAACAAAGGATTGAATGCGACAAACCTTGGTTCAATGCCTATAGCTCTGTAGACGTGAACCCACACCGTACACAAGCATATAACTTTCTAGCCTAGAAAGTCTAGGTAGCTAGTAATCAGCCTATAACTGTCCCACTGCTGGGCAAAGGCCTCCATCATTGAAATCAAGTCATCAAGTCAAGATTTTCATCTGGGTTGCGGAAAACCTTTCAAGCCAACCAAAACACCAAAGGGTCCCGCAGTTGCATCTAAAAGTTGCAACGCTGCGTGACAATTTGACATATGGTTAATCTATCGATAGGATCACTAGTTTCAACTACTTGTGGTGTAATGGTATAAATAACCACCGGTCCCAAGCCGCGAGGTTCCGGATGCGATTCCCAGTGTGGGTGTTGTAATGTTGTTTTAGCTTAGCTTAGTCAGCTTAGCTACTTAAATTACATAGTTCATAATATAAAACATCATTAATAAATCGCACATAATTACCCTGCAATCAGCATTTAAAAGCTGAATATAAGAAAATTACAAGTTCTATGACCACACAATTTGATTTGCACTTTTAACTATTAACACCATCAGATTTCTAAGATTTAACTTGTACTTGTGATTTCACTTTGAAATATAAACATATGCGTCACCATTTTATTCTTGTACGAAATGTTTCTCGTTTATTTTCATAGTTTTCTAATTCACTTCAAACTCCTATTAAAAACTTTTATTATTATAAAATATTATTTGGAGTGTAGTTGCTTTTCCTTACACCGATTAACAGCTCTTAACCAGCTAATAAATAGCTTCTGCTCTCTTCTACAGCTAATATACAGCTATACTAACGCTAAAAGTTTTATAATGTGGCCTTTTTTTAACTTATAAGGTCTGTATATCCGGATATACAGCCTTTTTACAGCCTCAATATATACTATACAAATAAGTTCAAATACAGTTTTTATACAGCTTGTGATGCTACTTGGGTAGCTTATCAAAATCTGTCGATACAAGAAACATGTATATTGTATACAATATGATTGTATTCCGTCCTTCCGTAAAGATAAGAAAGCCAGTTCTTTAACAGTTGATTAGTTGATTCCATTATGGAATCTTCATGGAGTTGCCAGATGATTAACGCTTCCACCTCCACCCTTATCATCACCTGAAATAAAGTGCTTCTCTGTTGTGAAAAATCATTATTATATCTAAGCACTGTTTTTAGAAATACAGCTCAACGTATCATATTTAAATAATATAATGTTGTGAACAACGTCAAAACCAATGAGATAAAACAAACAGAGTACTGCTTATAAACACAATGATTGAACTAAGTTATTCAAACGTTCTCTTATCACCTTATCACAGACAGACGAAGCTGTGCTAACGGCGTGGCGACCGGCGCCGCCGGCGCCGGCAGCGGCGATTCTCGGCGAGCTAACTCTCTTTATTGCGTCACGAAATAAGGAGACTGCTTCATGGTATGAGAAGGTATGCTTCATACAAACGCGCATCTCACGGACACGTAATCTCGCAACAGCTGCGCTCGGAGTCGGACTGTGCAGGGCCGTATTTAACCTATTGGAGGCCCTGGGCACTTACGGATAATGGGGTCCTTATGTTACACTAGATTTTAGTAAAACAAGCAAAAGGAGTAGATAAGCAAAACTCTAGATTTATTCAACTGGTATTTTTATTTAGCAGCCAAATAGAGTTGCCAGTGTTAGGCCCCTGCCCTAGTTTGTTTGAATTAAAAAGCAAAAAAGTCAATACCTAAGTTAGTAATTCTTGTTTCGCAAAACAAATATATAATAAGGTCACTTTTTATCAACTGCAAATATTTTGACAAAACATCTAATTATATCAAAGAAATAAGGCCCTAGCATTTAAAAAAAATTAAGGCTAGTTTTTTTTGTTACTTTTCCTGAAACAAAAATTGTAATATTTTTAAGAGCTCTTTTGAATGAAATTAGGTGCACGTGTAAGCGGTGAAGGCATTGCGGCCTCTCTGTTTCGGCTCCTTTGAATTGAAACTACCGAAAATGCTTTATTTTTCTTTTTAATCGAAATGTCTTTCGGCGTTTTTCTTGAAAACTAGCGTATAAAAATTTAAGATTTTTTCATAAAAATAGTTTATAGGTATATGTTGTTGAATTTATCCTCAAAATATTTGCAGTTGATAAAATGTGACCTTATATTTATCGGTTAGTGTGTGGTTATGTGGCAGGAACAAGGAGGCCCCTTCGATTGCGGGGCCCTGGACACTTGCCCAGAGTGCCCAATGGTAAAGCCCGACTGTCCAGAGCTGTTCCGAGATCCGTGTCCCTGCAAGGGGTCTATGTGTGCGTTGCTCGAGCGCGGTATGTATAAGCTTACCATCTGTTTGTCCTTATTTTGTGATTGCGCGGTCGAAATGCTTACCGCGCAACGGTTACCTAAGAGCTCGAGCGCGCGAATACCAGACACAATAGAATTTTAATTGTTATCGCCCACCTGGTGGTCGCTCGACGCCTGAGAGGCTAATTAATAATAATAACACATACAAATATACTCTAACGTCCGCGGCCGTGTCCCAAAGTGTAGACAGAGAATCAAAATCACCAATGTTGAGTATAACTCGCCGACGCCACATTTAGCATAATCAATGTAGAGCCGAGCTCCGAGATGAAATAGATAACATCAGTGATAAACTGATAAGCTTGCTTGCCGATTACCTGATGAGCGAGAATCTTGGAACCCTTGTCCCTTTTCCCAATAATGATATAAATGTCCAAATATTTTTTTTTACCGCATTGCATTTTGTTGCGAACAAAATAACAAAAACACAAATGTTGAAAAAATTTCCATGAGCAGGATTTGAACCTGCACCCTTCTGACATTTCGGGTCAGGTGCTCTTCCAATTGAGCTATCGTGGTTCTAACCAGTCCGCCGAAATTATTCAACACTTTTTACATTGAAAGCCAAAGGCGCCCATTCAATGTCAACAACTCCAATAATGATAATTTAAAAAAGTGTTGAAAAAGCTTCGACAAGCGGGATTTGAACCCGCAAACTCTTGACACACCGGGTCAGGTGCACTTCCAATTACGCTATCATGCAAATATATTACTTTTATAAATTATAATTTGTTTGCAACAAAATTTGGCTAAATTTATATTTACAATTAATTGTTCATAACGTTAGTACTAATTAGAAAATCGCTCGCCGCGCCTCTCGCCCGCCCCGCCCGTGGCCGTGGTCAGGCCGTAAATGCGAAACACTTATCTTTAAGTAAACTGACCTCAATGATATGTATAATATATATGTAATTATTGTTTGATTGGTAAACCATTTACATTGTAAATCTATATACCTATGCAGAGGGAGAAAGTTACTGATTGATGAATATACAGGCTGAATTTTAAGTGTGTTATTTAAAAAAATAGTCGAAAGTCTTATGGCCGATTTCGATAAGAAACTACAACTATATCATTTACATTTTTTTTAATGAATTTAAGTTTAGGGGTAATGTATGAATATATTAATAAATTTTTCACTTTTAGTTTGCTGTGTATCATTTATCATCACTAGAGCCTTATTAGCTTATAGCAAAACTATTGGTTGTTACTATAATACAACAATGGTATATTTTAAAATTTTAGTTCCTTTTATCCTTGTCTAGGTTTAATATTGATTTATCAAAAATGTAACAATATCATCAAAATCAGCTCCAAGATTCTCATAAGTATTTTTTGCAAGTTCTGTTTTGTATTTAGCCATACATGCATACTTGAAATATTCAGCCTGTACTTATGATATGATATGATAAGTAATATATTTAATGGCGAAAAATAAAACATTGATTAACACAGTTTACTTCCTTAAACCTTGCCCGATTCTCAAAATGACATTTTACATTCACATGATACACAAAATATACACCATAGGCCCAAGACACTTTGTAGAAGAGTATTAAACTATGAAGACTCCAGTACTCAAGTGCACTATACCAGGCACAGGCTCATCCTCATGACCCGGTCAAGCCAAGCCAATGTCCTAAACTTTCAGGCCATCAGCACTCTCCAAAAAAAAGGTTCCTTATACAAAACATAAAATAGGTGAGCAAAAATAACCAAAACCAAATGCAATTACAGTTTATGGGAGCTTAGTCATATCTTATCTACCATAGGTTGCCTAAAAGATATCACTCTTTAGAGATAAGGTCGCATTTTGTATGTCATTCATTCATTTCGTATGTATAAAATGGTTTTAGTTTTAACATGTAGATATGTTTTTTATATTATAATAAACAGGTAACAGCTACTAGTTAATCTACATTTAGAAAAACGTTTATGAGCGATTAATGTAGAGGTCAATGTCCAATAACTGTTTAAGTCACATAAATGCAAATCTCAAGTAGTGCTCATAGTTTAATGTTTGTGGTAGGTATATGACCAGGCACTTTTTAATTGTATGTAGGTATATTTTATTGTAAAACTTAATTAATATAATTTTGTGAAAAAAAGCATTTACCTATTATTCTTCACTAGAAATTACCTAAGTACTGGAAGTTTTTAAAACAGAATAGTAAGAAAACCAAGGGAAACCCTGTCAAAGGTTTGATGGTTCATATAACTCTAAAAATACCTATACTACACAAACAGCAAACAGGGCTAACAAACCAAATGCCTTGTCATAAACAACATTCTGAAGGTCATACCTTTAGAAATTATTCAACTTTATAACAAGTTTTGCTGGTTCTCATTAGGTATTTTAAACTGTTTCATAGTTATTAATACCTAGTTGAAACTGGAACTTTTGTATTAAAAAATAAAACTCAAAACATTCTGTTTATAGTTTTTAAGCTACTCATTTCCATTTCAATAAGAAAATCATAATTTCGATGTTACATTAATTCTGAGAGAATGCAAATAAGAAAATAAGAAAAAGGAGGTTAATTAATGAAAAAATAACAGTAGGTAACATAGGTACCTTTTTTAACTGCAGCTTCCAGGGCGCACAGCCCAGTCTTGCCGGTGGAACCGAAAACTACAATGTTCGTCATTTCTGTAACAACAATTTAATTTACAAGAATAGTTGCGCTCTAATAACACGTCAACACACAGCAGGAAACTGGCAAGTAATGTAGCAAGCAACCGGTTCGATCGACGACGCAGAGGTACTTCAGATTTATCGTCGCAAATTATTTAATAGATTACAGAAATGATGACTAGATTTTCCGGCTCTTCTACAGGTTAGCCGTAGCAGATAAAACCTGTCTTTTGACGTGTTTCTTTTTATACAATGCTAACGTACTTTAGTAGTTTCTATATATTGTTTCCATAATCATATTAAATAAATAATAAATACATTAACTATTTAATAATACCGGTAAAGATATGTAATGTATACCTTAACCTCGACGTCAAAATCACAACACAACAACAATTTGATAAGACGTCATCTCACCTCACCTTACCTGTCACTTAGAAACTCGGAGCAAGGAAGATGTCAAAAGATCAAATTCAAAATCGTATGAGTACGACCAACCGACTGACTACGAGTTCGACGAGTCCGTGTCCAAATCGCTACAGTCAAAGACTCAAGTAGTATTAAGGCCCGGTTAGTATCTGAGAGGAGACGTTTTTTTAAATAAAACCTATCTAATAAAAGTAATGTTAAGAATTTGTTTTTAATTAATAGGTATAACTATTCGCGCCAAACTTGCTGACTGTATACAGCTGCGCGAAGCGGGTAGTGGTTTACACACGATAGGAGTGCGCTCGTATTGTGGTCATTTGTCTCCTTGCACATTCAAGATGTCGACTGATCTGCTGCTGTGCGAGGACTGCGAGGTATAGAAGTTGTAGCAGATATGTTAATAGCGGAAGTTCAAAATCACGAAAGGGGAAAAAAACGAAGACAGAAAAAAATTTAGACACGGAAATGGATTTTATAACGTGACCAACATCAATGGGTGCATCTAATAATTTTCTTCGTGAAGTAGAATAGGAAGATTTAAAAAAAATGTTCTAACTAAAAACCTTACTGTGTCACGTTCACTCCACTTTTTCTTACTTGTCGCCATTTTGTTTTCATAAAAACGATCCGAGTGAGCTCGAAAAATACAGCAGTCTTGATTTTGCACACGAAGGCCGCCCCGCTAGGTATACTTTAGAATTACAATAGTGTCCTATTCCTGTATACGGCATAAATTTTCGTTATATTTTGTACCTATATTGTTATTTTCTTATAGTTCCTCCAGAAGGAACCTGAATAGAATAAGCCATTAAAACCGTACTTGTAAAAAAACCAAGTTTCCCAACTCAGTTCTTCTACCGTAAAAAGTTGTGAGATCCATGTTCCTACTTAAGGGACCTTCTGTCTTAATATATTACGTAATTAGCTAACCTAACAACATCCTATAGTGACCATATCAATATTAAAAATCTTTTATGTTTTAAACAAATAGATTTACTTGGCCATGGATCTCACAACTTTTTACGGTAGAAGAACTGAGTTGCGAGACTTGGTTTTTTTTACAAGTATGTTTTTGATGGCATCTCATTTCTTTTTGTAGAAAGTCCTACTTTTTTCCTTTCCGGTACTTTCTGTACTTCTTGAATACCAACAACGGATTTTCTAAAAGCCCACTCACACTCTCTGTCTTATGAGTATCTCTGACTATATATTTATATGGGACTACAAAGTTATTTCTGCAGTTGGTGTATCTAGAAAACTGGACCGAAATTGCAAAATATTTTAGTTTTTTCTTGATTTTTACACTAAATACTAATTGTATTAGAATACTCATAGAATAGAATTGAATAGAATAATAGAAATTTAGAAATTTAAAGCTTCTATGTTTGCTAGAAGTGCCTTAGAGTTTTGATGATCGGTTAGTCAGTGAGTGACAAAATTAAGAAACTTTGACTAGTTATAATTCTTAAACTACTGGTTCAAATCGAATGAAATTTGAAATATGCCGTGTTTATACAATGCCTGCTTGGTTACTAAACATTCAGGTTTCTAGTTTTATCCAAAACGAAGTTATAGAGGGTCGAAAATGGCCTGAACTGTTTCGAGAAAAGGATGGTACGGCCATGCTGCTTTTTTTTCGACTTGGAGGTGGCACGGCAGTGCCCCCAGAAGGAAAGTGTGAAGCAAATATTAAGTACCTTTACGATATTAAGATTTATGCAAAACAAAAAATTAAGACTTCTTATACGAACAGGGTCCATAAATCAGAATAATTACTAAAATAGCTTTAGTTATTGTTCTTAGTTTGTATACAATACTTAGAATAAGTTCTATGTATTGAGTATAAAAGGTACGATATAATACTCGTTTTCTACATTCACAAATGGTAAAGATAGTGCCTAGTAATAGGCTAACTGAAACCGACAACTGAAGCGAAGCGGCATTCGACAAAATATTGGTAGCAAGTTCTAATACCATTATTTTCATACTTTCTCACCAACTTAGGTTGCTTTGCTTATGAGCCATTTTTCGTTTTGGTACATACCCCTTTAACCGCCTCTGTGGTTAAAGTGGTTAAAACCACCGGTTTTTGTCCCAGAGGTCCACCGGGTTCGATTCTCAGCCGGGGGTTTCGTTGGTGGTAAGGCTTGTCTGTCCGACTGACTACTAGCATTAGCGCAGATTAAGGTTTTTATTAGCTACCACCATTTTAAGTAAACATGTCGCCATAACATCAATGTTTGTCGCATTCTTGTGTTACAGCAGCTAGAGATAAGATAAGATAACCAGTACATACTTTAGGTAGTTGGAGATTCCAAGTGTAATTTATTTATTTATTTATATTAGGTACACTTACATAATATATATTATAATATTCATTCCTTAATTATTTAGATTAGATTTTTAGATTCTAATATGTGTTCCAATTATTAATGCATAATCCTTACATTATGCCAATTAATCCTTAGTCTAATGACTAAGGATCGTAATCGTTAAACGTTAAATCAATTTTTATAAAGCTCTAATGAGCTTTATAAAAATTGATTTAACGTTTTCAAAGAATTAAATAGAACTCTAAAGTCGTATAATATTTTTGTATCCCGAAATGTGTGATGGTTCTGAAGAATCGTTTTAGGAAGGCCTTTTTTTAACAAGGTCGTAAGACTATAATGAATAGAATGTTATTGGAGGAGGCCTTTGGTGTAGCCGTGGACGTCATTAAGCATAACAAGATAAACTGATGAACAAACTGATGAACTGATAAAGAAAATAATAAAAAAATAGTAAGAAAAAGAAAATTACATAAAAAAAGAAAAAGCATGAATTGTTTATTATGAATGAATGCATGCTACTCTTATATCGGTTCGGCATATCGACGCCGCGCCCCAGCTTCACTTTAAATTAATGGGCTACAACTCGTGTATGAAATAAAAATAACGAACGAAACGTTTATTTGTCACTGTCAATGTCAAATGTAAATAGTCATCTGTCACTAATCGCAATAAAATAAATATAACCTCAAAACTCTCATGCTTGCAATTGCAAGACAGGAGTCAGATACAAAACAATTTTAATAATTAATAATTTTATATTTAAGTGAATATGGCTGATACTGACGAATACTTCCCACGAGGCGGAAAGAAGCCAACCACAACGTACTTCAAACAAAGTGGAAACGTCAGTATTGTATAAAAATTCTAATGTTTACAATAGACGAGTGCAAGAGTATAAAATAGCAACGTGTTTATAGTTTTTAGGACCTGCTGAGAAAGGAGAGAGGAAAAAGAAGAAGCAGAAGAAGAAATCTGAAGATGACGACGGATATTTGTCTGATGACAACATAAAAGATGTGAATAGATCTTACAAAAACTGCGCTTCGAGGTTGAGTTACAAGGTACTATGTTCTCAAATATCGCACCTTCATATTAAACAGAATATATCACCGCCCGCTGCTCTCCACTATATTGTAAAAAGACGACAACAATTTTGTCACCTGATTTATAAGTTTTCTTTAAAAAAATACTTACATAATGCAAGAAAAAAACTTTTTTTTGAGTACCTAGTTCAAACAATATATAACTATTCATGTCATACATATAAACTTAAATTGAATTGTGGCATAGTCATCAATCATCTATAAACCCTTCTATTTCAGACAATAAAGCAAGGCGTAAGTGTACTAGGAAGAGTGCGCACAGTTCAAGAAACCAAGTTAACGGTTTCACTGCCCGGCAACATGACGGGAACAGTAATGGCATGCCACATCTCTGAAACTTACAACAAGATGTTGGAAGCCTATGTAAATGATGAGGTAAAACATATGAGTTCAGCTTTCCTTAATACTAATTAATACTTATAAAAATTATCATTACTGCCATCGTTTTGTCTTACTTCTAATTCTTTGGTTTTTATTCTACATCAAAGAAACAGACGCAAACAGTGCAAGTTTATTCACTATTCAATTGCATTAATGAGAACTTGTATGGAAAATTAGTTTAGCTTCAGTGCAGCAATTAGCACTTAAAAATAAAAATAAAAAATTAGTATGAAAAAATTGAGAACTCGTATGGCAAATCGAGGACTTATTTGGCAAAATTTTGAACTTGTACGGTAAAATTGTAACTAACCTCGTTAGGTACCAGGAGGTACTGTTTTAATTCCATTGAAATTATCTGTAAATAAATACATTTCCATACAAGTTCTAGTATAATTCAGAGTAAATATATTGCCTGCATTAATGCATGTATTTGCATTAAATTTTCATTAATCTGACTAATTATTTTCCATCAGACAGAAAAAATTAAGGAACTCTCAGAAATGTTCCACCCAGGCCAATATGTGATTGTCAAAGTGCTGGAAGTTGACGGCACCAAACTCATGTTGTCTATGATGCCGCAGCACGTCAACAGTGGGAGGGTACACACAGATCTTCAGAAAGGTAATTAGTTATTTTTGTACAGACTAGTGGTTGCCCAATGGTTAAATTTTACCGTAATTACCTAAATAAACCATGTTTATACAATGTAATGTATCGCAAAAATAAAAATAAAATAAGCTTTTATTTCTAGACTATACTAAAATATACATATTTAATCACAAAAATATGTAAATTGTATGATTCTGCACTCTTACAAACTTTAACTATGCCAAATATTACACTCCCAGTGTACGAAATGTGCTTAACCTTCGGCAGGCAACATACTTTTTACCTACATAAATGGCAACAGGGGTGACGCATCACCCCCTTATTTTTAAAGTCAAATAAAACAGCAAATTAGTAAGAAAACGAAAGTTATTTATTATGAGATCAATCACTTATACAATTATTAATAACATGAAAAAAGTTATTATTATAACACCCATAATTTGGATTATTTTTTTTGGGTTAAATGCAGTTCAAGCAAATATCCTTACGGTGTTCAGTGCAAGCGGGCTGAAGACATTTTGTGCAAAAAGTTTTAACTTTTTTGTCCCGTTTTCTTGGACATAGTGCACATCTTGCTTGTTTCTGCAATTTTACAGGGGGCTCAACTTCAGGAGTTTCCTGGTTTATATTTAGAATATTACGTAAAGTGAGTCCTAATTCTCTCGGCAAATTTGTACTCAAACGACGCCTCATGTGCGGTTCCGCCAATTGTAAAGCTAAATTCTTCAGATAACTGCTCCGGAACTTATTGGCAGGAGTGTTCGGATGTTTAGCGTCAATATAAAGCACCATAGAATTGATGCCAGCTTGATCCAGCATGCCATAGAAGTATCGAAGTGGCCAACGTCTGGTGTTTCTTGCGCAACTATATGAATGCATCATTTTGTCGAAAGTATCAACACCACTTTTTGTTGAATTATAATCATGAATTATTACTGGTTTGCTTGTTTGTGAATTTATTTCTTCTTTATAATGCATCGTAGATAATAATATAACAGACTTGTTTTTGTGTGGTGTAAAAGATACTAGAGTCTTTTGCTGATCGAAAGCGAACTGAGAAGTGAGCGGTCGTTTGTTTTTGTTAGGCAAAAAAGATGGAGGTATCTCGCGCTTATTTTTACGCATTGTACCAATAGATGTGAGCTTATATTCCTTTAATAATTCATCGGCAAGTGGCACAGATGAGAACCAATTGTCATAGGTAACATTGCGACCGGAACCTTTGATACTTTCGACTAGTTTTTTTACATAATCTGCCGCTGTTTTCACCTCTGTTCCTTTGCCAATGTATGGAATCGCATCGAACATGTAAAAGGTCTGAGCATCACAAATAGCCACAATTTTTAGTCCATATTTATCGGGCTTAGATGCTATATAAACTCGAAATGGACACTTGCCACGAAAACTCAAAAGTTGCTCGTCAATTGTTACATAGAAACGTGGTTGGTATGAATTTCTGCAATTGCTTATAAACGCTGACCATATGTGTCTTATTGGAGCAAACTTGTCTTCCAAATCCCTATTATCTTTGTCATCAAATCTTAGGCAAATGAGCAGGAACCGAAAACGATTTGCATTCATTATAGATTTGTATATAGCAGCACTAAAAGGAGACCACATATCGCTTACGTTTTTGCGATTGTCTTTATTTATAGCCGAAAAAAACAGAAGGCCTATCAAGGCTTCGAGTTCTGTGCTATCTGTCTCATGCACATAACGTTGATCTTTATATTTTGGTGCAAGTCGCCTTATTTCTTGATTAGTACATAACACAATTGAATCAATAATTGGCTGGCTAAATAAAGTGATGAATGCAACTTTTTCCGTTTCGATACTTTGAGCGTTGCCTCTCCCAAGTCGCTGAATAGTCACTATATTTCGCCGCGGTGTTCTACTCGAAGATGGTGGAATAGACGACCAAACATGTCCATTCTTACCTCTCAACACATTCGTGCGTAATTGTGCCAGCGGTACATCCTCGTCGTCACTATCTTCATAATTTGAAATAATGTCCTCCTCCTCCGAGTGCACCGAAACATGATCCTCATTTTCACTCGAATCACCGTCTTCGGAACGGCTCTCATCATCCGAGCTAGCATCAACAATACTTTGCAAGTAGTCTTGAATCTGTTTATCGGAAATCGAAGCCATTTTTACCTAAAAAATCAAACAATTATTTCAGTATAATAAAAATAAATACTTACGTAAAAAGCAACAGGGGTGACGAGTCACCCCAGCAATGTCAATATAACAAAAACTACAACTTACCGCGACACGTTGACGCGTGCGACTGATTGCATCCACTCCAATTAGAGAATAGATTGAGCGTTAGAAAGAGACAAAAACAATACTAACTAAATATTGACACTTCTATCGAGTAGTGGGGTGACGGGTCACCCCTGTTGCCTGCCGAAGGTTAAAAAGGTTAATGCCCCTTTTTTAAAAAAGGTTAATGTTCATATTTGTGTATGCATAGATAGGGGTTGTGATCAATAATTTGCATTTGCCAAGCAAAGTGATTAAGCCAATACTCATCATGTGTAGTGATGACTTGATTTCATTACAATCAATTATGGAGACCTTTGCCCAGCAGTGGGATAGTATGAGCTTCTAATTAAACAGTAAAATGTACAACTGACATGGAGCTGGTTCTTTGAATGTTTTATGCCGTAAAATGTTATTGTGATCGTAAAATCTTTGTCATCAGGTGACCTGTTACAAGCAGCAGTGGCATCAGTAGAAGACCACGGTTTTGTCATGGACATTGGAATCCCTAACACAAGACCATTTTTGCCTAAAAATAAAACTAATCCGGATATTGAACTTGGTAAGTAAATCACCTAAAAACACTGTCATTTGCTCGTTTTATGTTCCCACTGCTGGGGCACGAGCCTTCCCTTAGGATGGTAACTCGTGCAAATACGTGCTTTCCGAAGCATAGAGGAGTTCGAGATCATTTGCGGATACATTTTTGATTAACCATCCGATCCCTTTACGAAAGTTGCTTAACTTAAATAGTCTTTTACAGCATCAAAAGTAGAATAAGGGCGCTTTCAAATTAGGCGTTTTGTGTCGGACCGCTGTCATGCGTTTGCACTGCGTTCCATATTAAAACAAGCGTGCGGCTGTCGTACGGCTGCCGTTTAATATGAAAACGCACGGCAGCGGTCCGACACGAAACGTCTAAATGGAAAGCGCCCTTAGAAGAAGTAGAAAAAAAAACTTTAAAGAGGTCTAATGAACACAGGCAAGCGTGCTGACGATGACTTAGTGCTGCCTGCGCGTCGCAAGCCCGCGAGTCTGCAGTCCGCCTCGCTATTTCTTTTTCCCCTTATTTTACGGCATGAACACAAATGTTGAAAAAATTTCCACGAGCAGGATTTGAACCTGCACCCTTCTGACATTCCGGGTCAGGTGCTCTTCCAATTGAGCTATCGTGGTTCTAACCAGCTCTCCGAAATTATTCAACACTTTTTACTTTGAAAGCCAAAGGCGCCCATTCAATGTCAACAACTACCGTCACTAACATCCGATCATAATATTTTTACAAATATTAAAGATCCGTTAAGAAGTAAGCAAGCTATTTATAATTTGTTCGCAACAAAATTTGCGTTAAAAATTATTTGGACATTTACGGCATGATATTATGTTGAAAAAATTCTATCATATAAGGTAGAAAAAGGAGAAGAAAAAATAACATGTAAAGTGACCTAATGATCAGAGGCTCAGCGCTGATGTGTTGCGTGCGCTCTGGCTGTCAAACGATTTCTTTTCTTTACCAGCGTCAATTATGTTGAAAATGCTCTATATCATATAAGACAGAAGAAGAAATAACATCTAATGTGTTCTAATGAATAAAGGCGGGCGCGCTGACGTAGTGCTGCGTGCGCGAACTAACCGCGTCGGCCGCGTACAGCGTGATAGTACTGAGAACCTGTGCTATTTATTTTTCCTCCTTTGCTTTACGACATTATTGTCATTTTCAGCCTGTTCCATCCTCTGTTGGGTATAGGTCTCCCCCATGTTACGCCATTCCCTTCCGTTTTGAGCTGCATCCAGGTTTTTTTAGCGACCAAACCAGGTGGTTGGCCTGCTCTCTGCTTATGTGTTGAAAAATGTTCTCCCTATCACATAAGGTTAAAGAAGACATGTCAAGCCTTGTGATCAGAGGCGGCGGCAACGTGGCGCTGCGTGCGCTCGCTGACTGCTTCCACCCTGTCGAGAATGGTATCGCTGAATAACAAGCTTGCCGCGCTTTCTTTCTTCATTTGTTTTACGGCATCATATGTTGAATCCCTATCATAGGAAGTAATAGAAAAAGAAGAAAAATAAAATTACATGTAAAGTGTTTTCTTATAAACAGAGGCGGGCGCGCTGACGTGGTGCTGCATACGCGAACTGACTCCGTCGGCCGCGTCCAGCGTGATCGCGCTGAGTAACGAGCTCGCCGCGCTACAGCGGGCCGCGCCGCGCCGCAAGCCGGCACGTTTATTACCCGCCATGCCGGTGTTCTTCACCGTCGACAAGGTAAGATAAAAACAAAATATGTCGTTGGGCTGTTGCAACCATCGTAGCCGTTCGCGGGTGCGTGGGTTACAACCTTCCCACATTCTCCGCGGAAGCCTCCATGGAGAGAAGATCCCTCTCACTTCCGGGAGGTGCGGCGCCTTCGCATGGGCCGTAGGGCCGAATTGGAGGGCCATAGGGAGCCACCACGCGGAACCCCTTTGATGCTCAGGGTTCCGCAAAGCGGTAGACGGATGTCGCTCAATCCAACATATAGTCTTTCGAGCCGGATATCCTGTTGGTGATAAACTAGACTCTCATGTTAATAAATAAATAGCTAAAGAACTTGTTAAAAGTCTAATTTGGCTAGTCGTAATCTCGACTCAGGTTGGTTTTCTCGGTTGCTGACGTGAGTACTTGTCCTCAGCCCCTGGACAACGGTATCGAGGGCCACGTGTTCGACGAGACCACCGCCTACATCCAGCGGCACCACGCCGGGAAGGTCAACGGCAAGAAGCCGGCGCTCGGACAGAAGGTGGATACCGACTGAATACTTTTAGAAACCAGAAGTTGATTCACTTATACAAATAGTTAGAAATTAATTAATTTTTCAAATTCACTTGATAAATCTATTGCGGTTATACTAAACCGTACAAAGTTAGGAGCGAGTTTAATAACAATAATGTTGATTTTCAATTAAATTTCCTTGTCGCTGTGTTAGGTTAGTTAAGCTGTGGAATGGTCTACCACACAGTATTCAGGAGTAAAAGAACACTATATTTCCACCTGAGGATGTTGTCGTTACTGTATGTTTGTTTAACTTGTGTCGTAACTATTTTGTATGTATTCTATTTTTTATTGAGAAGTGCACACTTTTTTTACTTTACTTTGATTCCTCTTTCTACGGGCCTGCTGGAAGAAATTTCACTCTAAAATAAGCAGTGCCCAAGAACTTTTATGTTCTTACTATTTTGTCTTTTCTATTTGTTTATCTATACTAATATTATAAAGAGGAAAGCTTTGCATTTTTGTATGTATGTATGTTTGCAACGAATAAACTCAAAAACTACTGGACCGATTTAAAAAATTCTTTCATCATTAGAAAACTACATTAGCGCTGAGTAACATAGGCTATATTTAAAAAAATGCGGTACGAAGTCCGCCGGGTCAGCTAGTATGTATATAAATTATAAATAATGTTGCTTTGTGTTTTCTACTTTTATTTCTTAATAAAAAACATTCGTTCAGATAAAAGCGCGCGTGCTGTACGTGATGCCGACCCGCAACACGCCGTTCCTCACGATGACGGACATATTCGAGAGCGCGCGCCCCGAACTCAGCGCCGAGCAGAAGCTGCCCGACGGCCACATCGTCGAGGAAGCGCAGGTTAGCTTGTGAAGTACCCCTTTAGGTAAAAACGCGTTTATTATACGTTATGCAGACCGGCAGCCTTATTACCGAAAAAAAACAACCAGTTGCTAATTGCACAATGGCAACGCGACTGCTACTAGTTGCGGTTGCTACAATCGGTCGGTTTATTTTAGAGGGCGCTCTATGTTCTTTTAGTACATCAATCGCTCGCTTGTTGCGCTATCGTAGCGTTCTACGTTCCGTAATACGAAATATGTTTTTTGGTAGTGATAAATTGCTAATTGTTGTAATTGTGACTGTCACTTAAAGATCTGTAAGCCACGACTTGCCGGCGGCAGCGGCGAGCGGTTTTTGCCGAGGAGCCAATCACATAACGCTTAGCCAAGAGTCGTGGCCAGGCTACTGTTACTGTACGTGATGATGACCCGCTACACGCAGTTCCTTACGATGGGCGTGTTCAAGAGCGCCGACCTAAGCGACGGACAAGTCGTTTTTGTTTTGTTTATATAATTTTAACGCAATTTTTGTTGCGAAACAAATTAGAAAAACACAAATGTTGAAAAAATATCCACGAGCAGGATTTGAACCTGCACCCTTCTGACATACCGGGTCAGGTGCTCTCCCAATTGAGCTATCGTGGTTCTAACCAGCCCACTGAAATTATTCAACACTTTTTACTTTGAAAGCCAAAGGCAAACAACTACCGTCGTTAACATCCAATCATAATATTTTTACAAATACTAAAGATCAGTTAAGAAGTAGTCAAGCTATTTATAGTTATTTATAGTCCCTAAATTTTTCCTGACTGGAGACCGAGTTGGTTGTGACAAGTTTATTTAGAATTGCGGTAACCGTCACCTGGGCCTTTTTGTTGCTGCAACTGGTAACCTTTCACGAAAACTTTTAAAAAGTTGATAGTTTCTTCAACTAAGCTGATAGTTTCAGCAATTAAAGTTGCTCTCTCGGCCTCAATTAAAAATGAGTTTTTAATACATATCACCGTTATTTTGTAAAGTTGTTTCATCACAACATATCGTATATCGTATGCCGCAGGTAGTGCGCATCCTGGGCCGGTCGGTGCAGTTCCGGCTGGGCGCGGGCTGCGCCGGCGTCATGAGCCTGCGCCACGTGGCCGTCAGCGAGGACCTGGACGACGAGCAGGTGGTGGCCAAGTCCTACCCTTTAGGTGAGTCCTAAAGAGTTTATTCTGTAAAAACACAAATACCAAAAACATGAGAATAAAAATAACGTAAAACTAAATTCTTGAATAGTGAATTGGTATATGAAATGCCTTTTCAGCCTATTGTAATATTATGCTCTGAATAAATATTATTAATTTTTTTTCATTTCGTTTATTGAAGTGCTACTAATACCCAAAGCGGTGGGCCGTGGTTGATGACCGTGATACTTAGGCTAAAGGGCTTTTTTATATAAGCTAATGTAAGCTAGATAAAATATAATATAACACATATAATATATAAATTGTATCTTTCTTTACTTTTTCTCCACATGAACTTTGACTATGCCAAGTCTCACACTCTTCGTGCTTAAAAAAGGATACAAAGCTTTTTCTTTACTTATTAATACAGGTGTTTGATAAAAATATAATTCCGAAACAGCCAAGCAACCAATAGTAAAAAGGACACCGTGATAATATGCAAAACAATATTTTTATATGTATTTCAATTTATTTTATTGCATTATTTTAGTTCAGTTCAATAAAAATGTAGTCAGCAGGAACTAGGGTGGTCATTTTGCAATTTTTAAATTGCTTATTCAGAACGTTCCGGGACTCCGCACGGGACTCTATTTACCATATTCGGGATTATACATGTATTACCAAACATCCTGTGTATAGATACTACTAGCTTTGCCCCGCGGTTTCACCCGCGTCAATTAGTCATAGCGTGATGTAGTATAGCCTATAGCCGTCCTCAATAAATGGACCATTCAACACAAAAATAATTTTTCAATTCGAACCAGTAGTTCCTGAGATTAGCGCGTTCAACCAAACAAACAAACAAACAAACTCTTCAGCTTTATAATATTAGTATAGATATTAAGATCATGATATTATTACACAACAATATTGTTGTTGTTCAGGCAGCTCGCACCGCGTGCGCGTGGTGTCGTACAACCCGTGCGACCACGTGTACGTGGTGAGCGACCGGGCCGACGTGCTGGCGCAGGCGCACTTCAGCCTGGCCGCCGTGCGCGTCGGCGCCCTGGTGGACGCCACCGTGCGCACCGTGGCCGACTCGCATCTCATGGTCGACGTGGGCCGGGTGGCAGGTAATTCCTTGGTTTATTTACCACCATCTTGTCTAAATATGTCGCCGTAAACCAATGTTTATTAGTATTGCTTTGTTCCGACAGTTACGGGTAGACAGTTCGTCAGTGTTTCAGGTTTCCGAGGGCATTGTGTTTATCATCACAGGTCATGTGCTTACTCGTAACAAATAAATGGCCGCCGGCGCTGTGTGCGCCACCGCCGACTCGCACGGCTAGCGCCAGGTGTCAGGTAAGCTACGTGTAGATACGTGGTAAGATACACTACACATTAGGGTGGTCCTTATTCCTAAGAAAACATTTTTTTTTCATAAATTTTGCAGTGCACTACGTAAGTAATTACTTTTTTAAAAACCAAATTTGGTTATATACCATAAGAAAGTATTTCAGTATTTTATTTTATTTTTAAATGACATTTAGATGTCGCTACCAAGCAAGGTTTGAATTTTAAATAAAAATTTAAAATCTGTATTTGTTAGATTCTTTTATTTTTATAGCCAGGACATAAAAAAATATTACAAAATTATTGTTGTTGTTATGAATTAAGATATTATGTATATTTGAATCAATTATTTTAAGATACAAGGGTTGTTATTATTTATTATTAAACTTGTTAATATTAGGATTCTTTCTCTCTTCTTTTCTCCTATACTCTTTTACCAACAAAAGCAATTATTGCTTTTGTTCTTCATTGGTTGTAATTAATTTATTAATTATATTTAAAAAAACAAACATTAATGAAACTATCATTTAAACTGTCCTTCAACGCTTTTTGTAAAAATGTTGACAGTTAATCATCATCATCATCATCATCAGCTCATTTATGTCCCCACTGCTGGGGCACGAGCCTTCCCTATGGATGGATAGGGAGAACGGGCCATGAACCACCACGCGGGCCCAGTGCGGATCGGTGGTTGTTAACGACTGCTAATGCAGCCGGGACCAACGGCTTAACGTGCCTTCCGAAGCACAGAGGAGCTCGAGATGATACATTTTTGGTCACCCATCCGATGACCGGCCTTTGCGAAAGTTGCTTAACCTCAGCACTCGCAGACCGGGCGCGTTAACCACTGCGCCATCGAGCTCCTCAGTTAATAGCGACAGTTAATAGCGACCTCTAAATCTTAACAAAAAAAAAACAAAAAATACTTATTTCATATTTAGAGGTATATAATCAAATGAGAAAGTGCCCCGGGGATAATTCAAAAGTCGAAAAATAAGGACCACCCTACTACACATGCAAACTAGAATCGGTACGAAGACCCTGTTCATACGCGCTGTACTTCATGTACAGATAAGTGCCTGGGCGCTTTTCCCCACCACCTCCACGACCCGGTCAACCTGAGCCGTGGCCTTAGCATTCAGAAGCTTACTCGGGTTGTTCCGCTCTCGAGCTGATGCGAACGTCTCGGAGAGTCCAGTAAGGGATGTGAACTCGCTTGCGTGATCCCCTGTAAAAACTTTCTGACGATGTTTCGATAGACAGTTTGAGGAACCCTTTAAATTTCTCGCCAACTCGCATCTCACGGTCGACGTCGGGCGGATAGCAGGTGGGCTATCTGTAGGTGCGTAATGTGCTGGCATAGACGCACTTCAGCCTGGATCCGACCCGTGCAAAGATGACCCTTTACTCTCACGTTGTGAGCCAAAGGAATCCTATTTAAATATCAATAACTTTTGCTTCGTTATCATATCCGATTGTGGCATTTTTACTTTTATAAATATCAAAGAAGAACAGGTAAGCTCTAGGTTAGGTATAGATAGATTAATAAATTTTATATAATTACCTTACCTTATAATTAATTACTCATGTAAAACAAAAACAATTCTACTTACAAAAGATTCAATCAAGTAGTTAATCACAGATGTCGCTGTAGCGTCCTGAATCACGCCATCTAGATTTCTGTCTAATACAGTAGTTTGGTTGAGGAAACATAAATGGTGGGCCTTGTCTCTTAGATACCCTGCTAAAAACAGTACTACAGCTAAACTCAAAAGCATGCTTTGGTACATTGAAAAGCACGTGCTTTTTAAGTGCTTTCGTAAAATATGTCGTAATCTCTTCAGATAGGTTTTAATAAATAATACAAAAGAAATTATTAATTTCAATACAAAACTTCATAGCGTGAGTTTGACTTTTTTTTCATAGCGTGATTCAGAAAATGACAACTTCGGTGCAGCACCATCTAGCTAGTGTGATCTATGAACACTACTTATTTATATTTAAAATATACATTAAAGTATACGGAAGGCTTCTTGGCGGGAAAGTGAAGAGTCATGTCTGCGGTTTTGTTTTATTTTCTAAAATTTGTGTTATGTCGAATAATGTGAAATAATGGTGGATTATTAACCGTTAAGTGTTCGTGAGTGTGCATGAGTGTTGGCAAATGAAACAAAACAGTGCAACGTCACTTTTCAAATTCTCTCAAGAAGTCCGCCCGAGGACTCAGTAAAGCCCCACATCTTTACTGAGAAACTCGAGGGGTTGGGTGGTATATCATTTCTCACTTCTCATTTCTATTATCATTCATCATCATCATACAGAAAAGAAATATTGTTTATTTATGTATTACTTGTTAGAAAAATTACTTTGACACTGGCTAAATGTGCTAATCGCACGAAGCCATCAACAAAATGAAAAAAAAAAAAAAAAAGTATACGGACACTGTAATTTACTAACACGAAAACCAACAACTTTTTTAAACAAGTAAAACATTACACTTACTTATAAATTATTTATTTATTTAGGTATATTTATATATTAATTTTATTACATTTTATGTATTTGTAATGTATAGAATATTTATCTACATAGTTTGAATTTTTATTTTATTTACTGTTTTCCACGTTTGTTTTCGCTTAAAATTGCACAGTACCATATCATTTCTGCGCTACCCTATGGGTGACTGGTAGAAAATGCTTAAGGCATCAAGTCCGCCATGAAATACTTTGTTGCAAAAGTTTAAAATAAATAAACACAAAATTAGACAGCTAGTACAAACTATTATAATATGGCGTGTATTATCTTACAGTATGGGCCTTTTATGAGGGCCTTTGCTTATTTTGGAAAAACTCAAATTTACGAGTATACACTGCTATCATTTAATCATTTTACACACAAATAGAATGCTGATGAGCAAAATCTGCAAAATCTCTATGCGTCATTAATTCTGGCCGGACCGAGATAGGTCGTTTGCGGGTGACGTCATTTATTCAAAAGCGTATCGTTAATTGGCCGCTCAGCAACAAGACTCGTTAGCTCAGTAGGTGAGAGCGCCGATATAAGCCTTTACTTGATCATCGGAGGGCGGAGGTTCAAATCCTTCACGAGTCAGTCTCTTTTTGTGTTTTGTTTATTTTCGTAACAATTTTTTTATTTTTGAATTGATGATTTTAATTCATAGGTATTGATTTTTAGGTTCTATTATTTTATAATTTTTTGATTATGATTTTACACACTTTAAACTTAAGGAGGGTCAACACAAACTAATTAGTATATTATAGGTATGTTAGGCATACTTTTTTTATATCAGACGTTTCGACCGAGTTGCACCGGTGTTGCTATGTTACGTCTCCGGTTATTCATCTACCGTTATATTTATTTATCATACTACCACCCTACACAATACGTCATATAAAAATATACTGA
The DNA here is from genome assembly GCA_963082485.1 of Eudonia mercurella. NCBI lineage: Eukaryota > Metazoa > Arthropoda > Insecta > Lepidoptera > Crambidae > Eudonia > Eudonia mercurella. The sequence continues at coordinate 16,393,401 of OY720041.1, forward strand.
TAACTATACTGATTATAATACTAATTAGTTTGCATTAGTCCCCATAAACAATATTATTTGACAAAAAATATCAAGAAAATAAATGACCTTTTATTGATTAGTTGTTTTCATGGTTTTAAAATTCACGAAAACATTAATTATCAAACTTAAGTCATCGTAAAAATTAGGTAAAAAGCAGTAAGTAATAAATGTAAGATAAAATAAAATAAAGATAAGAAAATCGACTCGTGAAAGGTTTGAACTTCCGTCCTCCGTTGATCAAATAAAATTTTATAACGGCGGCGCTCTCACCTACTGAGCTAACGAGTCACATGTGGATACGACTAAATTACAGATACCTTTCTACTGCGTAGTCCATTAAAAGACGATGACTGAAACAAAACACGGAATATCTATTTTATTTTGTTTATAATAATATTTTGATTTTTTTAATATTATTTTAGTGCAAATTATTTGCAAACTACTTAGTAATAATCTCAATAAGGATCCTAGGGTTACCTTTTTATATCCGACGTTTAGAACTTTGTAAACGAGGAATCTCTGTTCGATTTTATATTTTATCATGCGATCAGAATTCTTTCAGACTATGAGCAGATGTGTGTGTATGTGTCTTGAATGCCGAATCTTCATTAAAAATCAACCAAATGTGGTCTTAATCTTTTGTGTTTTTTGTTCGAAATGAAACACAAAAGTGATCCGTATAATCGAAAGGTAACATTTGAAGTGCTTTTTTTTCAATGTCTTTTGTATAAAAGTAAATAGAATTGTAAATGACAAAAACAACAAAAATTTTTTGTTCATTTGTTTTTCTACATTCAATTTTGCTGTATTGTTACTACATGTACTATCCATACTAATGAAGGTTTGAATCATAACTTACACAGAATACCTACTTCGATATTGCATGAGTAACCGAACTCATATCAAGTAAACAATCGCTGATAATTTAATAACAAACCCAAGTTTGCTGTAGTATCAATATGTGACAATGTACATTGTTTACAATCATTGAACATTAGTTAAGCTGCTTGTACGATCGGGCTGCAATCTTGCAAATTAAACAGCCTTTTCAATGCCGGGTCATCGGATGGGTGATCAACTGATCATATAAAAATATCTCAAGCTAGTGCTTCGGAAGGCACTTAAAGTGGTCGGTCCCGGTTGTTGTCAAATTATGGCAGTCGTTAGAAACCCGCCATCCCGCATTGAACCAGCTTGGTTGGGCCTGAGACCTCGCGGTCTTCTTAAGAGAATTTGTTAAGTGACGTTGCACTGTTTTATATCATTTACCAACACTCATACATGTTCAAAAACACTAAATGTTATTAATCCACCATTATCTGACTCTTTACCTTTCCGCCAACAAGTTGATCGTTATATTAATAGGTATTAGAACAACGGTTGCGCAGAAGTACATGGCGGAAACCAAATTAGTGCATAGTTACTTTGCACCCCTTTATTTTGACTGTGGAAAACTCGTCGCCCGAGTACCACCGCGCCTGGGGAGGCGCGAATGGTTATGTGGGGTTCTCCTGTCCGGCTCCCGCCTGCCTGCCTAGGTCTGAGGGTCTCGACAGGGATTCAGAAAGAGGAGAGGTCTACCCACTACAAAACCACTGTACATGCCCTTCACGTTCCGCTAGAGTGACTGGGATCACCGGTTTGGCAATCATCACTGTTCACCCTAGCGGCGGCCCGCCAGAGGGAGCACGCCCGCGGATGTTTGTACTTTGCACACCTTGAAAACTTTGTCTCACCATATAATTTTGTACCCTAGGCTACATTCCCCAAACGCACTTCACTGACGCCGGCGTGTTCGTGGATCCAAAGAAAGCATCTCACTCGCGGGTAACAAAAAAGTTTAAGCCGGGGCAGACGCTGAAGGCGCGCGCGCTGGTGGTAGATCACGCCAAGAACAACCTGCTTCTCACTCTGAAGCCTTCGTTGCTGGCTGAGGACTTGGAGCTGCTGACGAGTTACGAGGAAGCACAGATCGGCAAGTCGTACACTGGTTTCATAAGAGTAAGTATATTTTTTTAAATTTATATACCTTATGGCACTGGCCTTCATCATCATAAAACCATTCTTACCACTAGACTGTAGACTAGATCACAGAGGCGGTTAGTATTATTTACTTGGTGTTACTCAAAAATCAAAATCAAAATCAGCCTCGCGCTAGCGCGATACTAGAAAGTTTTGATTTATGAATTATTATTTACAATTTTATTATTAAAATAAATATCGTTCTAGAATTTTTGGTAATAATAAAAATTACCAGTGACCTTGAACAAGAGAAATAGAAGCACTTGTAATTGATATTATATCGTAAAAAACATGTCACTTGCTCAAAAATCGCCCCTCAGCGCCATCTAGGAACGAGTGGTAGAGCTAACATTATATTATTTATTACGATTGGTTTTTAATTTTGTTGCTTGCGTTGTGCAGGTGGTCCGCGACTACGTGCTCGTGTCGTTCTTCGACAACGTGACGGCGTACGTGCCGCGCCAGTACGTCACCAAGGAGCCGCTGGAGGCCCTCGCCGCCGCCTTCCACGTCGGACAGATCGTGAGTAGCTTCTACACGTAGCCATGACAAAATGCTGTGGCTATGGCAGAATTACAAGGATTGTAAGTCTCCTGCAACCACTGAGACATAGACGGTCTTGTCTCTAATCTGTACTCTGCTTGGATGTTATCACTTCTGTGTGTTTTTTGTTAGAGACAAATAAAGGAATTTATTAGAATTACTATTAGTTGAAGAAACAATGTTAATGGGTATTTATTTATTTATTTATGGAGTACACAACAGATGATAGTCAACATTAGCATAAAATATCAATTATAATAGAACAGTGCAAGACCGACATCCAGAAAACTTGTACGCACAGCTAACCATGCAGAAGCGAAAACAATGGAAATAATACATACAATAAATTTAAAATTAAATAGAACTCTAACACATGTTATGCAGTAAATTGAATGTTGATTATGATGTTAATTTACTTTGTTTAATAATCTATCTATTTCATTCTCTTTTTATATGTATTTATGCTACCACCATCATCACCAGCTCATTGAATGTCCCCACTGCTGGGGCAAGAGTCTTCCCTGTGGATGGCACACCACTGGGAGAACGTGCCATAAACCACACCACCGCGCACCGGGCCTACTGGCCAGATTGATTGTTATTAACGACTGCTAATGCGGCCGGGACCGACGGCTTTACGTGCGTTCTTAAGTACGGAAGAGTCGAGCTTCAGATGAGAGATGCTACATTTTTGTTCACCCATCCGATAACTGACCTTTGCGAAAATTGCTAAACTTCAGCAATTGCAGAGCGAGCGCTGTTAACACTAACGTAATAGTTGAGTTTGTTTTGACCGTCCAACAAACAAGTGCCTGTTTTTTTTATGTTATTTGAAAAAAAAAATACCGATGTCAAAATGGCTATAATCCATTATACCCACACACGCACTTAACTCATTCCTACATACATGCACTCCACATTTGCGCATTGCACCGTCCAATAATTAATAAATCTATTATTTGTTATTGTCAGAATCATGCTGTTAATCATAATTGTTTGTAATGAATAGCCACATTGTTACCCTTGCTAACCCTAGAGAATTGACCCTCACGAGCCAGGCCTAGCCTAGTGTGGGAGTCATTGTACACTCCTGTAACACCGCTTACTATTATTTTTGGTAAATAAACATTTTCATTTTTTCATTTTTTTCATTCAGTAGCCAATTCTTAACAAACTACTCTAAGGGAGGGCGTTTATTATGTTAAATGTTGTATAATAGGTTCGATTCCCGGACAATGTTAAATATATTTTATTATGTATTTGTTTTCAGGTTAACTGCACAATTTTGAAGGTAGATGCCGAAAATAAGAAAATGAGTGGAAGCCTTACGACAGCCCCGTTCTGGCCAGCTGTAAGCAACTATATGTTTTGTTTAAAAGACATTAAAAGATCCTTAGGTACTAATGCACTATGCTATTATACACATACTTATTTTACAGAGCAAACGCGAGACTCTTGGTAAACGCAAACACCATTCTGATGGCACCGGTCAGGCACCCGACAAAAAACAGAAGCAATCCGATGAAGATGATGCACCCAAAGAAAAGAAGAAAAAAAAGCAAAAAGCAGAAAATGAAGACGAAGTTGAAAGCGATACAAAGAAAAGTAAAAAGAAACAAAAGAAATTGAACAGTGGTGAAGAAGTAGTCAATGATGATGATGATGAGACTGCAAAGAAGAAGCGAAAGAAATCAAAAGTCGACACTGATGAAAGTAATGCCATAGAACCTGACGTTGATGACGAAGCGGAACAAAATACAAAGAAAAAGAAAAAATCTAAAAAACTTAATGCAAAAAGCGAAGAAATTAGTAAAGTGTCGGAAGAGAGCGACGCTATCGAAACAGACATACACGAAGACAGCGATCATGTACTCAGTCCACAAGATTTATTTCTAATAGACCTATCAGATTGTGATGACGTACACAAATGTAAAAAGAGAGTAGTGTCTTTGATGAAAAACGTCAATGCTAGAACGAGACGCATAGATAAAATAGACAAGAAAATACTTAGGATAGAAAGCACAGGCTTGAACGCTAAAAACAAAAAGTTCCACACAGCTATGCACATGGAGAAGTTAGTATCACAGGAGCGTATTAAAAAGTTGTTAGAAGCTTTGAAACAAGTTCAGGCGAAATTAAAAGAGTTTGGTTATGAAGGAGATGTGGAAGTGAAAAAGAAAAAGGAAAAGAAAGTTAATAAAGAAACGGTAACATCTGAAGAAACCGATGAGGGGCAGGATAATAGCAAAGTAGCTAAATGGAAGATAAAAGATACAAAAGAAACAAATGAAAAGACGATAGATATAAAGGTGGTGGAGAGTTTGGAGCCCGCGCTGGAGGTGCCGAGTGCGCAGGACTTCTGGTCGGCAAACACTGAAAGCGTGGCCAAAATTGCGCAGGACGAAGAATCTAGCAGCGGCGATGAAAAGGTTTGTTGCTTAGTTTATCAACGATTGTAAGTTTTATGTAACCTGAGACCATTAATGAATTTGCGCTATTAACACGTCAGGCGTACTGACGTGAACCCAATACCTATTAGCTAACGTACTAGCTGGATGGATTAACATCACTATTATTAATGTGCTAATAATAGCGCATTAATAAAATACTCTTTTTTTTTTTAAAGTATCACGACTATTGTATTTTTGTTTTGTAAATTGTATTTTGTGTAGTTTATTAACGACACATAATATAATTTTGTAATTTTTCTTAATAATTTTATAAAGCTGTACAGTTTCTTGCGCCTATTCTTCACCACAGTTAAAGCACAAAAGACGTCCTGAATGGGCAGTAGATAAAACACCTTTACGACGATTCGAAAGTGCTTATTTGTAAAATGTTCAAATAATTTTTAATGCAAATTTTGTTGCGAACAAATTACAAAAACACAAATGTTGAAAAAATTTCCACGAACAGAAGAAGGGTCCGGTATGTCAGAAGGGTGCAGGTTCAAATCCTGCTTGTGGAAATTTTTTCAACATTTGTGTTTAAGTGCTTATTTGCTTCATCGTCACCATTAAGTCAGAGATAAGTAAGAGATAAGTGTCCTGAGAAAAAAATAATTCATTCTTTATAGGAAGAGGAGCAACCAAAAAAGAAACGCAAGAAGACGACAGTAGCGGAGAAGTTAGCCAAAGTCCGTGAAGAAGAAGAGAGAGTGCGCTCGCTAGAACAGCGCGCCATCGACAGCCAGTCGCAGCCGCGCTCCAGCGACCAGTTCGAGCGCGCGCTGCTGGCGCACCCGGACTCCAGCCAGCTGTGGATCGCGTACATGGCCTTCCACTTGCAGGTCGGTCACAGTAGTTTGCTTGTGAACCTACTAATTTATTAAAGTGTGGATTGTTGTGTTGCGTCAAAAAGTTTCAAATAAGTGGCGTGGTTGGTCACGCGGACTAATAATGACCGCGATTGCTTCACAGATGATGGGGATTATCTTATAATTCGATTGGTAGTTTGTTCATAAAAATACAAATATTTATAAAATGTGGACTGTCGTGTTAGATACATATTTATTTATTGCCTCACTGTTTTAGGTTAATACTCGTTGTACTTGATTTTTGCAATAACCGTCATCGCCAGGCTATTGCCATGTAGCGAAATTACAGAGCAAAGTAACATAAAAACTGATAACAGAAGCATTAGGTTGCGGTACAGTCGGCGTCGCTCGCGTCCATGGGTGTCAGAAACCGCTATCCAAAAGGCAGGAAATATACTTAATGGCTACCTATACTTAAACTTTTTAATAATGTGTATTAGCAAATTGACTATTATTGTCTCTGATAAAAGATTATCTTTTTATATATAACTAGTGTGTGTTGTGTTTGTTCGTAATAAAAGCAAAATAAAAGATATCATTTTCCAAAAATCTTGAAACACTTCATAGTTTCTAACCATGCCAAATACCGAAATTTAAGTAATGACAGATTTCCATACTAACTTTCCACCCTTTTTCGCTCCTCTGGGGGAAGTTATTCGAAAAATGCTAAAACACGTCATTCTTTATTTTTATTGAAAAATCTATAAGTAGATCGATTCAATTATTCGTTTTTATAGTTATCACTTTAAAAATAACGATTTCCCCAAAAATACTTTCTTCTTTTTTTATTCCTTTAAAGGTAAATAAACAAAAATTTCTGAGACACGTAATTTTTTATTTCTTTTTAAACAGCCAAATATCAATTTTCATGTATATTACTTTAAAACCGACAGACTTTCATACAAACTAGGGGGTGAAATTTTGTATGAACCCCTTAGGGTATAATTTCCGTAAAATCCTGTCTTAGTGGGTGGTGACGTCACTCAATTAACCTACAGTCCAAATTTCATCTAAATAGCGGCTCGGTGATGATGAATCAGTCTGTCAGGACAAGTCATTATATGTAGGTATATAGATTCACTGAACTCCTTTTAAACGGCAGAACCGATTTTAATGTTTTTTTGTTGTGTGTTTGAGTGGCTTTCTGGATGGTTTCGACTCACAATCGGACCCGGTAGGTGGCGCAGCAATAGTGGTCCATTATGGAATACAGAAGTTCTCAAGCGGACGAAGTCGCGAGCGTGCCACTAGTATTTATAAGTTGATAAGTGTATGTTGTGTTGTGCGCAGGCGACCGAGATGGAGAAGGCGCGCGCGGTGGGGCGGCGCGCGCTGCGCACCATCTCGTTCCGCGAGGAGCGCGACAAGCTCAACGTGTGGCTCGCGCTGCTGCACTGCGAGCACCGGTTCGGCACCAAGGTACGCGGGGCAGGTGATGGCTCATCAGTATGGACAAAAAAGTTGGACAAACGTTTTAAGATTTGATGCGTAGTGACATAATGATAAATTGGCGCGAATCCAATTTATTTATTTATTTATTTTGTTTCAAAAACTCTTGTAAGCCAATAAAAACTTATGCAACTTTTTGGAAGAAGAAATTCCCTCTAAGCTTATGACATAACAAATATTTATGAAGTGTGTACTGTTATTTTGCATCAAAAAGTTACAAATTGCCTGTTTTTAGATACTCATTATTTGATTCACTTTTCATGCTTGTTATACTCAATTATTGCAAACATCATTACAGCATCATCACAGCACACCTATCTAGCAAATAAAAAAAAAATTGGACAGTCACTGGCGAGTTTGGCACAATAGAGAAAAATAAAGACATTTGAAGGGATTCAGGGGAATCTTTCGTCTAGCACAGTAATACACTCGACAAACTCATTTTAAAAAATGCTGTTTTTTTTAAAATATAACAGGAGTCCCAACAACAAATCTTAGAGGAAGCCCTCCAAATGAACGAGCCCTTCGAAGTCCACTCCAAACTGCTAGACATCCTCGTAGAGACGGGCAAGCCGCAGGAGCTGAGTTCCCTCGTGGAGCTGATGCTGCGCAAGTACCGGTCTCCCGCCGCCTACCAGCGCTGCGGCGCCGCCTGCTACCAGCTGCAATTGCTGGATAAAGCGCGGCACGTCATGCAGAAGGCCATCACTGTGCTGGATAAGAAGGAGCGTGAGTGAGATGATATGATGATATAGATGATATAGCTTGCAGTGTAAAGCACACACGCCTGCAAATTACACTGCCACAAACTGTCACATTTCCTCAATAGATTTGAACTTTATGTCAATGGCATATGGTTGAAAATTTATTGAAGAAATTGTACAGTTTTGGATAGTTTTGAAGTGCAGACGTCTGTACTAGAAAAATTCAACGAGTCTTCTAGGGTTTCGGTAGCTCAGCGGTCATAGCATTGGACCGGTAATCCAAAGGTCGTGGGTTCTATTCCCACTCGAGCTTCCTGAGACTGGATGGATGGATTTTTTTCTAGTAAGTTTTTATCCTACGATGATATTGTTTATTTGGGAAGATATATATATACACTATAGTATCATTCACGGTACGGTCAAGAAATATTACAACTTTTATGATAATAACGAGCTTTCCCTGTATTAAATCTCCAAGTTCGATAAGAAGGAATGTGAGTATAGGATATAGTTAGTTTGGGGAAACTACAGCATTGTTAAAAATTATATAATCTAGATGTTTGACAAGTTGTACGCTGATTACGAGCTCTCCCTCTATAAAACAACCTAGTAGCTATGTGGTGAAGTGCTGAACCTCATATCCGGAGGTCCTGGATTCAATTCGCAGGTCGAGCAAAGTGTGTTGCAGTTGTCGATGCATAGCACGGGTTAACCCGTATTTGGTGTGTTTGCAAAGCGTGGTGATTACGCCAATATACCCTACAATTGTAGTGATGAGTTTATTTCTTAATTAGCGGCCGCCCGCGGTTTCACCCGCTTGGTTCCCGTTCCCGTGGCAATATCGGGATAAAAAGTATCCTATATGTTAATCCAGGTTATAAACTATCTGTATGCCGAATTTCATCCAAATCCATCCATCCGTTGCAGCGTAAAGAAGCAACAAATATACATACATACACACAAACTTTCGCATTTATAATTTTAATGTGATTACTATAGTTACTCAAATAAATTATATATTTATAAAATTGTTATTTCGGAACAGCTTAGCGTAAAATCACAAAAAAAATTGGTAAGAGAAAAGTATTTCTTTGTTACTTTAAACTCATTTTAAAAATTTAAACATGTGTGTCTGTATCCCGTTCCGTTGGTTCGGCAGACGTGTCGCTGCTGGTGCAGTTCGCGCTGCTGGAGCGCTCGTGCGGGCAGCGCGAACGCTCCGAGGCGCTGTTCGAGCAGCTGCTGGCCGTCTACCCGCAGCGCACCGACGTCGCCGGCACCTACCTGCACCACCTGCAGCAAGCCGGCGCCATCCAACAAGCCAGGTCACCACACATATACCAGCGACCTCCGCCTGATCCTCTTAATCCAAAAGACGTCTACTGCTGGACAAAGGCCTTCTCCAAGGATCGTGGAGCTCGATGGCGCAGTGGTTAACGCGCCCGGTCTGCGAGTGCTGAGGTTAAGCAACTTTCGCAAAGGCCGGTCACCGGATGGGTGACCAAAAGTTTATCACCTCGGGCTCCTCCGTGCTTCGGAAGGCACGTAAATCCGTTGGTCCCGACTGCAAATAGCAGTCGTTAACAACCACCAATCCGCACTGGGCCCGCGTGGTGGTTTATGTCCCGTTCTGCCTACCCATCCATAGGGAAGGCTCGTGCCCCAGCAGTGGGGATATAAAATGAGCTGATGATGATGATGAAGGATATCCACAACGACCGTTTTTTTTACTGCTCGCATACAGCGCATTCACGTGATACACTAAATATGCGCACTCGCTTAGGGCCAAGATACCGTACTCGTAGAACAAGAGTACGAACACCCGGTTTACACGCGCTCTATACCAGGTAGTTTCTTCCCACCCCCACGACCCGGTCAACCCGAGCCAAGACGCCGGTCGAGCAGTGACCAAGACAGGTGACCACACATATACCCACAACCCGGTCCCCCTACATTAAACAGACGAAATTAAAACTTGTTTATGTTAATTTAAAGTCTTATTGCCTTGACTTACATTTTAGTTTTGACTGTGCCTCCCATTTTGCGTGAAATGATCTTACAGTATCTTTCGTATGGTGTTTTATGTGCAGTGTGTCGCCATTTATATACATAATAAAATGTATATTTTTTATTCTCAGACAAGTGATGGAACGTCTGACGTCACTTAAGCTGCCAGCAAGAAAAATGAAGACATTATATAAGAAATGGATAGAAGTAGAAGAGAAAATAGGTGATCCAGAAAAGGTGGAAGAAATCAGACAACGAGCTATGGAGTATATTGACAAAGCTAAGTTTTAATGAACAATAAATAAATAAATTGTTTGAAAGTTATTAACCTACAATTTTGTTTCATTTACTTTCTAACGATCTTAGGATGAAATGAGGTAAGGTAAGGTTTTCAAAGGATACAACCTGTGCTTTTGATTTTTTTTTAACATTTTACCAATCATATACACTTGAACATAAAAGTTTTATTACTTTTTACTGTAGTGTAGTTGTTATTGTTGGTGTTCGCTGCCGGCATCGGTGGGGGCGGCGGAGGGGGCACTCCTTCCTTCGGTGTATTACTAATCTGTGGCACTGTGATTTTGATCTTATGGCTAGCGGGCACTATACTAAAACTAATTGGTGTACAACCGTAAATAGAAATGGGTTTACAAATCACATATCCTAATTTAACATAGAAATTCTCTTGTCCCTTTGTTGACAAATAAACTTTTTGTAATTTCAAAATATTTTTACAATATTCTTCCGTTTTTCGCATAAGAAAACTTCCTAGTTTCTTGCCTCTCAATTTTTTACTAATAACAACTGCCTCTATGAAACAGCCTTCAGGGATAGTCGGTATTGGAGTTATTTTGCAGTGCCCCAAAATGTGTTTGCTTTCATCGACCAGTATTAAACTGGTGGGCATGGCGTCGCAGGAGGCTTGCAGAGATATCATCCTCGCGGTCTCGCTGCGCGGCCACTCTTCGTTGATTAGATCGCAACATGGCTTCAAGAACTCCGGGTGTTTGTGTAGCAATAATACTGATAAGCTTTCTGTTTCCATTTTTGCTGTAAAATAATAGTATCGTTAATTTTTATTATTCGTTCAGGGATTCTTCCCCGAATTTTTATTTATTTTTTTGGATTTATTTTTACCACAGTTTATTTAAAGTTTCGTTCATGGTACTTTCTTCCTTTACCTATAGAGAACCTCAATGGGATCAGAAAGTAAAATAAAGCGGTACGATCGACCGCCTGAAGAGCGCTTGGTGACGGTTCATTTATTAGCAGTGAAACGTTGAAAAAGAAGGCGGATCCGTGGTCATTCTAATATTTATCATCAACAACAGTAAACGAAGAACATTAGGTTGTATCAACAAGATCCCTTTGTCTTTCTCTTTCCTTACTTAAAAAAATAATGAATGTGTTACTGTCAAATGCCTGTCATATAAATTTTGTTATTATTCATCTAAAATCTGAATAAATACTTAATTATTTTACAACAAATAATCGAAAATAAAAGGTTTATATACTTACCGAAAGCTTGTTACGCATTTTCGTTGCTGTCGTCCAGTAGAAATCGTGGTAAGCTCATTTTAATACTGCAAATTTGTTGTTGCCCCTTACGCGCATGAAAGTCTGATCGAAACTAACCTATTTTTATCTGTCAGTGGATCAAAACAACCGCTCACATTCCGCTTTTTGCGTAACCTTTGTATGTAGTTTTGTAACGAAGACCGATGTGATAATATTGCTTCTTTTCGGTCTATTAATATCGTTACAAATAATTCATAAACTCAATCAAACGCATGTCTTGATTAAAACTAAAGTATGATTGCTTTAGGGTTAACTGGTTCCAGAATCTTTTCTAACCTTGTGGAACCGATTATAAATAATTGTATTATTGGGTATGCAATATTTTTAAATATAATTATGCAAAAATTAAAATAACAAACTTAAAGTAAACAAAGAAATATTTATTATGAAATGACTCGATATTGTTGTCAGCTACCATTATCACTACATAGTATAAAACAAAGTCGCTTTCTCTGTCCCTATGTCCCTTTGTGTGCTTAGATCTTTAAAACTACGCAACGGATTTTGATGCGGTTTTTTTAATAGATAGAGTGATTCAAGAGGAAGGTTTATATGTATGATACAAGCATATAGTAGAGCAACACTGATAATATCAGCATTGCAACCATGCGAAGCCGGGGGCGGGTCGCTAGTTTATATATAAATTCAGATTTAAAGTTAAAGAAATCTCATATTTTATTAATTTTATAATACTTTTGTTTGTTTATTTAAGTAAATATGAATGATGATGATGATGTCCCTGCTCTGTCTGCGGAAACATTTGCAGCTCTTCAAGAGTTCTATGCGGAACAGGAAAAACGACAGGAAATAATCACAAAGCTTGATGCAGACGGCCAACTGAAGAACATTGTCTTTGATGAGAACTGGGTACCTATATTAATAAAATGAGTAATTCAAAATAAAGCAACTTAGACTTTGTAACATTGAATCAACCTCCAGATTATTATAAAAAATCTACTTTAAATACTTTTGCAAAAAGCTTTATCAATAAAAATCATGTAGATAAATCAGGTGAGAGAATGTCAAGACTTTATTCTATGGAGAGAGTTAGCCGTTTGCCTCAGGCGTCAATTATTGTCAGCAGACTTTAATGTCTGCTAACAATAATTGACTGCTGCTGCTTTTCAGTCTCTCCCTCCCCCAAAGATGCAAATAGATACTTAACCATTTGCAAATTAAATCATTGTATGGTGTGATTTATCAAGGCCCAATAATTAAGAAGGACCATAGAAAGTCTATTTAAATTAAATATAATTGTTTAATGGTATTTAAAAAAAGATTTAAAGTCAATTATTTTCTGCTGCTCGCATCCACCTACTACCTGCTGCTAACTGTTCATTCTGCTTGTCTTGCTCTTAGTTTGGGCCTGAGCTGACTAGCTTTGTACCGCCTCCATATAGAATAATTTATATCGTTATTTTTAGCAACTAAGCCAGTTCTGGTACGACGAGGCAACAATTGAGGCTCTGGTGCGAGTCATCGATAGAGTTGTGCCCAATGACGGAAGAGTTGCACTTATCTCTTGCCCAACCTTGTTTGTTCCTGTTAAGACTAAATTAGGGGAGAAAATCACTGGTAAGATTTAAGTATTATCCTACTAAGCTTAGGTTCTGTGAAGAAATTATTTACTGTAGCTATTTACTTTTAAAAAACTTTGTAAAATTTTATTATTTTATTATATTTTAAACTCATGATCTGTGACATTTGCTAGAGGAGGCATGGGACTCACAGATCATGCACACTGGCATGGGCCAGTGGTCTATTATAGGCTGATGAAAATAGTTATTAAATCCTGAGAAAACTATCTAATTTTCGTGCGATGTAAATAGGATGGCGGCTGTGAAGTAGAGAGCCGGTGCGCGCAGGTATGTCTCGTGCTCCCCGCTCTGTAGGCTGCCTGTCCATTGAAGCAGAGCGAGGCTGCGGTGCGGAGAAGTGAAGACATATTAACCAATAGGATTGCATTAAATGTCCTCTCTTATCATCCTGTAACGTCCCGCTGACACCTTTAATTCGCTACTGCGACGCGACTTGTGGCCTAACTTTACAGTCGCCATCCTATTTGAATCGCACTGTACCTGTTGTGTAAGTCAGTAAAGTGAAAAAAATAGTTGTAAAAGTCACTTGAAAAATAACAATAATAAAGAAACTTTAAAATAATATACAATGTCATGTTCCAGTGTCACTCTTGGAGTATGACAAGAGATTTGAGGTGCACGCTCCTGACTTCATTTTCTATGACTACAACTATCCGGACAGACTACCATCAAACATAGAGCAATACGATTTAGTTGTGGCCGACCCGCCTTTCTTATCTGAAGAATGTCTCACCAAGACTTCGCAGACTATAAAGCTGTTGGCAAACGACAAGATCGTCGTGTGCACCGGTGCAATCATGAAGGAGCATGTGGAACGCTTGCTGGCTCTCAAAATTTGTGAATTCCAACCACACCATAGAAACAATTTAGCCAATGAATTCTCTTGCTACGCCAATTTCAACTTAGATTGCATACAAATAAAGTCTGACTTAAATTCTAGATGACATCTACATTGTGGTGCTGATAGAAGTTTAGATTTAAAAACCTTTTATTTTTATTGTAAATAAATGAAGTATTTTTATGAAGTAATTTTTGAACTTTAAACATATTTCCGTATGGGAATGGAATAAAATTATAGCAATTTTTTTTATTCTGTGTTCAGTAGAACATAGTAGACAATCGTTACAAAAATGACCCGAATTTACGATTAGGTGACATAAAGAATGTTTTCTTGTGCAATAAAACAAAATATTGTAAAACAGTTGCTTTTATTATTGTTCTTCTTAACGAAACTATAACTCCTTTACATTATGCTGGTTAACATTTTATCAAGTCTTTCAAATACGATAATTATGATTATTCTTGAATAATTAACACTCCCAATAATATAGTAGAACAAGATTACTCTGCCAGTCTTGGAAAAAGTAATTTGGATATAAAATTTATATTTGTGTCCTTAGGTATCTATCTATAAGGAATAAATGCTAGAATAATTATGATAGCTACTAAATTCTTGAATACTTCAATGCAATAAACTCTGGGAAAAGTTCCGACTTGGCAGAGTTAATCGTAGTTAACTAATTGTTATAATTATGACATCAGTAATTATAACAAGGAAACATTATATCACATATGAATTATACGAACATTAATATTGATTGTATTTTCTAATACTATTATTGTTTTGCCAGATATACAAGAACCTGTGGAGATACACTGAACACAATCCTTTCTTCTAAAACTAGTTTCCATAAATACTGCATCTATTAATTTTAATTGTAATAATGTTGGTAGGAGCATAATATGCTAAAAAAAAACAACTAGCATCTGTGTCAAAGCACACTTTTGACATAAAAGTAATATGGAAACAATATATAGGCCTATTTCTTGCAGTATTTAAATTGACATTAATATTTCTTTCTTTTTAAACAAATTTACTAACGTTGTTGTATTACTTAGAATAACAATGATTCTGTGTTAAAATAACTACAGTTTTATGTATTTCAATATTACAAAAAATATATATCTACATGTATACATACATTATAAAGATTATATCATCAAGTTACAATGCAAAAATATGGAAATTGCGCTATTAATATATATTTCAGTTTTTGTGTTTTGCATATACTTAGGTGAAACATCAAAACATATTTGTACTAAAATTATTTCAATTTACACTCTACATAATATTGAACATTGACAAATCTATTTGTATCAGTACGTAACATTACTCATTGAAATAATCAGATTCAATACAAATATTTCTTACTTAGATATTCATCAATTTTAAACTATCTACAAGGCCATTTTCCTACCGGGGACGACATATAATAAATTTATAAATATAATAATGTATACTTTGCGATCTTGTGATTTCAACACTCAAACTAAAGGTTATATAGATAAAATATATAGATTATATATATTTATTGTCCTTATCAACTCGTGTTGCCTAAGAAATATACAAATTTTAATAAAGACACATTTAGAGCATTTAAATTTACTATAGCTTTAGCTTAGACAAACGGAGTTAAGTAATAGGATATATCGCAATGAATGAAAGAACAAAAAAACGGCGGCAACATATCGAAAATAAAAGTAACAAAAAATACTTTTCTAACTTCAACATACATACATAAAATACTTATTTTTTTTAATTTATAATGTCACAAGAACGCAAATAGTCAACAAAAATAAAAACTATACTTACGGAATATAACGAGCATAGTGCTATCTCGCTCACTCATTTTTCCCTATTCACTTCATCAATGCAATACAAATTATTTTATTTACAATCGTTTGTTATATTTTTGGAAGCTGATGATGGGTACACGGCAATGTTCGCTAAGTTTAAGATCCGTATTGTCACGATATTCAAGTACGCATGCGTGTATGGCTTTTCAGATTGAAAACTCACAGAAGCGATACCGTCGTGAGAAAAGTACATTATGCAACTGACAAGTTCATTTTAACATACTTTTAACTATTAAAGACACATCTCGTTAGCCATAAACTGTTTTCAAATAGCTATTTTATTCATGAATATTATTGAAAAATATTACTGAATTAAATAACAAAAAAAAAGAAATACCTTTTTTTCATTAAATATAGCATTAATCTAATATTTCTATACAACAAATTAGTATAAACTTAACTAACAAACTAAAATGTAATGTGGTGAATGCATTAAATAGAAGTCTATCCCTGTAGTGTTCATGTCAAATTATACATTCTACGTAATATTTCATGACCAAACTTCAAATAATACGAAAATATTAAACAAACAAATTTTATAATTAGCATTTGTGCTAATAAATAAGAACATTAAATTAAACATAGAAAAGTAATAGCATATCACAACCATAACTATAATTATTATTACATGAATGTATTTTAATAAATCGAATAATTAATGTAGATAGATATTATCAAAAGGGATATTCTATGGTATTTGTAGATTAGGCATGTCTTGTCTAAATCATTTGATCATGCAGTAGTTTAAGCTGACTAATCTGCAAAGCTAGCCTAATACTGTGTACAAAAATATAAAATAAAGTAAATTCACACTACTGTAAAGTATAGAATTACTGACATGTGTTCACTGATAAGATATAACTTTATCAATAGTTCTGTAATAAATGTATTATATTATAATATAGTTACAAAAAAATATGTACCATGGTTGGATACGATTATATATAAATAGAGAATATTTAAGTGTATAACGCAATCAAATATTATTTACGCTTAAACACATATAGATGTCTTAGAATAAATATTTACATAAATATAATGATGGGAATATTATTGACTTCAGCTACTTTGAATGTGTCCACACGTTAATGGCCTTAAGTGACATTTGTAATTTAAATATTACAAAAATATTTAGCACCAAAACGCGTTTTGCATCCCAGTGACTTTTATGCCGAAACAAAAGTAAAAATTCACATAAGTTTTGCATTTACAAAACGTGTTAGTTAAGAATAGTTTTTTTTAAATTATAGTTTTTGTAATCAGTAGTTTTAATAAGAATTAATTTGATATAAAGTGATACGTGGTTTGTACTCTAAACATAACTGATAAACTATTCATTTAGTATCCATAGAGCATGTGATATAAACCTACGGAGTTATCACAAAGTCTTTTAACAAATATCATTAAAACTATAGTTTAAAATTCATATTATTATACACAGTTAACTTTCAGTACCACTGTCATGAAAATATTATTATTAAAATTAATCGACTCTTTACCTAAATACAATTTCATTCCACTTTCTATTGATATACAATATGCACCTCTCCCGGTTTACAATTTCAAACATGTATCTAACTAATTATCTAATTTATCTAACATACTACTAATAAATCTCTTGCCTCATCATGGAGAAGGCTAAGAGTAATTTTTTTGGAGCTCGCCGCATGAAAAAATATATTATCTGATACCTTTGGGTGCTTTATACAATGTTAAAATTTAGGCACACAGTTGTCTACTAATATAAATCATACTGTATTTCCTCTAACACATGGAGAATGTCCTTATTCCATAAAGCACGCGAATATTGGGGGTTTCGCAAAGTAAACTATCATCTGTTTCTTACGAGTACAGAGAAAAACGTTTACAAATAGGCCACATAGCGCCGTAAAGGAAGACTTAAGTTAAACTTAACGATTGCACAAAATATACACAGATAGTACAATCAGCTACAAATTTGAAGCAGCATCTTGAATGGTCAAAAATATCTTAACATTTTAAATAAATTAAAAAAAAAATATGTCAGCTTACCTTACGCCATATTTTTTCTTAAATAAAAAAGAAAATGTCAGGACCTGACCCACGGATTGACTTCAGTCATGGTGGATGGCGCATGTTCAAATAAATTACTTCAACAACTTTTGAATTACAATATTTCGGAAAAGTTTTCCGTCAAAAACTTTACAGTGCTCATCAAAAACATATTTAAATCGTATGAGAGAAAGGTAAGTTACTATTGAATGCCAAGATATTTTTCTCCGTTACAACTTACACCGCTTCGGTCATTTTGATGCTGATAGCACAGTCGGGACAGCTACAAACAGTATATTCACACTCAGTAATATGTCGTATACGTCAAAATATTGAACAATATCTGACACACAACTTAAAATTAACCTAAAGTCGAAATAAAAAAATCTTAACTTATCGGAATGTGTATAGATGTTTGCAAATGTAATGTATAAAGTTCTAAACGCTAGCTAAGTCGATAAACGTAGATAAATATAACGTCGCTCGTAGGGGAGGATGGGTTTTAGTGGCAATCACATATTTTCAAACACTTGTCATTTTAAATATTCGCTTTCCATTATAAATAAAATGCTTAATTGGGTTTAACAACAGCTTTTTTAGTAAACTAGGCATTTTCGGTGATTGCACCCGGATCACCCAGGCGGGCGGCACGAGAAGAGTAGTACCGGAGTTTTTAGTGGGTATACCCCTTCCCCCCACCCCCTGAAGTGGCCTTTGCATTTTCTGATGTATAAACAGTTTTGTAATCACTATGTCCAGCAGTAGACGTCTTTTGACTAAAATTATGATGATGTTCACATATTTCTACTTCATCGAGATTTTAAATAATACTTTTGATACTAATATAAAACTTGCGACGCATTAAAATCCATTCTCCCGCGTTCGACTTAACTTATAGCAAGCGATAGAACATTAGCTAAGGACAAACCCAGAATACACGCGTCCACACCCGCTACCAAACCTGGAGAGACACTTCATGAACCTTCGCATTGGAATCCTATCCTAGTAAATTACGTCCTGTTATTGTTGAAGTTTAAAATGATTTAAGCGATGAAACCTACCAAAATATCCGATTATTTCACAAAAATCAACCTTTCGACATTACGTTAAGGTGTACTTTAATTTGTTCTTAGAAGTCAATCAAAAGTGTACCCATTAGGTTGATATTTGTCAGAAATGTTAATAGGTTTGTACTCTTAGATCACTGTCTCTGACCATACGAGAATTACCATAGTATAATTTACGTGTCAGATTGATGACTTCGGACAACGACCTTAGACGCCGGCGTTAAAGTCTACAATAGCATAGTAGAATGAAACAAGTAGGTCATCTTCATACATACGCACCGAGCGCGGCTTGTATGTGAGCGCAGCCGAACCAACCCGTCCGTACGCATCGTCGCACGCACACACTGACAAAGTTTATTGCTGCTAATGCTGCGCCAGTCGCGACTGAGCCGTACATAATGCCGCGCGCGCCTGCGTGTTTTGTCGCTGTGCCGGCGGCGCCGCTGCCGCTCGCACGTAGATTATAATTTGTTAAACGTAAGTCAAGGTCAACGATGGTTACAAAAAAAACAAGAGATATTGCAGTGTTTATGGATGTCTTAATAGCAGCTTGTCCATCCAGAATTTTCTTTCTTTACTTTACCTACCGAACAAGAACGGTGAGTTGAGTACCTCCTGCCTAACCTAATTACACAATTTTGTGTCAGTTATTTACTACCGAAAGAATTAAGTTCTGCTCCAGATTTCGTGGATTAGAGAGGTAAATACATGTACCTACGGATTTGTAAGTTTAATTTATTAGATTACACGGTATACCCTACCGCGAAAACAAGGGACTAATTAAGAACAGTCAGACGAAACACTTTGGACTTTGTACCGCTCTTATGTTGTGGGCATAAGTACTAATATCGAACTGCAAGTGTTTACCGTGATGTGCTGTTGACCGTATCTACTTACCTTTTGTAAGTTGTTGTGTTGTACAGTTGACAAACTACGTTTAGGTAGATCGGGGGTTCTCTGAAATCCATGAATTCATATTTCTAAGTATGTTCTTATTTTATATGTAGATACCTACCTCATTCTAATTAAAAGCGACAGCCCTACAAGTTTAGGTGATTATCGCTTGCTCGGGGGCCGAGTCGACCTACTTGTTTCATTCTACTATGACAATAGTCTGGCTCACCATGTTTTCGGTCATCTTATGGATAATGGTTCAATGGCATTGGCAGCGAATGTGGAGCAGCGCGTGTCAGTAATGAAGGCACCCGAGGTCCGCCGACGAGTCGCCGAGCGCAATATATCTTCTCAGCAGTGGGGACGCCTCCGCGGCCTACCTGACCCTGAGGAACATCAATTTTACATCAGTATAGAGGACAGACTTCAGTATACTTTATTCCGTCCAAATTGACCACTCTTACTGAGTCCGTCGTGTTTTTTCTTGTCTGCGCTGAGAATCAACCTTCCGAACCAGCAGTAAAATCGCATTAAATATATGTATTGTTTATTAAACTACTAATTGTTGTACTATGATGATGAATGATAATAGTAATGACAAATGACATACTCCCTAACCCTTTGAACGTCTCGGTAAAGATGTGGGACTTTTCTATGACGACTTCTTGACAGAATTTTGAAAAATGACGTTGCACTATTTTGTTTTATTTGCAAACACTCATGCACGTTCACGAACACTTAACGGTTAATAATCCACCATTATTTCACATTAATATTGCAATATTAGACAACACAAATTTAAGAAAATAAAACAAAACCGCAGACATGACTCTTCACTTTCCCGCCAAGAACACACCGCTAAATTTTGTGTTAAAGGCACGAACGATGCGCACGACGAGTTCTTAGCGTACTTAGGTTTGCACAATCAAGTACAGTCCTGTGACTAAATGTTAATCTGTAATAACATTTACATCGTTGTACCATAATAAGCCTTAACGCGTCAAAA
This sequence comes from Eudonia mercurella, assembly GCA_963082485.1. Lineage (NCBI taxonomy): Eukaryota > Metazoa > Arthropoda > Insecta > Lepidoptera > Crambidae > Eudonia > Eudonia mercurella. The sequence continues at coordinate 16,414,334 of OY720041.1, forward strand.
TCGTATGCTGTATCGTCCGTCTTATTTATCTTAGAAAATCGCGTAGCGAATTATTTATGACATCAAGCAAATCCTCAATTTACTTAATGAAAGTTTTGCTAATAGAACTCTCTAAAAAATAATTCTACAGAATTTCAGAGGAATTAGAAGTTTCAGAGAGGCCATACACAAAAGAAGTCAAATTTGGAAAGAAAAGGTTTGCAACCTCTGAAGTGTTTAAACTGGCACTATCTTCTGAAACGATTAATACAGGCATAACCTACGTGACAAATAATGAAAGTTCTGCTAATTAGAACTCTCTAAATAGTCATTC
>OY720041.1:16414846-16457887 GCA_963082485.1 Eudonia mercurella
ATTTTCAACGCTAGGTTAGAAACACTCTCGATCGAAACCTCTCTTAACCTGTCGTCTGCTATGAATACAAGACACAATAGAATTTTTATTGTTTAGGACGCTGATTATTGCTCGCCCCGGATGAGAGGTTAAAGCATTCTCTGTTTTCTCCGAGTTAAAAGTAACCCCTAAATAGCGCACCGATCTTGCAGTAAACTGCTATTACCTACTTGATAACAGGAATTTAGAAAATTACACTTCCTAGTGTAAATGTGGCAGCATTTGTCTATATTCAATATCATGTCTTTCGTCAAACACCAAAGCACCGGTCCATCTACATCCGCTTGCAAGGCTTTGACATCATACGCATCATAAATGTTACGCAAAAACTTTAACACGACAGCAAACAAAACATTTAGAGTTAAGGAACAATCCTTTACAGTTTACATCATTCGAGAACAATTAAATAGTAGCGGCCCCAAAATAGACCCCTTAGGAACGCCCGATTTTGCCACATGAGGATGAGAGTCGTAGCCCTTAACTACATAATACGACTGTCTTGAATATAATTCGGAAGCTAATACGACTATTAAGGACCACCCAGATCATAGATAAATGATAACTTTACTAACAATAGCTGGTGATTTACCTTGTCTACAATGTCTTTTTTTAACATGTTGTGATTGTCCTTAATATTTTGTGTTTTTATTTTTGATGAAAAGTGTCCTTTTATGATGGGGCATTTTCCAATATTTTTAACGCTGTAAGGGAGAAAAGATCTTGACACTTGCTGAGTTTCTTGCCGGTTCTTCTCAGTACAAGGTCTCCCACCCAGAGTAGACTTACGAACCGATGGCATAATGACGTTCATTAGAGCTATTTGTAGCCTAAACTGAATAAATAATTTAGAATTTTGAATGTCGTAAGAGCCGACTAAGGAACAAGGGTTGCAAGATGCTCGTACATCAGGCGATCGGCTGCAACCTATTACAGACGTTATCTATTTTACCTCAGAACTCTACTTTGATTATGCTAAATATGGCGTCGACGGCATAAAAGGCAAGTTTATTAAAAAAAGATGATTTTGACCCTCTTCTTGGGAGGACATGAGAGTATGTATTAATTTCGCATCATCGACAGCTCATTTTATGTCCCCACTGCTGGGGCACGAGCCTTCCCTATGGATTTATAGAGAGAAAGCCTTTCTCTCAGAAAGGACCATAAACCATAAAGCAAGCCGGGACCAACGGCTTTATGTGCCTTCCAAAGCACGGAGGTTTTCGGTCACTCATCCGTCGACCGGCCTTTGCGAAAGTTGCTTAAACTCAGCAATCGCAGACAGGTGATGATGAAGTATGTATGTATGTATGTATATAATGAACGATCGTCGTTGCCAACGTCAATATACCTTGAGGTGGTAGAGCGTGACGCCGGTGGAGAGCAGGTTGTCGTCGATGCCGACCAGGTGCGGCATGTCGGAGTCCAGCACCACGCCGAGTCCGCTCTTGCGCAGCCCGAGCGCCTTCTGCTCCTGCAGGATCTGCTGCGTCTCGCGCCACTTCTCCGTCCACTTCTCGGTGAGCACTTTCTCCTGGGCTTCCTTGCGTTGCAGCGTCGCGAGCACCGCTGGCTCCATCTCGATGGGGTCCTGTTTAAAAAAGGTTTTTTTAAACAACGATCAAATTAAGTAACTTCAGTTATATTGTTTGCGCTGAAAGAAAATAATCTAGTAGAAATGTAGCCTTCTATGCGCACTAAAATAGGCCAAAGACACCGTATTCGTCAAACGAGACCCAGTTCACTCACACGCGCTATTCTCCAGGTACAAACATGTACCTGGGCGCTTTGTATCACCCCCGGTCAACCCGAGCCGAGGTCTTTGCCTTTAGTGGCGCCCTCGGGTTGCTGAGCTCCCAATCCGATCCAAACTTCTCAGATAATAGATGACAGGGATACGCTTGAGATGCTGTTCCCTTTAAAAACCTTCTGACGGTGTTTCGATCATACATACGGCCCGAGGAACCCTTAAGGTTTCTCGCCGCCCTTAAGTGTTTTATGACGCTGTAATGGCAATAGGGGGCCAACAGCAAACCCTTTCTAAATAATACATTACTGCAGCGGCCGACAAAGCAGGCATTGATAGACGAACGTCACATACGTGAAACTATCAATGCCTAGTTGCGACATAGTACTTTTCTAAATATAATGCGTGGAAATTAAAACTAAATACAAGATACCTAATATGTACATCTATCAACTGCACCAATCGATTTAGTAGAAGAACATTTTGCACGCACGAATTTTCAAGTTTCTTTTTTTTATTTACTAAAAAAGTTCGTTTCATTTATGAATTACGCCAGATTAACATACTGACATTGCTAGTGCGTGCTTGATGCTCGCGTACATTTGGCCAGTACAGCAATTCAGATTTATGTCGAAGAGGGTTGTCAAAATAATGACCTCATTTCCAAGCATGTTTAAGAAAAATACATATGTTACCGTGTTGTGCGAGATCTGCTTGCGCAGCTTGTCGATCTCCTCGCGCAGCTCGCGGATGAGCTTGACGTTGGGGTCCTCGTTGATGGTGGGCTTGTTGATGATGTTCTTGGCGCGGTTGGCGTAGCGCAGCGTCGACAGCGTCTCGCCGTAGTTGCAGTCGGCGGGAGATATCTGAGTTGGATTTTTCTATAGTTAGAGCCGGCAAATGACTCCACTCCACCTGATGTGGTAATGGAGTCCAGACGCTACGAAGATAACTGGTGCAGCGTGAAAACAACTCATCCTGCCGGCCCACAAGGTGCATCTTCACGTCTCGTTTGAAGGACCCCATACAATGAAAGGAAGTAAACGTGTGCTGGCAGAAGGGTGACAATATACTTGTGCGCAATGGAATGAGACCAGTACAGCGGTGACTCCGTTCATCAGTTTATGATATCATCATCGCCAGCCGTAGTCATTTCTATTAACCCTTAGCCAGGCAGTGATCACATTGCGACCACATTAAATTGAACTTTATTCACTTTTGATAAGATTGAAAACCAACAAAAAATAAAAACCTGCTCAGCCTAAGGTAAGGGTTCCAATGCAATTAATGAATAAATAAATAAACGGTTAACATTACGTAATTAAAATATTATGTGTGTAACTGTAAAGTCTGCGCAGTAATCGTAATGTTGATGCTAATATTAAAATAGTAAGTAAATAGCAAATAGTCCCACAAGTGAGCAAAGGCCTCCATCATTGAAATGAGGTAATTGGCACTATAATAGATGAGCTGTGACTTATTCGCCACGCTTGCCAAATGCAGGTTGGTGATCAGCAGTGATCACAAAACGAATGTGTATCGAATAAATAGAAACATACGTTGACCCGGAAGTTGAATCCAGGACCTGCGTATATTGCTTAAGCACTTAAAACCGAGAAACCGAGGCATTGCTCGGTCACCAAGGTGTTAGTGTTAAAATAATTTTAACGTAAATCTAGCTGTGATTTGCATTGTAATATAAGAAGGTCCCTGAATTCAGCTTTTTATGAACTGATAACTCTCCGTTCTCTTTCACCCGAACTCCTTTAGAACATTTTAAGTAAATTAAAAAGGGATTTCCTCACGGCAGCGATCATGATGGTCTTGGAGTTGCCGCCGAGCGAGTCCTTGAGCAGCCACGTGAGCACCGAGTCTCGGTACGGGATGAACACGTTCTTCTTGTTGTTCTTCTGCGTTTCTGTGGACGACGACGGACGGGCAAGGACGTTAGCGGTCTGACGTGCTGATTACGAGTTTCATTAATGATCATTATCATCTTCATCTCGGCCAAAATACGTCCACTGCTGGGTGCCTCGTGTGAGTTTCATTCGCCATACGAAAACGAGAATGTATATGGCAAAATTTCAACTCTTCTCGTATGTCGACAGGAGGCGCTGCTTCAATGCCATACTAATTTGCGTTTTCGTTAACGTAATCGAATGACTACGGATAGTAAACAAAACTTACACTAGGCATCCAGATGTGCTGATTACAAGTTTCATTAAAGATCATCATCATCATCATCTCGGCCAAAATACGTCCACTGCTGGACAAAGGCCTAACCCAAAGTTCTTTACAATGACCGGTTTAGTGCTGCACGCACCCAACGGCTTCCCGCGACCTTCACCAAATCGTCGGTTCACCTTGTTGGAGGCCTGCCTACACGTTTTAGTTAACGTGATCAAATTATTCATTACTATTATCATTCATCATCATCATATATTAACAAAATAAATATTATCTATTTATTACTATAACTTGTAAGAAAATTACTTTGACACTGGCTAAATGTGCTAACAGCACGAAGCCATCAACTAAAAGAAGAAAAAAATTGATATGCACTGATTTGACACATGACAGCTTCAAAGCCGCCATATTTGACCGGTGCCGTCCGTAAATGTCTTAAGCCGTATTTTTTTTATTTGTAAAATTAAATGAAGTGTTTGATAACTAACTGTCGGCGGCCTGGTGGCTGGCCTCGGCGAGCGCGGAGATGACGGAGCCGAGCGTGACCAGCGACTTGTTGATGTGCGCGCCCTCCACCAGCCGCTGGCCCGTCGCGCCGGTCGCGTCCGCGCGCTCGCTGCACGAGTTACGACGAACTTAGATATACTTCAAGGGGCTTACAAATAAACAAAGAATAAGCTTGGATTAGTTATTCCGTGTTTTGTCTTTTTTACTCTAATCTGAAATGAAGTTTGTCATGACAGGAACAAAACACGGAATAACAATTCTGAGCTTATTCTCTGTTTATTTGTAAGGGGGTAAGTGTAAAACATGTGACAATTATATCCAAGCTATTTTTTAAATGAAAACAACTTTTACGGATCTACTCGCGTTTATTTTATACATTAGTTTTAATTAATGTTTATCCTAACGTTTCGAACCCTTTGCAGGGTCCGTGGTCACAGGGAGACTGAGGTGTTGGTTGGTCGTCTCACAATTAGTTGGTAGTTTGTATACCCTCATTTTAATTTGGTCACGTGCGTTCCATTTTACGCAGAAACAGTTTACAGTATCTTTTGGTGATATCTTTTGATGAACGCGTTCAGTAGTAGCTCCGTAAAAGACGTTTCATTTCAATGTGTAGTGTTCGCGTAAACTTAAGAAAACAAGACAAGGTATTTTTATTACATGTGTACACACGCCAGCACAAGTGCACTTCAACGTACCACAAACTGTCAAATTGTCTCAATTGACTTTAAACTTTATCACTAAGCACAGTGTGGATTTTTGCCTCAATCGCGGACACGTATATTTTATTGCTTCATCTTAAAGACCAAGCGGAGTACTACAACTTATCGGAAGCAATCATATCTTTTTCATGTTTAGTTTTAGAGTTATTTTAAAACTCGAGAAAACTATAAAAACCATAGAAATGCATAATTTCCTTTTAAATATGTGATTTGTTTTAATGGGGCCTTAAAAAGGGCTGTTATATCTACTAATTCAGTTCATAAGTTTTAAAAAATGATCGCAAATAGAAGAAAAAAAATCGTGTTTTTATTGAAAATTAAAAATTACAAAAAATTTCATTGAAGTTTTACGAGATAACATCTAGGAAGCAGGCGGTCTGTATTAAATTGTTATTAAAGACCCGCACTGTAGGTATAATTAGCGGGCCACCTTACGTACGACCGTGCGTTTGGCGCGCGAGGGTTTAAATCAGTTACAGACCCCTATTTTTAATAATAAACGAAAAAAAAAATCTATCACTGGTTCTTCACGAACAATGTTGCCACTACTCTATATACTCTCAGTTCTCACGTCCTTCTCCCAAAAAGAGGTAGACAGCAGTGGCGAAGGATCCATACATATACATCGACTTCCCTATTAGAAATCCCACTCTAGGGATCCACCATGCAGATCTTATTATGTCAGTAATTATTGTCACCAATTACTTACTTAATATACTAGTGTGCCAGGCAATTGCGTAGTGAACAAAATTATTTATTTCCATGTTTATTATTGTCTGATTTGTAAATTCTTAACCAGCTTACCTTCGCCATATTTCGACCCCACGTCACTGGTAGACAGAGAGCGTGCATCAAAATCAATTATGAGTATACTCGCCGTTAGTGACCTCGACTCTGATGCTCTGTCTTACTGTTACTGTTTTTGTGAGATAGGCTTGAGAGTATATATGTAGATTACATTCCCGTGAAAACCTAATTGAATAGCTTCAACCTCTACATTGAACGGAATCATGTCTTGTGTTACCTGCCAGCCAGGTCGACGAGGTGCACCTTGGAGGCGGTCTCGCTGGGCATGTTGTTGTGGCGCAGATAGCTGGCCTGCACGAACGTCACCGTGAAGATGGCGTGCGAGCGGGACGACACGTCGTTCATCTGCGTCGACGCGGTGGTGCGCTGCAGGTTGCCGCGGTGCATGCACTCCTGGGGGGAAAACGAAATCAATTAAACACTCCTCCGTGCTTCGGGAGGCGCGTGAAGCCGTTGGTCCCGGCTGCATTAGAAGTCGTTAACAACCACCAATCGGCACTGGGCCCGCGTGGTGGTTAATGGCCCGTTCTTCCCGAGGTGTTTGCTGCTATGGTAGCTCGGTACGTAAGTAATGTTACTTCTATAAAGGTAAATTATTTAGATTACGTTATCTAGAAAGGTATTGATGTTTTTTCGTTACCTAATGCGTTTTAACCAATCCGCATATGCGGTTAGTTAATTTACCACTAAAAATACCACCTAGGTAACAATACAAGGGATAACGTTACTTCTTTTTACCGATAATTCGTTTGTCAGAAATATCGGTACCAATTTTTTTACGGTAGATGATTTTAGTGATGTTCCTGTGTTTTAAATTTATATGTGTGACTAGCTGACCTGGCGGACTTTGTACCACTTTGACAGTTTTTATGACAACAAAACAAACAAATCGTTAAATATTTACGCGTGAAAGCGTATCAAACAAACAAACAAAAAATAAACTCACTTTTTAAATAAAAAGTATCCTATATCCTTCCCAATACCTTTGAGAATATGTGTACAAAGTTTCATGATGATCGGTTGAGTAGTTTTTGGCGTGAAAGCGTAACAAACAAACTCACTATTAAGTAGGGATGTATTGTACCAAATAAAGATTTTTTCTGTTCTATTCGTGGTTGTAGCAGACGTTGGCCCACGCACCTGTATATCATCGTAGTCGGACACGAGGTGCTTGGACAGGTCCTGCACGTAGATCCCCAGCTTGGGGTGCTCGCGCACGCGCAGCGAGTGGCCCGCGTCGCCCGCCAGCAGGTCCTTCACGCGCTCGTTGTAGATTTCCAGGTAGCTGACCTCGGTGCGGTAGGACGAGCCCGACTCTTTGCCGGCCGCCACGCGCGAGAACAGTTGCCGGCAGATGCGCGGGATGAGCCCTTGGCATTCCTGTGTTTGACATAAAAAATTGTGAATAAAAATAGTTTTTTATTCTCAATATTTTAAAACATACAGTTTTTTTGTGAGACAACCCCAGGGTACACCTAATACTTGTGTTATAATAAATACACAATAAGCCGAGGCGGGGTCCTAATTGACAATATTGTCTTGTGTTATGTTTGTTATTTTTTAATTTTTTTTTGTATCAATCAGTGTTTCTCTCTTTCATTCACAATACATATAGAGATAAATATATATGGTAATTTATTGCAGTATAAAATTAAGTCTAGATACACCTAAGATATACTTAAGGCATTTTCCAATATTTTAACGCTGTTAGGGAGAAAATAAACTTGTAGCCTAAACTGAATAAATTATTTTAAATTTTTAAATGTTGAGAACTTAGTCACTACTGACATTGAATAAAGCTCAGTGCGTTAACTAAATTTACACAAGTTGGATTCAATTGGAGTTCGAATCCCGTTCGTGGTATCACAATTTATAGACATTAATATGAGCTTTTAAGTTGACATTTTTTAAATTAAATACTCAAAAATTTAAGAATAGTATTGCTAATAAAGGAACGACAGTTTGAAAATAACTTTTCCCTGTAAATACGCTAATCCTTAGGCCCTGTATGTAGGCCACGGCCTATTTTAGACCAACTCATTAGCCGTCGCATCGCGGCGGACAAATGACAGACAGCGGTGGGCGGAACAACGCGCGCCCTTCACCCGCCGGCGAGTAAGTGGAAACACTACACTCGCATCGAGACTGTCGAACACTTTAAAAAACTTATAAAAACCTTTCGTGTTTACAGGGCGTTTGGTAATACTTGTGTAATACCGAAAATGGCAAATAGGGTTCCGTGCATAGAACCAAGGTTACTTTTTTAAATAAGAGTTTGCTGATGGCCTCAGGCGGCTTTTTCAGCGCCACCCAACTTTTTTGGGGGCGGTGAGAAACCTAAAAGGTTCCTTAAGCCGTATGATCGAAACACTGTCAGAGGTTCTCTAGAGGCAATGGCATCACGCAGGCGTGGCCGGTTCTCTAGAGGGAATGGCATCACCCAAGCGTGGCCAGTTTCCTATTATATACTCTGAGGAGTTCGCAACGGTACTGGCGTGTTATTGTGAACATGCCTGAAAAGCACCACATGGCCGAGATATTAAGTTTGTTTTTTTACAAAGGAAAATTGTAAAGTAACAACCCAAGGTGCAGCTGCGACATTGTTACAAGTAAATCTACGTAAATATGGTTTTGCATATTATCTCGGTGTCCATTTTACTTGGTTGCATGGCTGTGTTTCGGTATTGTACACCTATTACCAAATATTTATGTATATATCTTTATAGAGTTGCGACTTGGTAATGCAGTTTACATGGATTATTTTACTAGCTCAATAAAATTAAAAGTATAATTTTATGTTACCTAATCTACAAATCAACACATAGGTAGTATTTTTTCAACAGGAAAGCTCTTGCCTTTCGATTCACTTGATGATAAATGACGATAAGGCTGGGTGGAAGTGTACTTTACCATCAACTCAACTACTAAGATTTGTCGTGACGTGATACAACAGCACAACCAGCACTATGTTATAGTGACAGACTTTGATAAGATGGTAGCAAGCCAGGCGCGGATAAGAATCAGCTCTATTACTGCCTCTGGTAAATTGAACCTGACTGGAGTCTAAAAGACCGGTAGTCTAACCACTAGACCACAGAGGTAGTTGAATAAAAAATATATAGCTATCATGCAGAACCATTATTTCGATATAACCCCTTGAGCGTCGAGCGACCAGCAGGTGGCCGATAACAATTAAAATTCTATTGTGTCTGGGTATTCGACGCTTGAGCTCATAATGTATAATCCTGTCAGAAATACGTGACATTGACATCTAATTACTAATCGTTAAAGATACCATTTGGGAGTATGAATCATCAATGCTTGAGTAGGTATTGAAACAGTGACGTTAGATATGACGTTGTTTTTTATTAACATTACATTGTATTAATGTTTTATAATGATAGATATAGAATGATTCGCGATTGTACAATTATCTCATCTTTAAACATTGATTGGTGTCGTTAATGGTTACATTCGATTTAGATAAGATAAAAATTGTATTGCCATAAAATTCTGTAAATATGGGAACAAACAATTTACCCTAGTCGGGAATGCAATTTTTTGTAGGTAGGTCCATGTTATCTACTATGCTGTTTTTGTAGCGAAATATTCAGTCAAACTGCAGAACGTCTTATCTGTAAGCCATCTTTTTAATTTAATTTTAAAACAGCTTAAATTTACTGAGGCTTTCTGGGGATTTCTTATCGTAAATTCACCTATGTAATGTGTTTAGCCCTGTATTACTTGCATTTGCTACCCTTAACCACAGAAGGCTATAACAGATACTTCTTAATAAAGTAACTAAAATTATGAGTAAGATTAAGGCAAAATTGTTGACAGATAAAAGATGTAGGTTGTTTGGAAAAAAGAACTACAATAGTATACAACAACACAAGTAACTCTTATCTTATCTTAGTGGGGCTTGTCGAGGTTTCCTTCACTCAGTAGTACTTCGACCCATAGCGGTCTTTTTACAACCCAACCTTTCACTCTTTTTCCTACGTGAAGAGGAAATAACTCGTAGGACCAATATTAAAAAAGTTCACAAAGATTTGGTCGCTCCTAAAAATCCCATGCTTATACACAAATGTTGAAAAAATTTCCACGAGCAGGATTTGAACCACGCTGGCTGGTTAGAACCACGATAGCTCAATTGGAAGAGCACCTGACCCGGAATGTCAGAAAGGTGCAAGTTCAAATCCTGCTCGTGGAAATTTTTTCAACATTTGTGATTTTGTAATCTGTTCGAAACAAAATTTGCGTTAAAAATTATTTGAACATTTATAAATAGCTTGCTTACTTCTTAACTGATCTTTAATATTTGTAAAAATATTATGATCGGATGTTAGTGACAGTAGTTATTGAAATTGAATGGGCGTCTTTGGCTTTCAAAGTAAAAAGTGTTGAATAATTTCGGCGGGCTGGTTAGAACCACGATAGCTCAATTGGAAGAGCACCTGACCCGGAATGTCAGAATGGTGCAGGTTCAAATCCTGCTCGTGGAAATTTTTTCAACATTTGCGTTTTTGTAATTTATTCGCAACAAAATTTGCGTTAGACATTATTTAAACTTTTATCCCATATATTACATAATTTCATATTTTTTCTGCTGGGCAAAGGCAGCCATCACTAAAACCAAGTCATCGTTTCAGTTGATATTAATTGGTATTGGGTTAATTATAACGCTTGCCAAATGCAGTTTGGTAGTCACAAACCCGGACTATGCTCTGAAAAACTCGAAATATATTTTATTAATCCACTAGGCTACCACGGCATTAGGCGCTATTTCAAAATTATGCCATAGTCAGCCTGGCGCCTGCGTCTGCACTTGTCTGTTCACATCTGCATCTCCCCAATTGTAATGCATTTTCTGTGTAAAAGAATATCCTGTATAAATGAAAGGTATGTCTTACCGGCGAGCCCATCATGGTGAAGGTCTTGCCGCTGCCGGTCTGGCCGTACGCGAACACGCACGCGTTGTACCCCTCGAACGCGCTGTCGATCACGTCCACCCCGAGGTCTGCGAACACCTGCCGACAATACACGAGCGTTAATACTAGACATTAGGCAGGTACACTCATAAATCTATACTAATATTATAAATAGGAAACCTTTGTATTTTTGTATGTATGTATGTTTGCAACGAATAAACTCAAAAACTACTGGACCGATTTAAAAAAATCTTTCACCATTAGAATGCTACATTAGCGCTGAGTGACATATGTAGGCTATATTAAATCAAAATAAAATACTAAAAACGACAATTTAATTTTCCAATACAAAATTATTTGTTTGTTTTGTTGTCATGGAAACCAATTGATATTTATCTCAATAATGGAAACTGTCAAAGCGGTACGAAGTCCGCTGTGTCAGCTAGTAATAAATAAATAATAAATAAAAATTTGTTTATTTGTCTCAAACACAATAAAATAAAATAAAATTACAACGCACATTGACCAACATAACTTGACGTTAAGACAAAAAGGTCTATGACTCAGAGGCTGCAGGGGACCCGCAGCCTCTGTTATTCTGCCATAACCAATAACAATAAAATAATCGGTGAGTATATTACTCAATTATAAAAGACGTGGACAGTATACGAAATTAATCACAAAAAAAATACACATGAACACAAAAACCCACTTATTACAAACAGGAGCCGGGCGGCTAATCAAATCAATGATAGACATATTTTAAAGCCGATGCCAGGATTGCTTATGAAGTAGCCAATTTCGGCATTTACGCCTAAAGGTTGGTAGTGAACGAGAAATCACCAGCTCATTTTATGCCCCTACTGCTGGAGCTCGAGCCTTCTCAATGGATGGAAGCACTACAGAGAGAGCGGGCTATAAATCACCGAGACCAGTGTTCAGTGCGGATTGAAGGTTGTTATTGACTGCGACATGGTGCCTTTTGAGCCTTCCGAAGCTCGGAAGAGTTAGATAAAGTTTTGGACACCCATCCGATGACCAGCCTTTGCGGAATTTGCTTAACTTCAGCAATCGCAGACCGAGCGCGCTTATCATTGCGCCATCGAGCTTTTCCAGATATAGAGTGCTGAGGAGTTATTTTACTATTCGATCGACATTTGAAAAAATGCATAATTTTTTTTAATAACTCGCATTTATCGACATCACATAATTTGCAATTGAAGTAGGTAAGTATGTATATGATACGGGCGAGCAATCAAAATGGGTCAGGTCAAAGTGCCTAGTCCGAGTTTAATTCCCTATTCGATCACGTTCACAAAAACGGGAATTTATTTGTTAGTATCCTGTCCTGAGTCGTCAGGACTACTGACGACTATCAAGGTAAGTTGTAATTATATCATACTCAAATTCTCGTTTCCGTTATATATGAGGAAATCCGAAACTATGAGTAATAAAGGAAATTGTTATACATGGAACTAAATCATCGATTTTAAAATGAATTTAAGAAAAATGTCCGGGAAATTCTCAGTCCGGCATCTCCCAATTATTAATAAAATGTTGACAAACATTAACCTAGAATAAGTTTTCAGTTTGTTATATTTCTATTATTCACCATTATTATGTATATAATTAGTTTTTAATTGAATATAATTTTAGATTAGGTAAACTTTAACATAGACGCTAATTATGAATCATGATGTGTACACATGTTTTTAGATAGAAATTTAGCTCTTATACAATTATCATGCTTTTTTGTTATTTTTTAATTTTTATCTGTTTTGTGTACCTAATAAATAAATAAAAATAAAATAAATAAAATAAAAGTTAAGGTAAGGAAATTACCTTTCTGGTAAGTTCTTTCAATCTTTATTATTTCATACAAACCGATAATTGAATACTGTCGTTACTATAGTACTATCTACATAACATTGATAATGCCAACATTGTAACAATAATCAAATATGAATGTTTAAAAGTGCAATAATTATTATTAAAGAGGTAACGTTTGTGACTTTGTTTGTTTGTTTGTATGTCGGGGCTAATCTCTGAAACTACTGGTCCAATTCCAAAAATTCTTTCACTGATAGCTAATGCTATATACGTTGGTAAAACAGGCCATTTTAAATTTTTATTTAAAAAAAATCATTTTAAAATCTCAAATCCACGCGGACCAAGTCGCAGGTAAAGCGCTAGTAATAGGGTATTTTGCACCATGTAAGAAAAAATCTAAAAATACGTATCTACGACAGATTTTGTAAAAAAAAAACGAGAAATGTTGATTTCTATTTATAAAAATGAAATATAAATTTAATAATTCAATTTGAAAATATATATTTTTAATCTATTCTTCAAATGTCTAAAACGCTATTCTCCATATTGTATTCCAACGTGACGTCACTTCGATAGTAAACAAACAAACTGTTGCGTGTTATTTATACTAGGGCTGCTATTTATGTATCCGGAATAACAAAGTGAAACAAACATTTAGCATTTATTATAGTTTTATTGCTTTTCAAAATATTCGCCACGATGATCGATGCACTTTTGCATACGTTGGAACCAATTTTCGTAGCACTTTTTCCATTCGTATTGAGGTATCTCCAAAGTGCATTTTGAACGCATCAACAGCCTCTTCACGGCTCGAAAAACGCTGACCACGTAATTTATTCTTCACGGTTGGGAATAAATAGAAGTCGTTGGGGGCCAAGTCTTGGCTGTACGGCGGATGACCTGTTAATTCAATCTTTTGATCTTCCAAATACCGAGTCGTTTCGGCCGATGTGAGGCAGCTAGCATTGTCATGATGAAGAAGGATTCTGCGTTGTCGGTTGTTTTTTCTTATTTCTCCAAAGACTTCTGGCAAACAAATGGTCGTGTACCATTCAGAATTAACCGTTTTACGATTCTGTAGTGGCACTGTAGCCACATAGCCATTTATACCAAAAAAACAAGCGACCATTTGCCTCAAAGTGCTTTTTTGAACGAATGACTTTTGTTGGGTTCGGCTCATCTTCGAACACCCAAACCGTTGATTGTTGTTTAGTTTCAGGATCATACACATATATCCAAGATTCATCACCTGTGTAGATATTATAGAACAGCTTTTGAAGCACCCTGATTGTACTTTTGTAACATTTTTTACACCAATCGACACGAGTCCGTTTTTGGTAAATTCTCAAGTTGTGCGGTATCCAACGTGAACAAATTTTTTTTACAGCTAAATGTTCGTGTAATATTTTATATATACACGTCATACTAATGCCCAGAAACGCCTCTATTTCGCGATATGTAACATGACGATCTTGCATTATTAGTTCCCGCACAGCATCAATATTTTGAGATACTACAACCGATTTAGGACGACCTTCTTTAAATTCGTCCGTGAGCACTGACCGCCCACGATTAAACTCACTAAACCAGTGATACACAGTAGTTTTCGATGGTGCTTCGTCCCCAAAAGTCGAAGTGAGTTGATCGATGCACTGTTTTTGAGATAGCCTTCACCGAAAATCGTAATAAATCATAGCACGAAAATTTTCACGAGTTAAATCCATAGTGATAAAGACACGCAATGTTCAAAATTACGCCACAAAGGATAAACAAATGACAGCTACATGAAACAAATTGAATTTTTCAGCCAAAGAGTTCTATTTTTAAATGGTATAATTACTTTTTTAATATTGTTCTGTAACTGGCCAGTTCCGGATACATAAATAGCAGCCCTTGTATTTTTAAACGGTTTTATTTAGCTTGCCCTGTTTTTTTCAAGTTATTATCACGTTTGTAGAATTTTATTGAAATCGTATCATGGAAGTAGGTTTTGTAAAAGCAGAAAGTACTAATCTGCCTAGAATAAATACTTTGATGGTGGCGACATTTTTTGCATGCAATCCCGATTTCTGTTCTGCCGAGTTGAGGAATGTTAAAACTTCAATGTCTTCAATTCCTATTGTCTATTGTACCAACTTTTGTTTAACAATAAGCACAACAACAATACCCAATACGATAATACAATATGTTTACGATTTCAATCTAACCTAACCTAATTTTTCTTTCTAGGTCCGGAAGGGAATCTTACGGGTATGACGCAAAAGGCTATGTGCAGCTCAAGCGGGTTCAAAACACATGCATTGTTAAGTGTACGATATGCCCAGAACACAAAGTGCGATCTAAGCCATATGCAGTGACGAAGGACTCATTATAATAACGATCATGAATATGTTGTGAAGTTATTAGATAGTGCAGTTTCTTTTTGGAAGAATTAACATTTTTCCAATCTTACACAAAAGTGTTAAAGTTTGAATATCTGGCTCCTAAGCCATTTTAGGTGACGGTTTTGCTCCAACAACTGTCACCTAACATGGCTTATGACTTAGGGGCACTTAAAACTTAGGGGTCAATGGTGAAAATGGGCATTAGTGTCCTTTGTATTGTATTACATTAAAATAGCATTTTCCTTCTAATGTGTGTGTGTCTTTTCATAACTATGGAATACCTACATATATACTATAATAAAAAAAATATATAAATCAATAAATACTTCATTTCATGAACATCCTTCATTACTTATTTATAGTACATGTTTATGTAGGTATATTATATATATCTCTATATATAAAAATCTAAACGGCTGGACCGATTTGAACGAATTTTTCTGTGTGTGTTCAAGTGGATTCGAGAATGGTTTAGATTTACAATTGGACCCGGTAGGTGGCGCTGCTATAGGGTGTACGGGTGTTCTTAAGCGGAAGAATGATTTGTTTGTTTTGTTGTCATGGAAACTGTCAACGTTTTGTTTGTGTTGTTGTCACGGAAACTGTCAAAGCGGTACGAAGTCTGCCGGTCAGCTAGTTGTATGTATAAATCAACAGCCTATAAATGTCCTACTGCTGGGTACGGGTCTCCTCAACAGAGGAGGTACCTAATTAGCCTACACAGTGGCCAGACGAGTTGGTATAGTGTTTAGTTTCAAGTTTTATTCTTCTCTTGCTCAGTTGTATTATGCATTGTTCCCTTTGTCGCCTTTTATCGGGATGAAATGGAGTGATGACAAATTGTATTCTTACTCTGTCACCACATGGATTGTTTGAGTAAGTTTATATAGAAGTGTATTTTCTTTCTATTGTATATGCTCGTATTCTTGCATAATACACCAATGATATGAGTTATTATAACTCATTATTAATTTCGTAGTATTAATAGTCTATTGTATTTTATTTGTAAATCAATGTTCGTAAGCGATATTTATTTACTGACTCAGTGACGTCACGAGCCGAAACAGCATGGCAGCTAGCGTTTCCGTGCGAAAATTTAAATTGATAAATTTAAAGTAGTTTTAATGGTTTAAAAAAAATCATATAAAAATTATAGTGGTTTATTATCATCACTCTAGGAGTCATTTAAAACACTTTTCTAAAAAGGGTGTAATACCCTATTAATATAGCTAGTGTGTGACTTATTTAAAATTTCTAATAGTCGTACTAATAGTGTCGTTAGTTTAATCTATGGACTCTGATGCAGCTTGAACTTTGCCCAAGAAAATGTGCGCATTCAACAAAGGCGAGCCAAATACAATGGTATACAGACCTGCACATCAATCAACCTATCCAAAACTGTCTAATTTCTTCACTAAATGTTCAACCATATGCCATATACATAAATTTCTTCACTAAATGTTCAACCATATGCCATATACATAAATTTCTTCACTAAATGTTCAACCATATGCCATATACATAAATTTCTTCACTAAATGATCAAACATATCCCATATACATAAATTTCTAAATCTATTAAAGAAAGGACAACATTTTTTGGGCTTAAAATAAATGAAAACTTAAAAGAGATCATTTCTGTTGATTAATACTTTAAACATTTAATACTTTCATTCTACACTATTTGCAGATTTTAAAAGGTGCCTATTTTTATTTTGTAAAAAAGATTTTTTCAGTATTTTTTTCGTGCTCAACGGTGGTGAATAACGATGAGTGGTGGTTGGTGAGTTGGTTGAGTTTTAGTAAAGATGTGGGACTTTACTGAGACCCCAGCCCACGCGGACTTCTTCAAGAGAATTTGAAAACTGATGTTGCACTGTTTTGTTTCATTTGCCAACACTCATGCACGTTCACTAATACTTAACGGTAAATAATCCACCATTATTTCGGACAAGACATGCTTGACGTTTCGCATTGTGATGTGATAGAAAATGTATTTTTGTATATGAATTAAATTAAAATGGGCGTCTATTTACTAATATAAATACTATGATCGTAATCCTTTTATTTTAAGCCCAGCTCCCATAGTAAGAAAATCTTCTCCTTTGTCAGTTTGTGGTATTCTGATGTGCAGGCTTCCATCTTATCTAAATATGACGCCATAACATCAATGTTTGTAGCATTCTTGTGTTCCGGCAGCTAGAGATAAGATAGCCAGTGCCTCAGTAGTTGAGGATCCCGGGTGAAGTGCGCTTCCACCAATTGGCCTTATCATCACTTAACATCAGGTGAGATCAAGGTACTGTGCTTACCAGTTAATATATAAAAAAAAGGGGGGTGTACAACTAAATAGTACCCGAAGTAATTAGTCAAAACAGAACGGGACGAGCAACGACGCGGCTGCTTATTATTCAAAAACACTATTCACGTAATTTATTTTGCTCGTAACAATTCGTAATATTTTACAATAGACGACAATCCGGCGGCATTTCGCATACATTGTCTCGATACAATAACCTCGTGCTCGCGGGGAGAAGCTCCTACGATACGTTGACATTTCTATCATTGCTTTTCTATTTCATATCTAAAGTACAGTCGAGAGGAAAATAGTTAAATAAAAAAGTAAGAAGAGAGAGAATCATTTTGTTGTAAACAAATTGTTATAATAATCATTGCGTACTATGCGTTATCGGAGTAGCATCCTCCTCCGGTCAGGGGGCTTATTGTCTAACTCTAATACCTATCATAATACTTTGTTGACAATTTATTTGGAATCGTCTATGCAAAATGGCCAGCGAGCGTAAATACTTCTAAAATGTATCGAGATCTAGGTTGAAATTAGACAATAAGCTCCCCTCCCCCCTCGTTGTTGAATAAGCTTTCTGTCGGGTATTTTTAAAAGAAGTATATTGCGGAGTTTTTCCAAAAGGCCGGGAAGAGATTTTAACAGTGTCGGCAACGCGTGAATGATACTACTGTCTGCGTGACCTTAAGCTACGTACGGTAACCGCTTGTCATCAGGCGGCCGTGTGCTTCACTCGTCACTTTAACGGTATACAATTACAGATTCCAAAGACCTTTCACTAATGGACAAACGTTAGCGGCTACATTTTATCCCAGAAATATTTCAATTCTGTCGGGAAACTGTGGGCGCAAGCTTGTATTAGGAGGATAAAGAAGAACCTAAAATGGAAAGATCAATTACTTTTATGAAGCAAATTTATTTTTAGATATATTATCACAGAATCAATTTCGAATAGATACAGCTTGTAATTAATTTAGAATAACTAGAAACTGCTTTAGTATGTGTAGGTACAATACTAATTGATCAAAGACAAAGACATTTAACTTACCTACTATATTAAATCTCTTTGATCAAAGAGTATAATATAAAGCTGTGCCCTGCGGTTTCACCCGCGTTAATTAGCGACTGTTCCACTTCTATTAGTCATAGCGTGATGTAATATAGCCTATAGCCTTCCTCAATAAATGGACTAATCAACTCAAAAAGAATTTTTCAATTCGAACCAGCAGTTCCTGAGATTAGCGCGTTCAAACAAACAAACAAACTCTTCAGCTTTATAATATTAGTATAGATAATATACCAAAACCATAACACGCAAATGTATTGAAATGTATTTTTTTCATAAGTCTATACTAATATTATAAAAAGGAAACCTTTGTATGTATGTATGTATGTATGTATGTGTGTATGTATGTATGTATGTATGTATGTATGTATGTATGTATGTATGTATGTATGTATGTATGTATGTATGTATGTATGTATGTATGTATGTATGTATGTATGTATGTATGTATGTATGTATGTATGTATGTATGTATGTATGTATGTATGTATGTATGTATGTATGTATGTATGTATGTATGTATGTATGTATGTATGTATGTATGTATGTATGTATGTATGTATGTATGTATGTATGTATGTATGTTTGTAACGAATAAACTCAAAAACTACTGGACCGATTTAAAAAGTTCTTTCACCATTCAAATGCTACATTAGCGCTGAGTAACATAGGCTATATAAAAAAATATATATTAAATATAATACTAAAAACGACAATTTAATTTTCCAATACAAACCAAACAAATCATATTATTTAACTCAATGATGGAAACTGTCAAAGCGGTACGAAGTCCGCCGGGTCAGCTAGTACTTTATATTCACGAAACAGATAAGTTATTCTGTGGTATAAGTACCAAAATCAAATGATTCAGACAGAAAATGTGCTAATAACATTGCAGCGCAGTGCGCGAGGGGCGACGTTTTTTTGTTCTTCTTGATATTGAAATCGTGACTGCTTTGCCTCCAGCTAAAGACACCTTTGTATCACTTTTTGCTTCTCTGTTTATTTATTAGTATTTTATTTAGGAGTAATAAAAAATGGAAATAAATTAAATGACATGACTCTCCTCATTATAACGGAAACTCCATATTCGTAAAATGCCATAATTTTTGTACACTCTTCTGTGACTAAACGTTTTTAAATTAGTAAATTAATTAAGATTTTAATGATAATTACTTGGCAAAGAATGCATATAAATACCTAACTAGCTTTTGCTTTCGGCTTCGTGCGCGGGAAGGTCCGTCTGTCACAAGTCTTAATCGCGTTGTTAAGTACATCACTACATAGGTTGTGCGTAGTGGTACATCCCTACAGAGCTGTACCTGTTTGCTAATATGTACTTGTTGTTTGAATAAAGAACGTGGAGCTGAAGACCACTGACTGAGCTGTAGTAGTATTATTGTGAAGACCCAAACCTCAACAAAACAAGCACGACATAATACGCGTGACCCTTGTTTTTTTTTTTTTTTGAGAGTTTGTTGACAGCCTACCACGGCATTTTCAGCTTCACCGGGCTGTTTTGGGGACGGCGAGTAACTTAAAGGATTCCTCAAGCCGTGTGAAACGAATCACTGTCGGAGGTTTTCTAGAGGGCATCACGCAAAAGTGCGGGTCCCCGTGCCCTACTAGATTTATTTATTTATTTTAAACTTTTGCAAAAAAATATTACATGGCGGACTTAGTGCCTGAGGCATTCTCTACCAGTCAACCATAGGGTGATGCAGAAATGACATGGGAGGTGCAAATTTTGAGAGACAACAAAAGTGGAAAACAGTACAACAAAAAGATTCAAACTTATACTAGCATAAATATTCTATAAATTATACATACATAAAATACTTTTAAAAAAAATATAAATATACTTACATAAATAAATAATTTATAAATAATTTAAAAATCGGTCGTTACTGAGATGATTCTGCCAAGGTTTCATTAAGAAAAAGCATGCGGACTTTCTTTTTAAAGACATCGCGACTTGTAGCCAACCTGATTTCAAGAGGCAGCGTGTTCCACAAGAGAATGGACTGGATATAAAAAGAAGAATGTACAAATCCGGAATGGGAAGGGCAGAGTAGAAGAATATTATTTGAGGATCGGAGATTCTTACTGTAGGAAGAGCAAAGGAATTGAAAATGGGGGGTAAGATAAGGAGAATTTGGAGAATTAAGTATCGAAAACAGTGTAGTTAGAGCTCGTGAACTTCTTCGCTGACGAATTGGAAACCATTTCAGCTCGGAGATGTGGTCATATTTTTTCAAATTATAAATGAATCTGGTGGGATCGGGGAGTGGAACAACCCTAGGGCGCCTCTAAAGGCTCGGACCTTGGCTCGGGTTGACCGGGCCGTGGTGATAAACAGAAGCGCCCAGGTACATGTCTGTACCTGGTATAGAGCGCGTGTGAATCGGGTCGCCGTACCCTTGTTCTGCGAGCACGGTGTCTTAGGCCTAAACTAATATGCATGTTTATGATTTAGAGGATCGAGCGGGGGCGTCCGCTGGGGAATGTTGTATTTGAATACAAAGTATGGTTTATATTAGGGATAGTGTATATCACCAGTTTATTTTATGTCCCCACTGCTGGGGCACGAGCCTTTCCTACAGATGTATAGAGAGAACGGCCAACCAACACGCGGGCCTAGTGCGAATTGGTGATTGTTAAAGATTGCTAATGCAGCCGGGACCAACGGCTTTAAATGCCTTCCGAAGCACGGAGGAGCTCGAGATGATACATTTGTGGTCACCCATCCGATGACCGGCCTTTGGATAGTGTACAGTAGCTTTCTATTAGTAAAATATTTTAGAATTTTAGTAGTTACCAAGATTACTCTTACATGCAAACAATCAAACAAACGAAAAAACATTTCCTCTTTAAAGACTTTCAGCGAATGAACGTTATCGGAGCGATGGTATTTACGACCTTTTAATGATGCGTATAACTTTTTAATAGGGACATGTTTCAAGGTATGTTTAGTTAGACCATTACTAAACCACTTTTCCCAAGAAACATAGGATTAATAAAATTGAAAAAAAGCTGTTTTTAATTAAACAAGTTTAAAAAAGAATACTATGTATTAAAACACCTTATAAATGTAATCTATAGCGTCCAGCGTTGCGTCATAATGTCGTCATAGTCAACCAGACGATCTTCCATCTCAGATATCGTATAGATTAGGCAACATTTCAGGTAATAACCTGCATGAATAGTCCGTTTATGTAACAATTGTACTGTGAAGTGCGGCAGAGTGCGGCCTTGAGAATATTGCGGTCTGCACATCGGCAACTGAACAACCTGTAATACGTAATCGCGGCATTCGGAATAGCATGAACACAAAGCGTCTACAATGCCTGCTGCGGTCTGCGACTTTTGTCAATACACCAGGGTGCCAACTGCGAGTTTCATTCGATATTCGATCACGTTAACGAAAACGACGAATTTGTATGGCAAAATCTTAACTCTTTTTTTAGGTTTCCGTAGCCAAATGTCAAAAAACGGAACCCTTATGGATTCGTCATGTCTGTCTGTCTGTCTGTCTGTCCGTCCGTATGTCACAGCCACTTTTTCCGAAACTATAAGAACTATACTGTTGAAACTTGGTAAGTGGATGTATTCTGTGAATCGCATTAAGATTTTCACACAAAAATAGAAAAAAAACAATAAATTTTGGGGGTCCCCATACTTAGAACTGAAACTCAAAATTTTTTTTCATCAAACCCATACGTGTGGGGTATCTATGGATAGGTCTTCAAAAATTATATTAATGTTTCTAATATCATTTTTTTCTAAACTGAATAGTTTACGCGAAGGACACTTCTAAAGTGGTAAAATGTGTGTGTCCCCCCCCCCTCCCCTCTGTAACTTCTAAAATAAGAGAATGATAAAACTAAAAAAAATATATGATGTACATTACCATGCAAACTTCCACCGAAAATTGGTTTGAACGAGATCTAGTAAGTAGTTTTTTTAATACGTCATAAAGTACGGAACCCTTCGTGCGCGAGTCCGACTCGCACGTGGCCGGTTTTTTTTACTTTTTTCTTTCTTTTTTTTAAGTGCTAATTGCTGCACTGAATCTGAATTAAATACTTATAAAATACAGTGAAAAAATTAAACGCCTATCCGACCGAAAGCAAACGAACCGACTTACCGAAGTAAAATTTACTATAGCGTTGTGTTATCCTTGCAGTATTTCATCTGTAAAGATGAATCTACATGGCCATCGGTTGCAATGACCGTTGGAAAGATGGCACTCTGCTGCTATAAAAGCATTCAAAAAATTAAAAAGCAGTGACAAAATTCATCGCTTACGTCAGCCTTCCCGGTAGCATAGCGGTCAGTGCAGCCGCCCGGATTGCGGAAGACCCAGGTTCGATTCCTGGCTGGGTCGGGTAGGCGTTTAATTTTTTCACTGTAAGTATTTTATAAGTATTTAACTTTTCTCGTATGTCGCCAGGGGGCGCTGCTTCAATGCCATACAAATTTTGGTTTCGTAAACGTAATCGAGGAGCTCGATGGCGCAGTGGTTAACGCGCCCGGTGCGAGTGCTGAGGTTAAGCAACTTTCGCAAAGGCCGGTCATCGAATGGGTGACCTAAAATTTATTATCTCGAGCTCCTCCGTGCTTCGGAAGGCACGTTAAGCCCCGGCTGCATTAGCAGTCGTTAACAACCACCAATCCGCACTGGGCCCGCGTGGTGGTTCATGGCCCGTTCTCCCTATCCATCCATAGGGAAGGCTCGTGCCCCAGCAGTGGGGACATAAATGAGCTGAGATGATGATGATGCAACGTAATCGAATGAATACAGATAGTAATCAAAACTCACACTAGGAATGGGGCACACCCTGTCCTGTATAGAGCTCGGATATGGTACGAAAATTAATTACCAGTTGACTTATAAAATACGTATGTAAAAGGCGATTAATTGGTGTAGCTTCATGTCACAGTTATGTTGAAGAAACGGTAAAGTTATTATATTTTGTATATTTATATTGACATAAATTAAATTTCGTTAACCAATATTTATACCCTTATTTTCCCGTATTTATGCAATACGACCGTCGTAAACTAAGGGGAAACAATATAGTTTTAACAAAAGACTATGTTTTACGCTATATAAGCTTCGGCTTCGTTAAGTGTGTATAAAAAACATTTAAAAAAAACAATGTAAAAAATGCTATAATATTTAGACAAACATTGTTAACTATTCCTCATTATCTGTGTCATTATATCATTATTGTTGCATGCGTGATATGGCTCAAATTGTTGGTTGTTGTGGTACTCATACATTATAGCTTTATAGTGGAGTTTTGTCGTATCGAACTAATGCTAGTTTGCAATATATTTTCCAAAGTTCGGAGTGCTATAAAGTTCTTGCTTTATTTAATTTAATTTATGTTTTACTAGTTGACCCGACACACGTTGTCCTATCAAAATGTTATTAAAATATATATAATATGCAAGTTATCTATATCCATATAATGACTTGTCCTAAGTGATTCGTCATCGCCGAGCCTAAACCGCTGAAGCTAATTAGATGAAATTTGGACTGTAGGTTGATTGAGTGACGTAACCACCCACTAAGAAAGGATTTCGCGAAAATCACACCCTAAGGGTCAAATAGGGGGTGAAAGTTAGTTTGAAAGTCCGTCAGTTTCGAAGTAAAACACATGAAAATTGGTATTTGGCTTTTTGAAAAGAAATAAAGAATGACATATCTCAGCAATTTTCGGAAGAAGGTTTTTTGGGGAAACCGTTATTTTTAAAGTAATAACTATGAAAATGAATAATTTAATTGATCTATAGATTTTTCAATAAAAATAAAGAATGACGTGTTTTAGCATTTTTCGAAAAACCTCCCCTAGGGTGGTGAAATAAGGGTGTAAAACTATATGGAAATCTGTCATTCCTTAAATGTCGGTATTTGGCCTGTTAAGAAATTGTAGTGTTTTAGGTTTTTTGGAAAATTATCCCTTATGTAGGGGATGACAATTTGTAAAGGAGGTTTCTAAACGGACCATAATTACTTATACATATACTTATCTTTAATAAGTTTGGCTTTTATTACAAACAATCACACGTCGTGTAGCCTACGTGAGCAAAAGCCGCGAGCAAAAGCTAGTCATACATATCTATTGCTGAAAACTTCATAAAAAAAATTATAACGCTAAATTCCGTCACTAACAAATTAGATCATACAGGTGGCTCTAATCTTAAAATAACGAGGGTACTTTTGGCACAAATATCTTCAATACAAATATTTATTTTCTAGGCATCTGTTGATAGCAGACAGCAAACGCGCGTCTGCGTAAAGATAAATTTAAAGAGCGCTAAGCCGACTGCCGACAGCGCTATAACAGTAAATATGCCTTATCAGGGAGATTTTCACGCTTCACGAAGTGGACATATCGCGATGGATCTGCGTTTGGTTCACGCGATTTCTAAAAAACGCATATGAACTTAAACTTTAATATGCTTCCTTATACAACGACTGCACATAGTGCATCGGCTAGCGCGTTCGAGTTGCTATCTTGCGAGTTAATAACTTTCGCAACAACTCAGTTCATTGTATAGGTAGGTGACTAAATTAAAAGATATCTAGAACCTTGATGGAGTCATCAAGTAATAAAGCACGTTAAGCAGTTTTCCAACAGCTTAACATGTTCTACAAGAAAGTAAGCACTGTGTGTTCTGCTATGCACATTGTATAAAATATATCTTTTTACAAATTGACATTCTGGAGAGGGACTGATCACTATGCCTGAAGCAGATCGGACTAGTGTTGTGTAGTACGCGTACTAAGTACTAATAGGTAACGATACTCAGCACTGTACGAAAAGAAACGTTACCGAACGCAAGCTCTTAATCGGACAGTCGGACTATTAGTACACCGTCTCCCGCTACACTCAACTTAAGTGCTTATGTTGCTTGTCCGAATTACTCCGAATGTCCGAGCGAGAACGAACAAGGAACAAACTGTAAGCGTGATAGTTGTTGCCTGCCAATCGTTATAGAATACACACACATTATGCGATATCTCGCAAATCTCTATCGCAAATCAATCGCTTACGCCGACCTACCGTGCGTTTTATTGAAAGAAAATCTTGCTCAGCGGTATTTAGCGCTAGGATTACTAAAATTGTTGAAAAACCTTAAATATTTTTTTTTACAATTTCCATTTTCTGACGTTGGCATAGTATTTATATATACATGTTAACATGGGTACGTTTCAATATACACATATTACCAAACATCCTGTAGATAGGAAACGGCTTTATTTCCGTGTACTGTTAGGTACTATTAGTACTAATAAGGTGTACTAGTACTTTACCCGGACTGTACTAGTATAGTACTAAACCGAAAATCGGACAGCGTCTACAGACAGTGTCGTACGCGCTATATCGTCAATTTAAATACTGTACTGTGCACGTCGATGCTGCGTTTCCATGGAAACCGCATCTAGCTATACGTAGATGTGTGGCTAGATTGTACGAAAACGCACAGTATACGCCGCAGTGGATTTACGCCTTAAAGTGTGTCGACACAAGAGGTAATGTAATACCATAGTAGAATGAAACAAGTAAGTCAACTCGGCCCCCGAGCAAGCGATAATCACCTAAACTTGTAGGGCTGTCGCTTTTAATTAGAATGAGGTAGGTATCTACATATAAAATAAGAACATACTTAGAAATATGAATTCATGGATATCAGAGAACCCCCGATCTACCTAAACGCAGTTTGTCAACTGTACAACACAACAACTTACAATAGGTAAGTAGATACGGTCAACAGCACATCACGGTAAACACTTGCAGTTCGATATTAGTACTTATGCCCACAACATAAGAGCGGTACAAAATCCAAAGTGTTTCGTCTGACTGTTCCTAATTAGTCCCTTGTTTTCGCGGTAGGGTGTACTGTGTAATCTAATAAATTAAACTTACAAATCCGTAAGTACATGTATTAACCTCTGTAATCCACGAAATCTGGAGCAGAACTTAACTCTTTCGGTAGTAAATAACTGACACAAAATTGTGTAATTAGGTTAGGCAGGAGGTACTCACTCACCGTTCTTGTTCGGTAGGTAAAGTAAAGAAAGAAAATTCTGGATGGACAAGCTGCTATTAAGACATCCATAAACACTGCAATATCTCTTGTTTTTTTGTAACCATCGTTGACCTTGACTTACGTTTAACAAATTATAATCTACGTGCGAGCGGTAGCGGCGCCGGCGCCGGCACAGCGTCGAAACACGCAGGCGCGCGCGGCATTATGACGGCTCAGCCGCGACTGGCGCATCATTAGGATCAATAAACTTTGTCAGTGTGTGCGTGCGACGATGCGTACGGACGGGTTGGCTCGGCTGCGCTCACATACAAGCCGCGCTCGGTGCGTATGTGATGACCTACTTGTTTCATTCTACTATGGTAATACCAAGTAAATAAGTGTAACTTTGTATATCAAATGGACTCACCTGTTCCTGAGAAGCATAATGGCTGTCATCGCCGTCGAACGACCAATACGAATGGTCGAACGTAAAGTCCTTATACTTCTCTCGGTCATTTTGCTCTTTGCTATTCTGTAAATAAAGTTTAATTTACTACAATAGAAAATATTATACTATTACTCCGTGAATTATCTAAAAAATTGTTGCATAAGTTTGAACTAAACACCTCACAGAAACAACCTCTGTATCAAGATCTAACTGGACTTGTCAATTTAATGGATTCTCTAATTTTAAAAGCATGAATCATTATTGTTTAAAAAAATTAACCAACTACTGACTATATTTCTATGCATCATATAACATTACGCTATCTATAGTGACAAAAAATTACTTACTTTTGCAGTTAATAATCTTGTTTTCTTTCCTTCCATTTGTACAATAAGTTTCGATCCCATGTCCTTCTCCCTGTAACATGTTATTAATTATTAAAGTGTCATGCTCATGAGCATCATCAGGGTCTTTGCTTGTTAAGCATAGACAAATGACCCCAAATCCAGATTTATCCAACTACTATATTATTTTAAAATTATTATTTGCACACACTGCAATATTTTGTTGTAAGAAGGCAGTTATTAATATCCACCGTTTCACATTGGGTCAGTGTGGTGGGGAATGGCCTTATATTCCCATGTGGTAAGGGGATATCTGGCTTTTGTCACCACATGTGGTGGTGATAGTAAAAATACAAAACATTTATTGACCTGCACATCACATCACACAGCACATACAAAAAATACAAAGATTATAATTGTTCTAACTGAAATTGTATCTTGATTGTATTACATAATTGTAACTGTAACTGTAATAACACAATTAAAATAAAATAAAATTAGTTATTTATTTATAAAATACAGTGAAAAACTTAAATGCCTACCCGACCCAGATAGGAATCGAACCTGGGTCTTTCGCAATCCGGGCGGCTGCACTAACCATTATGCTACTAGGAAGGCTGACGTAAGCACTGTATTTTATAAATATTTAATTCAGCTTCAGTGCAGCAATTAGCACTTAAAAATAAAAAGTAAAATTTAAATTAGTTATGTTATTAAAAATACTTTGCAAGGCCAACAGGTACGTGTCTCAGTAATGCGTTTGTAGGCATTACACAGAATGCCAAAGTGCCATACATTTCATTTTTAAACTCTAATTAAAAAGTGTCACCTGAGGCAGTGGCTTTCTCCATTTTATATTTATTTATTTAACTACTGCTCTATAAAGATAATAGCAAATAATACTATACCTTTTATCCAAAACATAGTAAATTAATAAAAACAAAGTATCTAATTGAGCTTTGGGTCTCTGTCAGGAATCAACAACTTAACAAAAATGTGGAACACCAATCTTTGTTTCAATGGCAATATCATATTAAAGCAATATTTTATTTGCAAATTTATTTAAATAAATATAAACCTTACTTTGTTAAATATTACTTCTGAAAAATCATATTCATTACAATATAAAAAAATATTTCACAAATATCCAAATGTTCTAAAAAGTTATTTGCTAGTCCAATAATAATAATAATATTAACTTCTATGTAAAAGGTATAAGTACTATTTAGTAAGTAGGCAAAACAAACATATCAATATTAACTTTAGAAGCTTTTTGATATACAGTTGTTCAGTAAATCTATTATTTGATAAAGACCTATTAGATCTATTAACTTGAAAAGTATAAGTGATAGATAATAGTAAAGTTAAGATAAGAATTATCAATAAATACAAGTTGCAATCCTATTTGATCTAATGAAAAAGGCATTATTTTAAGGCAAATGCCTTATTTTATAATTTACTTTGTTTGCTTTATGTACCATAACAATCAAAATTAAGCAAAAACCTCTAATGAGACTTTTTATTTATTTTTGTATGTTTAAATCTCGAGCATCCAAGTAATGTTATTCATTCTTCATGTTGTTAGTAAACAAACATTAAATTCCTGCAGCATTTTACAAGGCAACCGCACTGATGTTCATTTAGGTCAATCTCTTTAAACACTTTTTTGGCAACTTTCATCTAAATCACCCGCCCGAGGTACAGTTTGTGCTCTAAATGCAACTGAACCGTGAAAGTCATTGCCATCCATCATGACATCATTGTTTTTTTGCACTTTCCAAATACCCAATTAGAATTACAGTGGGCACTTAAAATATTTCCTTAGGAAAAGATAGTCGGATATAAGTATAATAAATTATACTAAAATAGTAAAGTCGCCGACAAGCTAAATAAATGGGCGTTGAGAACGCCAAATATTGCATCCTACAGAACGACACCAAGAACAATAAACATTCAGCTTAGACATAAAAAATTTACAATTTAAAAATACAAACCTTTGGTTGAATGGGCGAACCCTTACAGCCACTTTCAAAGAAGCCATTGTCGAACATTATATAGTCAATATAAATAAATTTTAATAAAAATTACATTGAGCCACACAAACACGACACCACAAAGCTAATTGTCATTTTAAATTGCTTGACATTGACATATGAATTGAGACATGACATGAATGAATGACACTTTTTTTTTGTTCTCTTTTTTGTTTTCTTTTAGGAAAAGCAAAAGAATCTGGCCCATACAGCTCTGTCTGTAGTTAGTAGTGAAGTGATAGTCAATGATCAGGGATCGGAATAGCTATTTTTGGTACTTGCGACATGTGCGTTAGTATATGAATATGAATATGAATACGCTTTTTACAATATACTTCATCATCAGCTCATTTCATACCCCACTGCTGGGGCACGAGCCTTCTCTATAGATGGATAGGGAAAAAGGGCCATAAATCACCACGCGGGCCTTCTGCCGACTGCTAATGCAGCCGTCACCAACGGCTTTACGTGCCTTCCGAAGCACGGAGGAGCTAAAGATGATACATTTTTGGTCATCCATTTAATGACCAGCCTTTGCGAAAGTTGCACCTCAGCACTCGCAGACCGGGCTCGTTAACCACTGCGTCATCGAGCTCCTACCTAATCTTTCCAAATTGGTCTTAAAAATGCATAAATTAGCTATAAAAAGTTTTTTAAATATTTTATTTTAAATGTCAACTTCTCTATATTTCCCTTTAGATTTTTACAGAAAAGAATTGGAGCTTAGAAGTTGTTTGGGATACCGAGATGTTATTATTTTATGTTAGCAGGTTGACCGCCGCTGGGCCCAGAAACAATAGAAATTCAATTGTTTGTCAATCATTCATATGGCGCTTAAGGTGTTAAGTCTGATAAACTATAGTTTCACAGATACTCTGATACTGATACTAATGTCATGTGCTTGCATTGCATTACATCACTTCAACTGTCACCAAAACTGGTTGACTTGACAGTTTTTCACGAGATACTCTTCAGAGGTTAGTTTATATCTATTTTTTTTATATTTTAACCGAAATTTTCTCTACAATATCTTCGGTAATAAAGCATAATTTTTCCTTTCTTATTTGAGCAGTGTGAATATACCTATAAATATATGCTTTAATATCACTGACTTTTCAAACTATTTTTTATCAATGTCATAACTTGTCACTAGGCAGGCACATTACATAATGTTATTTTGGTTTAACTTTTATTGCTTTGTGCGCAGTGTAAAACCGCCACAATGTCGTCGGACGCGCCCGCACGCCCCATGAAGTTCCCGTACACGTTCTCTGCGAAGGTTGCGCAGTTCCCGTTCAAGTACTACGTCCAGAACCAGTGGATCTGGCGCTACTGGATGATCTCTATCGCAGTCTCTTTGCCCGTGTTCTACAAGATTAATAAAATGGGTACCTATGTTACACTTTTTATATGACAATTCTGTAGTGCGACTAGACTTTAAAAGGCAAAAGTTTTTCATAGTACCTACCTATCTACCAATATTTTTTAGCAAACTAGTAATGATGTATCATCAAGATAATAATATAAATAATGAAGCTGTTTACATTACAGTTCAATCATGGTTACAATTAGAAAATTATTGTTTCAAATAGATACACTGTTATATTTTTTAGGTCTTGTATTGTAATTTTATGAATGAGTTTTTTTTTTTAATTTCTTAATAATTAAGTTGCAAATACG
The DNA here is from genome assembly GCA_963082485.1 of Eudonia mercurella. NCBI lineage: Eukaryota > Metazoa > Arthropoda > Insecta > Lepidoptera > Crambidae > Eudonia > Eudonia mercurella. The sequence goes on from OY720041.1 coordinate 16,445,917, forward strand.
AAATTTATGAAAGATATGGACAGAGAAGCCTCTAAAATGGAACAGCTTATTTTCAATAGATCATTATTTACAATAAAGAAAGATGTATGTAATGATTGCTTTCATTTCAGCGAACTCACCCGAGAATGTCAGCAAGTGGGCAGAGAAGAGGCGGCAGGAGGCAGCTTCGCACCACTAACTTATCGTGCACTTGAATTTTTGAATAATTTAAACTGTATGAACATTTTGTTGTAAGTGAAGTAATAAAAAATCATGTGTTAGCTTAAAACATTTTTTCTTTTACTTTCTGTAGATAGTTTGTGATCACCGACCTGCATTTGGCGAGCGTGGTGATTAAGCCATTCCCCATCAATTGTAGCAATGACTTGATTTCAATGATGGAGGCCTTTGTCCACCAGTGGGCCAGTTATAGGTTGTTTACTCTTAAGGCCCCAGTACACAATGGCCTGTGATGGGCCATGCTTTGCAATGCACAACTGTAGGCCATGATCACTTGATGTTCACACAATGGCGCATGGCTCATTGCTGCCTGGCGAAACACTTGCGATGGACCTGGATCTAAATCTTACGGCCGCGGCTATTTATTTATATACTTACAAGTATACTTCATCCAGAGGATTCCAGAGGATGGGCAGCAGCGTCTCTCTGTGATTATTCTCACCTTACTGCGATCGCCAACCCGCCTGCCAAGCGTGGCGATTATGGCAAATTCACCTCAAAATTATTTATCCTTGAGGGAGGCCTTTGTCCAGCAGTGGACGTCTTTTTGGCTGAGATGATACTTCTTTACTAATATTATAAAGAGAAAATATTTGATTGTTTGCATTGAATAGGCTCCGAAACCAATGGCCCGATTTGAAAAATTCTTTTAGCATTAGAATCCTACATTATCCCTGATGAATATAGGCGATAGAAGAGCCTCGTCTGAACATAATATGCAGTAATGTAGGTACGATGTTTTCAGGTCAATGATGCATGGAATCGCATTGCTGACTACCTGCAAATTTCTGTTTCGCAACTAAAGAAAAAGAAAGACAAATCAATAAACTGGAAAGTCTCTTCATTGCTTCACGATACTGACATTTTGGGCGATCAAAAGTTTAAACTAGGTCGCAACAAAAAAGTCCACTTTCCCGGTCAGCGGTCTCGGTGACGAACTAAACAATGCAATGGGCCATTGTGTGAACACCTGAGGCCATGTTACGCCACGATTCCTTTAACAAAAAACAGACATCTTCCCGATTGCGCGCCATCATGAACATTTGTCCGCCACTGTATACAATTACCCCCTGTACACAATGGCGATGGCCTGTAGTGGGCCAGCATACGCCATTGTGTACTGGGACCTTTACTAGATGTTTACCTATCGAAGTTAATCCAAGAACCAGGGTAATTTTTAGAACAGCAATAAAAGAGATGAAATTATATTGTAAGGGTGCTTTATTCACTACAATATAAATAAAAAACTTAATTACATCAATAAATAATACCAGGCAAAAATGATTAATGTTATTGAGAATATTTTACAATTATTATGAAACAAATTGTAATTTTGCTCTAGGGGAATGCTATAACATAATTATTTTGTCATATAATTATAAATTATTTTGGGTTTCTTTATTTCACCTTTAATTGTCTACCGAAACGTAAGGGGCTAGGCTTTGCCTCGAACCTAAAAAACAATACTTTATTGCCCGTAAAACGACTATAAAATTTAGCAAAACAAAACATAATAACCCACTAAAACAATGGCTGATCAAAGACAATCAATTTGAAATGCCAAAAAAAATATTATAAATAAAAGTAGCAATTACAAAATTAGCAATTATGTGCCTAAGTAAAGCTTAAAAAGCTAATTTTATTCTAGAGCATTTGGGTTGGTTCTCATAAAAAAATACTTATCAACTGTCACAAAGTCTTTTGCAGTCTGGTTAACAGACTAAATGCAAATATGGTCCAATAAAAAATGTTTTGTTGAAATCATTAACTCCTTTAAGGTATAACTTGATTTATATTGAAAATGATACCCTTTTGACGCCAAGTCTCATAAGTCAGACAATGCATTTCAGTGCCCAATCTATCTTTCTATCTCTCTGTCAGTGTAACTGTTATTGGCAGGATTGGGCACAAAAAATCAGATTTTAATGTTAACAGAGTAAAGTATTGGATAATAAATTTATGTTATAAATCATGTAAATGCTTAACCAAAGTGATTAATTAATTTGTACCATGCCTAGTGCCTTTTGTGGCAGACTGGATACTATCACTATAATCTTTACAACAAGTTTTGAGTTAAATATACACAATTAACAATTATTAAAGTAGCCAAAGCAATTACACACTTTTTATAATACATGGACAGTGGTGAACCAATTTGTTTGTTCTTATTCAAGAAGTAATACTACACCTTTATAATAATTTGCATCATATATGATGATTGAGTAAGTGAGAGATAAAATATTTCATTGTAATTATTAGGTTTTTATACATAAGGCTACTTTTAATTATCACTGTGAATGAACATTTAGCCAAGCCATTTGTTGCTAAGTTTATTATTTATTATACAGACGCTCTTTATATTATGCAAGGAATACTTTTTCTCAAATTAGTCATAGCTTTGTATATTTCAAAAATTCTTACATTACTTTCAATTGACATTTTTTAATGTACATTACATTACAAAAGTTTAAACATTTACTACATCACCAATACACACATGATCACAAAAATTTACAAGAATTTAATTAATAATAAGTGCCATAGAATTGTATTTCATGAAAACTAATGCGTTTAGTTGATATCATTCTTTCCGGAAATCATTTTGTTTACTTAATTATGTTGTAGCTAAAATGTAACTCCAATGAGATATTAACACTTTTTGAGTGGCAATATTAATGGTCCTATCCATAACACAACAACAATTAATAACGGTAATTTAAGTTTTGCTATAATCCAAGGTGGAATGAAGGTCACACTTCAATATAAACCAATTTGATTAAGACAGCAAGCAAAACTAGCCAATGGAATGAATTATATTTCATATCATACTCAACACTGGGATTAAAATGTTTCTTTGGGAAACAGCAGATAACAATCATTAAAGAATATCAATATGTTCACTTATTAAATTTTACCTAATTCAAAACCAACCTATGTATAATCTTAACGCTCACACTATTTATTATACGTTCTTGGGTAACGCCAAACAATAGGATCACAGCGATCAATACGATCGATCACACAACTCGAGGCTCGGTCACGGCGGGCGCCAGCACCTATCACTACCGTCCGCTAGTAATCACTGAACAAGAACATCCAATTATTACACTTGCGAGTTCGCATCGAGCTACATTCGAATTTTATAACACTAATAAGGTACAAATCATCGCGCACTATCACTATCGCATATGCGCGAAGTTTATAAGTACATCAGTTTTTGGTCACAATCAGGTAAGCTTCGCGGGAGGCCGGCGCCGTCCGCGTCCGCGGCGCGCGGCTAGTAGGTGACGTAGTCGTGGAGCTTCCTGGGCGCGGCGCTGTATCACTTGAGCTTGGCGCGCTTGGTCTGCGGCTCAGGGTCACCGGCCTCGCTCTCCAGCTCGAAGTCCGGCAGCGGCGGCAGCTCGAGCTCGGCGCATCGTTTGTTTATGTACTTCTCCAGTCGGGAGCCGGCTCTGTTAGAACAAACAAATAACTTATTATTTTAATTATTTATTTGTCGGAGACGTGGCGCTAGCATCGCTTAGAAACGACAAGTATAGTCTATACTTAGTGTGGTCTGCGCAGCCTATGCTCTATGGTACGCGAAACGTCAACGTCAGTTGGCGCGACAACGGACTGAGGACAATTGAACGGGAGCGGTCGGAGAGTACGCACGCGCAGAACTCATTTCGTTTCACAAATCCATTTGCATCGGGCAACTGTTTCTAAATAATTTAATTGTGATGTTAAAATAAGATTAAAGTGACTGTAAGGAATACGACTGCGCTTTTATTTTGAAGATCTAAGATGAACTGTGTTATCGACGAATCCGAGTTAGCTCGACCGTCCTACCTACAAACCAACATCGCCGCCGACATATTTATAAAATTGCATTATAACGAATTGGAGTTTGATGGCATAGTGCATTGCAGTGCGCTCTCGCTGACTTGATGGTTACGACAATGCCGGGTAACCGGATAGCTGATCGTGGAGTGCAAATTGAAAAATCTTGCTAGCTAAACACAAACTTAACTTGTTTATTTGTAAGATCCTATGGGCCTTACAAATAAACAAAGAATAAGGTCCGGATAGTTATTCCGTGTTTTGTCTCTCTTACTCTAATATGAAATGACGTTTACATGACAGAAACAAAACACGGACCTTATTCTTTGTTTATTTGTAAGGGGGAAAGTGTTGTGGAAAGTACGCTATGCAGTAGCTAAACACACCGACCCGTTTTAGACTAGCGAAATGAATAGTGGTCTGATCTAAGCCCAGCAGAAAGACGTCGATAATGATGAAAATAAAAACTTGATACATGGATATTTAAATGGGAAACAGTCCGGCTTCAGTATTAGAAGAAGTTTCAGTGTTTCGGTTGAGTAAATAGCAACATAACAATAGTGAATCGCCATAGAGCAAATGTTTAAATAAATAAATAAAATAAAAACCATTTATTTCGGATAACTTGATCCATATCTGTTAGTACTACAATACATAGAAAGTTGTTAGTAAACTAATTAATTTAAAACTTTATTTATAAGACTCTCCCATAAATATGAGGAGAACCTCTCAGCTATAGTCATCAGGATGCTATTGGGACTGTCCCGCACTCTACGGATCAGGGATGCCGTCTTTTTGCGTAATATGGAGAGAATTAGAGACTGAATAGTAATTCTTATTTTATTTTGTTTCAGGGACCTAAGAGCATTATTCACATTTTTTTTTTAATTTCAAAGAGCAGGTTTTAGAAACAGAATAGTAATTTCAAAGATCTGTTTACAGAATAGTCATTTCAACAAGCAGGTGTTTAGAGACAATAGTGAATCAACAAAGAGCATATGTTATAAGATGTGACCTGGCGACGGGGTGCGTGTCCTGGTTGTAGGTGTAGCAGTTGCGGAACACGAGCGCCACGTCGGCCAGCAGCGCGGCGTCGGCGGCGTAGCGGCCCGCCGCCAGCCGCCCCGCCACCGTGCCGAAGTCCATGGGCTCGGCGATCACCTGCAGGTAGTCCGGCACCTAACGGGCACAACGAACCATGTAGCACTTAATACAATGGAATAAAACTTAAAATCACTCAATAGTGTCATGTTAATGCTCGCTCCCTAAAAACTCACTGGGATGACTCTTTGATATGTTATCTGTTCATATCACAACAAAATACTGATCGCCGATAAAAAAAAACAATATTTATTTATGTACCTGTAACATATTATTGTAGATAATAAAAAAATATAGAGCCTCGAATATACAAGGTATAGTATATATGTTTGGTAATATGTGTATAATCCCAAAACATAACCATGCAACAGAGTACAAAGAACACCGTGATAATATGCAAAATCATTACGCAGATTTACTTTTCCATACAAAACTTTTTAAAAAATTAAAAAATAATTTTTACTTCTGTTTTTGTTCGACTATGAGGTTGATGATTAGGAACAATTTATCAGCTGGACCTAGGGTTGTTCCTTTGCTATTTTACTTAGCAATAAGTATGTTCATAATTTCCCGAGGTTCTGTGCACTGTACCCTATCTGCCATGTTCCAGGATATACAATATTACAAAATACCCTGCGGCACATAGCTCGCAAGACTGATGCCGGGCGCTGGGGTAGAACAGTTAAGAAAACGCAGTGTGGCCTCCAACAAGATGGATCGATAATCTGGTGAAGGTCGCGGGTAGCCGCTGGATGCGAGCAGCACAAAACCGGTTGTTGTGGAAATCCTTGGTTGGGGAGGCCATTATCCAGCAGTTGACTTCTTTTGGCTGAGATGATGATAAAACACCTTGTAGATGTAGGGGGAGGGTGTCAGCGTACCTCGTCCAGCGAGACGGGGTCGTGGAAGGGCCAGCAGTCCTTGTGCTTGGTGACCTCGCGCAGCAGCTGCTGCAGCGCCTCAGTGTGCAGCGGCGTCGACTGCCGGCGCCCGCGCTTCCGACCGCTGCCGTTGCGCTCTGACAAACAAATAAATAATTTCTGTATTGGTCACTTCACAAACTTTTATATAGCTAATTAAGACTTCTAACTTAAACATTAAACCATCCTACAGTGAAGAACTGGTCCCTGACATTGTATTTTTTTTTTTTTTCAAAATCCTCGTCCTCCAGTACCTCTCGTCACCAGCTTGTTGATATTGTGCTTTGTCTGCTAATAACATTCAAAGAATCAATAACTAGTAACAAAAAATATATAAACAGAATGGTTTAATGATACAGTATTAAATAATAAAAGAAGATTATAGAGAAATATACCGACAATTATAGGAGAAATATATTACCGTGCACGCCATTCGTGAGTGACGTCCTTGATTTTTTAGAACTCGTATTGGCTGCCTCTTCCTTGGATCTGGAATACAATATTAGCTTTATTTTAACATTTAAATGTATATTTGTAAGGCGCGGACAATGCATTAAGTACAGACGACACTGTAGGTGAACCTACTCCAAACTGTCTAATTTCTCGATCAATATTAAACCTTATGCCTAATCTAAGTTGTCATTTTTCTCAGGGGGTGCCGCGCGGAATTTCGAAAATTTACTTGTTTTTAAGTCACTGGTGCTAGGCGCTGAATAGGTCATATACATTAAAAGAACTAGTGTAGGTTAGCTTGATCCATTCACAAGGCCATGGTTGTCTTGGAATTTGAAACCTATACCCAGAAACTGCATAAACAATACGTAAAAGTAATGCTATCTAAAAACTTATTTCTTCAGAAACTTTGTAAATATAGCACAAATGAAACAATGACCCGACATCAAAATGTTTGTATTGATATTCCGCAGGCCACTGTTGTCTTATTTTTCAATTAAAAATGAAACACAATTATGAAAATATTAAGACTTATTATTTTTTACCCAAACGCCTATGATTTTACGAAAGTAAACATTGCTCTAATTAAATCACCAGCCTACTCTGTACAGATATTAGTGTGCGTGCGTATTCATGTCGTGCGCCGTTGTCACACCACTGCCACGCGCCGCTCGCTCGCTATCATAAACAAACTTGAAATTCGCAGTTTTGCGTCCGCGCTGCACCCCCTTAAGGCCGAAGCTCAAAGCGCACTTCACCCAGAATCCTCAAATACTGAGGCACTGGCTATGTGTTTGTGTATTAAATAAGTTCAGTGTAGTGCAGTACATGACGCAGTACGTACTTGCGCGAGCGCTTGGCCTGCGGCAGCGGCGAGCGCGAGTCGTGGCGGGAGGAGCGCGACTTCAGCTTCACCAGCGCCGTGTTGTACTCGCTGTCGTCAGACTCTGCAACCAATATTTACCGGTTACAACAATCGTGAAAGTTAAGCTTCTGTGGGCGTGGTCGACACCCGGATAGGTGACCGAAGTGATCACTAGCTAATTTGAAATTTTCCTAAAATTTAACAAAATTAATGACATGCTTTAAATTTAATTCGAAAATCATCAGTGAATACGAATCGAGTGATATTTTTATAATTAAGGCAAAACTTGCCGTTTAATTAGTAATCATTAAATTTTACTTTTTATTTTTAAGTGCTAATTGCTGCACTGAAGCTGAATTAAATATTTATAAAATACATTGAAAAAATTCAGCGCTTACGTCAACCTTCCCGGTAGCATAGAGGTCAGTGCAGCCGCCCGGATTGCGGAAGACCCAGGTTCGATTCCTGGCTGGGTAGGATGGGCGTTTAATTTTTAACTGTATTTTATAAATATTTAGTAATCATTAACTCTTTGTCAAAACAGTGGCAAGTAAGTACAAAATCACATGACATTCAAAATAAGTGCGACAAATATCTAGTGCAGTAAAAACGGTTGTAAAAAAATAAATGTTATTGTTATAACCACATGCTCATTCAGTTATCGGGTTCGAAGCAAAGTGATATAGAATAAATGCATTGATACATTGCCAATACCGCAGATAAAGCAAAGGTATGAGAGAAAAAGCAGTAGTATAGTCAGCATTTAATCGATTGACAGAACCAAAGATGTGGTGGTCAAAACAATCTTCTTTAAAAAATTGTACATATATATTTATTAGATATCCTGAGATCTGCACATCTAACAATCCAAAACTGTCAAATTTCGTCAATAAATGTTGAATGCCATAGACATTAAGTTAGAAATGGGTAAAATTTAAACTCACACCAGAAATATTTTTTCCCTAAGCCTTTGTACCAAATAAATGAAATGACTGTACAAATATTATTTTTGCTTCCCAAAATGGATAAATGCTTACCAAATTTTTACACTATTATTCAAATGATTGAGGATACTAGCTGACCTACTCCTGTAGGTCACGTGGTAGGTTAGAATTTAGATTTTGAATTTAGAAGTAGCGATTGTCTTAAATTTCGAGGTTATTTTTTTATTAAACAGAAAGCAAAAATTACCAAATTGAAACTCGAGGCATAAAATATTGGTGTTATCTATTTGGTGACAAAATAACATATTAGGTCTGAAATGCAGTTAAAAGGTATTCATATATTTTTAAGGCATTTAATAAAAATATAAATTGTATCCTTTTTATAATATTTTAGGAAACACAATTCGGTGAACATTTATCCGTTTTGGTAAGCGTTTCGAATTTTATTGGTAGTAGAATTGATACATTTTTGGTAGGCGTTTAAACACAAGCCGTTAGAAATTTGACCGTTTGTGGTAGTCTAATTTGCAGGCGTGTGTGGGTGTGTGTAAGATTGACACCTTTTAAGAGCATTTTGCACCTGTAGCAAAAGGAGCCACTCTTGCACTTTCAATAATTTTAAATATAGAGTATCAAATGTTGACATTTAAGAAAAACAAACCTTACAGATACGCTATTAGAGTTTGTATTTGACCGCAGTCAGAGACATGCTTGCGAGCGTGGATTACAAAATAGATTTAGCTGTTCACGAAAATTTGTCAATGGCAAATGGCATGATGACAACAACAATTAATTCCGAAGTGATTATGTAACCTAAAAAAAGGTTAAAAACGATCAATAGATCGAACATGTAGTGACGTCATAGTTCGCTATTCCCAACTTAATATGAAGAAAAATCAAACAGACGCTACTAGTCAACTACCCTTATATCATAGTAGCCATCGATGATGCTGTTCACACTACCCAAGGTTTGAAGCATGAGCGCCGTGAGTTGATGTTTAACCTGTCAGCTGCAGCGAGCACTGATCTGATCAGTGCCTTAAACAATCAAATTTCTATTGTGTCTGTATTTACAGCAGACGACAGCACAAAGTGTCGAGGAAATAACTGAATGGTTTACATTTTTATTTCATAATAATAAAAGCGCTTGGCTTACACCTTGGCTTTTCGCATTGTCTTATTGAGTTTTAACCGAACCACATAAAACGTCTGTTAGAAAGAAATAGGTCAACATTTTTACAACACAACAAAAGCACAGCCAGTAAAAATAGTTTAATGTAATGCCTGCAAGGCAAATATTGCTAAATGGAGTGAATAAAGCAGAAAATAAAAATGAAGATGAATATCAGTGTTAGCGAAAAGCACAATTAAAAACAAGACTTGCACAGACAAATCGCAAGAACATTTAATCAACGAGATGTAACAATTGGAAAGACACTTTGATAAATTATTAAGGTACAGATGAAGATGAACTGTTATAATTAAACAATTGGGAAGACCATGCAAGTTAGTCTGTCGATTGGTTGATAAATTATTAAGGTAACGATGTAGATAAGACATTGCGTGCAGCACAATTGCAAAGACTATAGTAGTTAGTTTGGTTCTTAAAGATACATAGAAGACTTGAATTGATGAATTAAAGTATACATGAAGATGAACAATGTACATTCTTGTAGCAACTTTTGAAAAGATTGAAAGATTGTCAGGTGATCGAAGGAATAGTTTGATGAATGAAAGTACAGATGAAGATGTTACATTCGTGTTGCAATACTTCGAAAGATTATGGAAGGTGATTGAAGATTATAAGAAATAGACGATGATGAACGGATATTCATGCTGTAACAATTGGGAAGACTATAAAAATTTGTCAAGTGATCGGAGGAATAGTTTGATGAATTAAGGTACAGATTAAGATGTACACTTATATATGGAAGTTTGTCTGGTTTAGGAAGAAGATAAAGAATACATAGTTTGATGAATAAGGGTATAGAGATATACGAAGATGGATTAATGCTGTAACAATTGGAAAGGCTGTATGAAAATTTGTCAGGCGACTGTAGATAATTATTTATTTATATTTAGAAGAAGATTAAATTTGAATACATAGTTCGATGAATGAAGGTGTACATTAATATAGCAACTTGAGAAGACTGAAAAGTTGGTCAAGCAACTGAAGATTATTACTTATTTATTTTTAGAAGAAGATGAGATTAGAAGACATGGTTCGATGAATGAAGGTGTACATTTGTACAGCAACTTTTAAAAAAGACCGAGTTAGTCAGATGATAAACTATGAATAGAAGCCGAAGATGGCGATGGAATAGATGGATGGAGGTAGGGGCGTGGCGCGTACCGTCGCCGCACGCGTACAGCGCGCGCGTGTACTCGTGGATGGTGTGCAGCGCCGCCGCCGCGCAGCGCCGCCCGCTCGTCTCTTTGTAATACACCAAGCGATTAGAACGAACACGTCGTCATCATTCTCATCATCATCATCATGTCCCTACTGCTGGAGCACAAGCCTTCCCTATGAATGGATAAGGGAAAACTGGATGGTTGTGACCGACTGCTAATGCAGTTGGGTTGGGACCAGCGGCTTTACATGCCTTTGGAAGCACGGAGGAGCTCGAGATGGTACATTTTTGGTGGTGGTGGTCATCCATCCGAAGACCGCCTTGTGTGAAAGTTCATCATCAGCTCATTATATGTCCCCACTGCTGGGGTACGAGCCTTCCCTATGGATGGATAGGGAGAACGGGCCGTAAACCACCACGCGGACCCAGTGCGGTGCGGTGGTTGTTAACGACTGCTAATGCAGACGGGACCAACGACTTTACGTGCCTTCCTAAACACGGAGGAGCTCGATATGATACATTTTTGGTCACTTATCCAATGACTGGCCTTTGCGAAAATTGCTTAAACTCAGCATTTGCAGGCCGGGCGAGCTCCACTTGTGCGAAAGTTGTTTAACCTTAAAAATCGCAAATTACAATAAACCTTACTGCTAATCAAGATTAAACCTTAAAAAAAACCTAGTCATTTTCTTTAGGTAAAGATTATTATGTTGGCAGCTCCTAAATACCCTCAGACTATACGAGGTGGACCAAAACAAATTATCTAATAGAGGATTAATTAATTATGTATTATTGGTTGACTAATCGAAAAGAAGACAGCATGATGAAATTAAAAATATATATACATTTTGGAACATCTGCGAACGCAGCAACAAATGTATGTTTAAACCAATCGGTTAGGTGGTGCATTTCCGCGACTTTGAGACTTTTTCTTCATATCTTTTTAAGGGCGTGTTCTCGATATTCAAAAAGTTTATTTTATGTGCGGAAATTGAATAAATATTTTTTGATTAAATGTACTCACGGCTTTACTAATAAAGATAAGTTTTTATTTCGTTTAGAATACGACAAAGATTAAGACAAAATACGGAATAAATAATTGAAGCTTATAATTTCTTTCTCAGTGCGGGGTTTACAGTAAGCAGTTACCTCTGGCTAGCGGGGCGCTCAATAACGTCTCTGGAGGGAGGCACGGATAGTGATCCTTCATTAGATCACACGTTAACCGAGCATTAGGTGTCCGTTTCCTAGACGTTTTTGCGGGTATACCTGGCACTTTTGACCATTTTCTTT